>JACEFZ010013286.1:0-107787 GCA_014155875.1 Cepaea nemoralis
AAAATACATTTGCGAACAAGCACCCCAACAAAATCTAAGAGTTGGTCTTTATTGTCGGACTGCAACGTGCATGCTGATTTAAAATTGTGGTTGTTTCGGGATTTGAAATTTAAATATTGAGCACAACCCACTACTGGCAACGCCGATTGCATTCTGATATGAACCTAAGGCCTATCCACGTCAATATGGAAGCACTATACTCGAGTTTCGCCCTCATTTGAGCTCGTCAGTAGTGCATATCCCTGACCGGATCCGGAAACAGTCCCGGATCACGCGTGTGAAGCGGGTGTGTAACCACGCGGCCCACACTGGACACACCAAATTATCACAACAGAATACCACAACGCTACCCATCGTAGGCTATGCTCAAGATTGCCCAATCGCCGCGACCGACGTCCGTCAATCGATGGGACCCGAACGATCAGGACTTCTCACTGGCAAGGAACACCAGGCCTCCTAAATCCAGTGAGCAACAATCAATTGATTATGTGGTTGTTTCGGGATTTGAAATTTAAATATTGAGCACAACCCACTACTGGCAACGCCGATTGCATTCTGATATGA
The DNA here is from genome assembly GCA_014155875.1 of Cepaea nemoralis. Taxonomy (NCBI): domain Eukaryota; kingdom Metazoa; phylum Mollusca; class Gastropoda; order Stylommatophora; family Helicidae; genus Cepaea; species Cepaea nemoralis. The sequence goes on from JACEFZ010013286.1 coordinate 565, forward strand.
ACCTAAGGCCTATCCACGTCAATATGGAAGCACTATACTCGAGTTTCGCCCTCATTTGAGCTCGTCAGTAGTGCATATCCCTGACCGGATCCGGAAACAGTCCCGGATCACGCGTGTGAAGCGGGTGTGTAACCACGCGGCACACACTGATCGAGTATAGTGCTTCCATATTGACGTGGATAGGCCTTAGGTTCATATCAGAATGCAATCGGCGTTGCCAGTAGTGGGTTGTGCTCAATATTTAAATTTCAAATCCCGAAACAACCACATAATCAATTGATTGTTGCTCACTGGATTTAGGAGGCCTGGTGTTCCTTGCCAGTGAGAAGTCCTGATCGTTCGGGTCCCATCGATTGACGGACGTCGGTCGCGGCGATTGGGCAATCTTGAGCATAGCCTACGATGGGTAGCGTTGTGGTATTCTGTTGTGATAATTTGGTGTGTCCAGTGTGTGCCGCGTGGTTACACACCCGCTTCACACGCGTGATCCGGGACTGTTTCCGGATCCGGTCAGGGATATGCACTACTGACGAGCTCAAATGAGGGCGAAACTCGAGTATAGTGCTTCCATATTGACGTGGATAGGCCTTAGGTTCATATCAGAATGCAATCGGCGTTGCCAGTAGTGGGTTGTGCTCAATATTTAAATTTCAAATCCCGAAACAACCACATAATCAATTGATTGTTGCTCACTGGATTTAGGAGGCCTGGTGTTCCTTGCCAGTGAGAAGTCCTGATCAGTTCGGGTCCCATCGATTGACGGACGTCGGTCGCGGCGATTGGGCAATCTTGAGCATAGCCTACGATGGGTAGCGTTGTGGTATTCTGTTGTGATAATTTGGTGTGTCCAGTGTGTGCCGCGTGGTTACACACCCGCTTCACACGCGTGATCCGGGACTGTTTCCGGGTCCGGTCAGGGATATGCACTACTGACGAGCTCAAATGAGGGCGAAACTCGAGTATAGTGCTTCCATATTGACGTGGATAGGCCTTAGGTTCATATCAGAATGCAATCGGCGTTGCCAGTAGTGGGTTGTGCTCAATATTCAAGAATGTTGTCAAAATGTGCAAGCAGTTAAATACATCTCATTAGAAATCAACAACTGTAGTGACAATGTAATCGCTGTGTGTCTAAATTAAAGCCATTGATAGATAAGAAAGAATATTTGTTATAATAACATGTTGTAAAATCTTGTTAACAAATTAGTAAAAGTTTTTGTCCATATTGTCAAATATAATGTATAAGTATATAAGTAAAATAACATTGCAATCATTATTTATTTATACTGCTTAATAACCTATAAATAATTAATAATTACTTATTGTGATAGGTTGCTGTAAGCAAAATGGACATTTTATACAATAGCTTTACATTTGTCAATGCGTCCCTACGCACAAAACGTTTGCCCACCCCTGCCCTAGTCCATGCTTGCCCACTATGCATCCGTCCTGTTGATTTCCAACTTTGGCATTCAAGTCACCCATTATGATAGTTACTTCAGAATTCTTGCATTTCTTGAAGGCTTTCTCTAAATCACTATAAAATTCATCAATGCTGTCATCACTACTGTCTGCTGTTGGTGCATAAACTTGTATGACGTTGACATCAAAAGGTCTTCCACTCAACTTCACCAGTAACACTCTGTCTGATACAGTCCAATATCCTTTGATCGATTTTGCTCTCTCTGTATCCATTATAATTGCTACTCCTCGCTGTTGTTTCTCTCCACCAGAATAGATTATTCTATATTCCTCAGATGTCATAATGCCCATTCCTGTCCATCTGATCTCACATATACCTAACAGGTTAATATTTAATCTTCTCATTTCATTCTTAATGTTATCAAATTTCCATCCCCACTCATAGTTCTTACATTCCAAGTTCCTACTTTCAATGTTGATATTCTTTTGCACCCAGTCGCCTGATGACGGTCTGGAATCACCTGGTGCACATGACTACCCCTTCCGGGCGAGGCTGCTCCTATGGAGCACCCATTTACGCTGTTTCTCTGATTATCGATAAGACTGCAGTACATAATATTCTTGGTATCTGTAAAGAAGGTAGTTTGCCATTGCTTTCCTTCCTAGCAGTGACCATACTGGTCGATGACCGTAGCCAATGTCTCCCAAAAAAGAGATCCTCTGCCTACCGTCGTGAAACTGGAGACCATAACCTACAACTATCTGTCGGCTGCTCCTCAACTTCATCCACCACCTGCACACATGGCTTCACGTAACCATGATCGGGGGGCTAAACGGGTACTCCACCTTGCCCAAGGGTGTCCCGTAGGCTAGTGGAGGGAAGGAGGCACCCATCAAGGCATTACTATCATGCTATTATATTTTAAATATTCTCTAAGCAAACGTAATTGCACCAGCATTTGGGGAGAGAGAGAGAGAGAGAGAGAGAGAGAGAGAGAGAGAGAGAGAGAGAGAGAGAGAGAGAGAGAGAGAGAGAGAGAGAGAGAGAGAGAGAGAGCTACTTGTTCAAATTGAATGAAATTTACAAACATAAATGACATTTCCTCTAAACATATTTATCAACATAAACCCCATTAGACTTCCAAGGTCTTTCGCCGTTAATGTAAGTAAATTGTCTTTAAATTGTGGGTGGCCTTAAGAGGCCAGTAAAAAAATGTTGTTTCCCCACAGAGGGGATAACTTTAAAGAAATATCTCGTGTTATCATTAAAAGTACAGTTCTAAATATTAATGATAAACATAGAATTGAAAAAGTGTATCATAAAATGTAAGTAAATAAAAATTAAACAAATGTTGTTTAAAGATTTTAATAGCTTTCTTCGCAAGATTGCAAATATATGCATGCAGTACTAGATTGCTTAATTTCTCAAAGAAAAATAAAAGACTTTAATGTTAGTTATTGGTATTATACCTAGGTATACCATTTTCATTTTCAAATTCTAGTAATTTCCCTTGTATCAATATTAGATGTTTATGTCCCCCTACTAAGCGCAGCTGCTACTGCAACCATAGATTAATCTTAGGAGTTTACATATAAGGTAGACCAAGAAGACGTTGGAGAAATAATATATATACAGACCTACAAGCACTTGGAATCAACGACTGGCAAGAGAAGGTCAACCAGAGAGACGAGTGGAGACGGATTGTATCTGCAGCAAAGAACCTCAATGGCTCGGAACGCTGAAGAAGAAGAAGAAGAAGAAGAAGAAGAAGAAGAAGAAGAAGAAGAAGAAGAAGAAGAAGAAGAAGAAGAAGAAGAATTTACATATAAACTTAAAGAAAGTCAAATATACAAATAGAAACGCAAAATTTGATCTACTGTCACTGAAGAGTGAGGAGATAAAAGATAAATTCGACGTAGAGGAAAAGAACAGATTCGATGCATTGTCCGATATGGAAATATTATTTCAAGACGTCAGTGACCAATTGGAAATATAAAAGAAATCAGTCAAGAAGCTGCACTAACAACAATGATAATCCCAAAAATAAAGATAATAGGACGCAAGAAATGGATGATGGAAGACATCTTAATACTCATGGAAATTAGAAGAAATAATAAAAATAACAAGGAAATATACGAAGAGATTCACGGGAAAATTATAAGCTATGCAAAGAGGCAAAAGAAACATGGCTTGAGGAAAATTGCAAGGAAATTGAAAACCAACACAACACCCAGAATACCAAATTAATGCACACAAGAATTAATGACATCACTAACAAAAGAACACACACATCAACAGGTTGCCTAAAAACCAAAGATGGCAAAATCATAATAGAAAAAGATCAGATTTTACATGCGTGGTCAGATTATGTGAAAGACCTTTATGATGATACAAGAGAAGAACAATATGATCATCAGAATAATAATGAAGGACCATCAATTTTGTTTGTCGGGGTGTTTTTCTTTTAGATATCTAGCAATTCCGCAGAGCCGGTCTCCCTGGCGAAGGTGTTAACGATTTTCTCCGTAATCCCGTATATCCACGTGTGGGGAAACAGCTGCGCGAGATTCGGTAGGGAATCGGGTTGCGTTGGTTACTTACAGGGGTATCTGAGATTGTCGCTCAGTAAGCAATGCAAAATACTCTGCGTAATCTTGCAAAGACATCAACAACAGCGGTAAAATGCTGTTGTTGACAGCGATGTAAATAGGATATGCGAAAAAACAATTCCGCTGAATGCTTGAACATAAGTGTAGTGATCAATCAAGGCATTACTATCATGTTATTATGATATTTGAAATATTCTCTAAGCAAACGTAATTGCACCAGAATTTAGCAGAGAGAGAGAGAGAGAGAGAGAGAGAGAGAGAGAGAGAGAGAGAGAGAGAGAGAGAGAGAGAGAGAGAGAGAGAGAGAGAGAGAGAAGAATGGGGGGGGGGGGGAGAACTATTTGTAATGTTTGTCAACATAAGCCCCATAAGCTTGCACGGCCTTTCGCCAGTGCGAAAATAAGTGCACGCAGGCCCTGATTGTGCCAGACCAGGTTTTGTCCTACTCACTTCGCCTGTTAATCGTCATCTCTCTCATTCCTATCACCTAGGCCAGGGGTGGGCAAACTACGGCCCGCGGGCCGCATGCGGCTCGCCACCTGATTTTTATGCAGCCCGCGAGGGCATTTAGGAATAATAAAGAATTTCATGTACCGTTATGATTGTTTCAACATTTTTGATAAGATTTCTTTCTAATTATCAATTTTTGTAAACAGTCCTTGGCCTTCGTAATGTAATGCTTCTTCTTCTTCTTCTTTCGTTCGCCTTAAATACTATAACTGCAATGTTGCCTCTTGTGTGAATTTAACTGTCCCTTTTAGTTCACTCAGCAGTCCATAGAGTTTATCTTCCACTGTCGTCTCTCTTGGCCAGAAGGTTAGCCTAGACATGTTGTAATTTGGGCAGTCTTTGAGTATGTGCTCTGCTGTCTGCGACGATAATCCACACGTGCACATGGCTGATTCACCAATCTTGAATCTTGTATACATGTGGTTGCGCAATCTATTGTGTCCTGTTCTGAGGAGCAGAATAATGACTTGTTCTGGTCTGTCCATAACGTGGTAGTCGTCTTGAGCAGGTTTTGGTGGCTTTCTGACTGATTTGATCATTCTTTTCTTTTGGTGGTAACGGGCACATCAGGCTGTTCTTCTTTTGCTCCTTCCTTAGCCAATCGATCAGTTCTGTCGTTTCCGGGTACTCCACAGTGGGATGGTATCCACTGTATGGTGACCTTATGCTGGCTGCTAAGTTCAGAAAGTAGTGTCCTTAATACTGGCAATTTCCAAGACATCATTTCGTTTTCGTTGAGGTGAGTTTCTTGCAAGCAACATACGCTTACCTTTTCTTGGTCCAAGATGTTTTCTAGTTCTATTGTTTTGTTGCTGAATCCCTCCGCATTCCAGTGCATTAGTTTTAGTCTTTGTTTGGTATGGCCAGACGCTCTATTCTCAGGTCCCCTGGCTCCACAGGACATCTGAGAAGGACCTCCAGTAGTTGTGGTTGGACTCTTTCGAGGCATATGGCCCGGCACTGCACCTGCCTGGGGGTCCAAAGTAGGGCGAGCACCGTAACATTTAGCCGTAGTCGACATATTTCATTGCGCGTGATTGGTGGCATCCTGATTTCTGTGGTGCGCCTCCTGGCTGGTTGCCTCTTTATTCAGCACCTTTCCTTTGCTAGAGCAGACTGTGGTCTTACTCGAGTTTAGGTGTATAAGGCACGCACACACATGTCTGCGCATGCACGTACGAGCATACACATCTAAAGCGTTCTGTATATTTCTCGGCGCCAGTGACTCGCCGCCGCCCCTTCTCCTGTTAGTTAAAACAGTTCCGCCACGAGAAGGCCAGAAGTTGGACTTCTGCTGCATAGGTGATGAATGCATGAGCCATTAGGGTATTTATGCAAGGTTGGGCGCTCACCCCAACCCGGCCCCTGGCTACATACAGCAACATTTGGAACCATGTTATGCTAAAATGCGAATTTATCGATTTTTATATAGAGAAATATTTATCGACATGAAAAATTTAATAAGGATGATTTTATGAAAAACAGATATTTCTCCGGTGAATAAAATGATTTATTTTGCAAGAAAATATTAAATTTAAAAGTCTTTTGCTGTTTTAAATTATTTCCACATTTACAATGTTCAAATTAATTTATTTGTTGTAGTAGTCTTGATATATTTCTGAAATTTATTCTGAGTTTACTACTTGTTTTCCGAATATTTTATTTTCACACACAGCCGGAAGTAGGTTTTGTTTCATTTCCGTTTTAAAGTTTTGTACAGTTCTAACTGTTCGAATTTTATTTAAAAAATGAGTGTCAATAACAAACGTAAGATTGAAGATGAATGCCGTGTTTTTAATTATGAATGGACAACTAAGTACAGTACTGTTTTATAAAAGTTGGTAGCAAATTAGTTTGTTTGCTGTGTCGTGAGTCAGTGGCTGTCTTCAAGGAGTACAATTTAAAAAGACATTATCAAACAAAATATTCCGATTTCGGATACAATTTAACAACCGAAGGGAGGGAAAGGAAATGCCTTGAGTTGGTGAAAAATTTTGGAGAAACAGCAAACTGTTTTCACTAAACAGTCTTGAATTCAAGATGCTGCAACTGAAGCTAGTCTTGTGCTGTCACACAGAATTGTAAAACAGAACAAGCCATTTTCTGATGGCGAGTTCATCAAGGAATGTTTGCTAGATGCAGCAAACATTATGTGTCCAGAACACAAAAAAAAACAGATCTGACAACATTACTTTATCCAGGAGAACTGTGGTCAGACGTGTTGATAAGATAAGTGACAATGTTATGCATAAACTTCAAGATGCAAGTAAACAATTTTTGTGGTAGTCTCTTGCATTGGATGAGAGTACCGATGTACATGATACTGCCCAATTATTGATATTTATACGTGGAATAAACACTTCTTTCAAACTCACTGAAGAGTTATTGAGTGTTGAGTCACTCAAAGACACAACCACAGGCCATGATATATTCAATGCTTTTACTAACTGTATTGAAAGAACTGGGTTAGTTCGGAACAAGATGGCAAGTGTTACAACTGACGGAGCTCGTGCTTTGACTGGAAAAAATGTAGGTCTGGTAAAGTTGATAAGTGATAAGATTAAAGCAGAATATCCAGACCACACATTATTACCACTTCACTGTGTGATTCATCAAGAAAGTCTGTGAAAAACTGTTTTGAATATCAAGCATGTTATTGACCCAGTTGTCAGTGTCATCAACCTCATCAGATCAAGAGGACTTAATCACATACAGTTCAAGGCATTACTTGACGATTTGGAAACTGAACAATCCGATGTCCTGTACCACACCAGTGTTCGATGGCTGAAGTCTCGGCAAGGTGTTGAGGCGAGTGTGGGAACTCAGAGAAGAAATAGTGATGTTCCTAGAGATGAAGGGCATTGAATGTGACTTTAATACTAATATTGTCAATAAAGAGTGGAAGTTAGACTTTATGTTTGCCATTGAAATTATGGAAAAGTTAAATGAACTGAATTGACAAACTTCAGGGCAATGGTGTGTTCGCACATGAATTGTATGTACATGTAAAATCATTTCAGGCAAAACTCTCACTGTACTCCAGACAAGCAAGTGAAAAAGATTTTGTCACTTCCCTTTGCTGAAACAAGAAACCATTTCTGGTGAAATGACTGAAAAGTACAAAGCCCAATTAGATGCACTGATTGAAGAATTTGGATGGAGATTCCAAGATTTCAAGAACGTAGAGCCACAGTTCAATATTCTCAGTTCCCCTTTCAGTGCAGAAGCTGATACAGCCACAGAGGATATACAGTTGGAGCTGCTTGACTTAGAAGCAGATCATGACCTGAAAGAGAAATTCAAGTCAGATGGTTTGCTGGATTTCTATGGATCTTTATCACAAGAATCATTTCCCAACTTGAAAAACTTTGCAGCTAAACTTTTATCATTGTTTGGATCAACATACATTTGCGAACAAGCATTCTCTTCCTTGAAGATCAACAAATCTAAGAGTAGGTCTTTATTGTCGGACTGCAACTTGCATGCTGTCATGCGAATTTCAACAAGTAAACTTGCTCCAGATTTCAAGAATATTGTCAAAAAGTGCAAGCAGTTACATACATCTCATTAGAAATCAACAATTATAGTGACAGTGTAGTCGGTTTGTGTCTAAATTAAAGCCATTGATAGATAATAAAGAATATTTGTTATAATAACATGTTGTAAAATCTTGTTAACACATTAGGAAAGGTTTTTGTCCATATTGTCAAATATAATGTATAAGTATATAAGTACAATAACATTGCAATCATTATTTATTTATACTGCTTAATAACCTATAAATAATTAATAATTACTTACTTGTGATAGGTTGCTGTAAGCAAAATTGACATTTTATACAATATATCTATATCTATAAAACAGAGTGTATGTGACTGACTTTGTTTGTGGTTATGTTTGTATTGGATGGGTTCGATAACGGTACATCCGATTGAGATGAAATTTTCTATACGTCTTCCTTTCATTCCTGTGCAACCGACTATAATAAATTTCATAGTGTAAACTCTTCTACTTATTTATTAACATTTACTTTTTCATTTTCATTATATATCATCTATATAGCAGAGGGACTTCACTCTAGAAAAGTTATTTCAAGGGGCATAACTTTTAATAACATTTCTATATACTTTATAGTCATATTGTTGGACTTACTTGCACTATTGTTAAACTCTTTGTCTATAGTTATTTTTAGGCATATGAGTTATAATAAATAATGATATAATCTTTAAGGCATTTTCAAAGTTTGCATAAAAATAATGCATAATGCATAATATTGTAACCCATCTTTTTCTGCTTAAAGAACTTATCAACTTTCATGTCGGTGATTAAAAACAGTTGTTCATTAAAAATAATGAATGGTGTGTGGAAGGACATTCTTTTAAGTTACTGTGCGCCAGGAGCTGGGCGAAACCACGCCGGGTCAGATAGATAGACAGACAGATAGTCGGGAACGGAAGCTTATTTGACTACTTATATGAATTAATTAAATGACATGCTCCCCACCAGGGACTGGGTGAAGCCGGGCCGGGTCAGACAGACAGACAGATAAACAGACAGTCGGGAACGGGAGAGCTTATATGACTACGTATATGAATTAAATTAGATGCTCCCCACCAGGGACTGGGTGAAGCCGGGCCGGGACAGACAGACAGACAGATAGACAGACAAACAGATAGTCGGGAACGGGAGAGCTTATATGACTACGTATATGAATTAAATGAGATGCTCCCCACCAGGGATTGGGTGAAGCCGGGTCAGACAGATAGACAGACAGACAGATAGTCGGGAACGGGAGAGCTTATATGACTACTTATATGAATTAAATGAGATGCTCCCCACCAGGGACTGGATGAAGCCGGGCCGGGTCAGCCAGACAGACAGACAGACAGACAAACAAGCAGACAGACAGACTGATAGATAGATAGATCCCCTCCAGGGCCTGGGCGAAACCGGGCCGGATCAGCTAGTATATATATATATATATATATATATATATATATATATATATATATATATATATATATATATATATATATATATATAGAGAGAGAGAGAGAGAGAGAGAGAGAGAGAGAGAGAGAGAGAGAGAGAGAGATAAACAAACAGCTTTCTTTGGTCATGTGATGAGAAGATAGACATTGGAGACCATCGTGACAACTGGAAAGATCGAGGGGAAGAGAGGCAGAGGCAGACCAAGAGAAATGATGCTGGACGGATTGAGACGGTGGCATAGAGGAATTCATCAGCAGAGTTGATCCAGAACACCAAAGACCTGAGATCTGTGGAGAGCCATGAACGCCTACGCCAGCCGGCACGGCACTTGATGATGATGATGATATATATATATATATATATATATATATATATATATATATATATATATATATATATATATATATATATATACACACACACACTAGCTGACCCGGCCCGGCTTCGCCCAGGACCTGGAGGGGATCTATCTATCTATCAGTCTGTCTGTCTGTCTGTCTGTTTGTTTGTCTGTCTGTCTGTCTGTCTGTCTGGCTGACCCGGCCCGGCTTCACCCAGTCCCTGGTGGGGAGCATCTCATTTAATTCATATAAGTAGTCATATAAGCTCTCCCGTTCCCGACTATCTGTTTGTCTGTCTATCTGTCTGTCTGTCTGTCCCGGCCCGGCTTCACCCAGTCCCTGTTGGGGAGCATCTCATTTAATTCATATACGTAGTCATATAAGCTCTCCCGTTCCCGACTGTCTGTTTATCTGTCTGTCTGTCTGACCCGGCCCGGCTTCATCCAGTCCCTGGTGGAGAGCATGTCATTTAATTAATTCATATAAGTAGTCAAATAAGCTTCCGTTCCCGACTATCTGTCTGTCTGTCTATCTATCTGACCCGGCGTGGTTTCGCCCAGCTCCTGGCGCACAGTAACTTAAAAGAATGTCCTTCCACACACCATTCATTATTTTTAATGAAAACTGTTTTTAATCACCGACATGAAAGTTGATAAGTTCTTTAAGCAGAAAAAGATGGGTTACAATTTTATGCATTATGCATTATTTTTATGCAAACTTTAAAAATGCCTTAAAGATTATATCATTATTTATTATAACTCATATGCCTAAAAATAACTATAGACAAAGACTTTAACAATAGTGCAAGTAAGTCCAACAATATGACTATAAAGTATATAGAAATGTTATTAAAAGTTATGCCCCTTGAAATAACTTTTCTAGAGTGAAGTCCCCCTGCTATATAGACATTATATAATGAAAATGAAAAAGTAAATGTTATTAAATAAGTAGCAGATTTTACACTATGAAACTATTATAGTCGGTTGCACAGGAATGAAAGGAAGACGTGTAGAAAATTTCATCTCAATCGGATGTACCGTTATCGAACCCATCCAATACAAACATAACCACAAACAAAGTCAGTCACATACACTCTGTTTTATAGATATAGATATATATGCGGCCCGTCAATAGCTTTACATTTGTCAATGCGGCCCTACGCACAAATAGTTTGCCCACCCCTGTTATAGACCATTCGGCACTCGCTGCGTGATGTGGTCAAGGTCACACCGGCGACCTTTACCTACAAACATTTCCTGGTACCCATTTCAGTCAGGACCGACCAGGGAGCCCAGGTCAGTGGTTAAAATCCCAACAGTCCCCGTACGAATGGAACCCACGACCACCAGGACCATTCAAGCGTTCAAATTGCAGTGGTTGAGGAAAAACATGGCTTCCTATGCTGTAAGTTTCAATGGGACCAGCAAACGGCTGAAATGTATTCCTAATAAAACCCAAAGTAGCACTTTTACTTATGTATAAAACATCTTCTGTATGTCTATAAAAACGAGTTTGTTTATCGGCTATTTTCTGTGCCCGCAGAGGCCAAGACATGTCCATGTTGATGGTTGGTTTCCCGAACATTTACTGCTCAGGGAAATATAAATTAAGAGCAGAGAACTAACTCAGAAATCAGAAACCCCGTACAAGATATCAATAAAGTCGTGAAGCAGTTTTAAAATGTAATTATGTTTTAATGCCTGAATGCCACAGGGTGTCCACAAATGCATGGCATTAGTTTAATATTAGCATTGTAATGTATTATGTGGCTTTTTTCGGGGTGCGTTCGCTCGTTTTGTACTCGAAAGTAGTCCATATTTGTGCTACTAATAGTAATAGGTTGCTGCTTCTGGGAAGTGCACTGGACTGTGCGTGTGGATTAGCTTTCCATATTGCCAGTGTCCCTGGTCATCTGGCGAACCCACTCCGACTTCTGTGGTACTTATAATCTACGTCCCCATGTCAAGGAATAGAAGTCAAAATTTTAGTCCAACTGACCAACGTAGAAGTTGAACCCTCTACCCCCTCATCAGCTCACCGGAGTTTAACGGCGAACTCTTTTATCCTTTCGGTCACGCTGACCTCCGATTTTATTCGTTAGAACCATCTGTTTTCAGTGTTCTTGATTGGCTGGTTGACGATCCAATCAGAGGTGGGCTCTGAATTTAAATTATAGTCTTATGGATTAACGTTATATTCGTGACAACAATGACACGGGATTGCATACCTCAGCTTGAAGCTGGTGTAAACACGTTTCCCTATAAAGGCCCTTGATTCGATAGCACTGTCACATTTTGTCGACCTGAGAGGGGCAAGGAGAAGTAGATGCCTAGTCTTTCCCTCACTTTGGCAAGGGTCCTACCGTGTTCTTGACTTTAGAGGATCAGTAGACCATAGACTATGCTAGGGCGACCGCCACTGCTTTTCTCTCCCAGGTAGAAACATACCATATCCAGCATCATCATCGAATCGCGTTCGCTACCTTATCGCCACAGTCACCGGTATACACGTCGAAGCCAACTTGGTTAACAACTACAGAATCACACATTTTTGGACAACTTGTGGAATTAAAGAAAGTGAACATATGTTGTGTCTAACAGATGATTTAAAACAGATCGTGCCACTAAATGCAGTAATAAATAAGCATATAACTTACATATTGAAGTGGCTGGCCTTCCAAAACATGCATGCCAGAAAACATTTAACATGTCTTGTCCGAGGTTGCAGTGGGTACTCGCTACATTGAGAGAGTTATGTAAAGAAGCTTTAATGCTAGAACATTTAATATGTGAAACAAGATGCACATCCATGTCTTGACGTGCATATGTTTGAAACATGATTTGATGCTTGTCCATGTCACAACATATTTATGTCAGTTTGAAGCTAAATATATATGCTTTACATGAAAACATAAGTCGAAACGAAGTAGCAGTGTTATGTATCTCCAGTAATGAGATCCACGGTAGCGCAGTAGTTCAGCCACGACTACCTGTCAGTCATGTATTCAGGTTTCCATCGAGGCGAATCTTCTGTAAATTCAACTGGGCTTCCTGATAGACCCAGTCTAAAACGATTATCAAGAAATATCATAGGAAGTTTTCTTTTATTATTTTGCGCCCGCTCGCTTTGAACTCAATCGTAGTTCATACACACTACTTCTAGTAGTGCTGGACTAAATTTTCCGTGTGGATTAGCTTTCCCTATTAATAGTGTCCCTCGCTATCAGGCTAATCCACTCCCGACTTCATAGATACTTGTAATTTACGTCCCCAAGTCAAGGACGATAGGTCAACATTTTAGTCCAGCTGTCCGGTGTAGGGGTTGAACCGCTTACTTCGGCATCAGCACACCGGATGTTTAAGAACACGCGTTCTTGTCCATACGGCCATGCCTCTTCGTGGAAAGTAAATACTGCCAATGTAATATTGACAACATCACCCGTCCAGTGCCGCCTGGTCTATACAACACATTTGTAGGACAATGTAACCAGAGTTCATCAAGATTGGTCTATAAAAACATAGGTCTACCACATATAACCAGAGTTCATCAAGATTGGTCTATAAAAACATAGGTCTACCACATATAACCAGAGTTCATCAAGATTGGTCTATAAAAACATAGGTCTTCCACATATAACCAGAGTTCATCAAGATTGGTCTATAAAAACATAGGTCTACCACATATAACCAGAGTTCATCAAGATTGGTCTATAAAAAAAACCCACAGGTCTAGCACCATGTAACCAGAGTTCATCTTGACTGGTCTATAAAACAAAACAGTTCTAGCACCATGTAATTAGAGTTCATCTAGTTATATTATGCTAACACTGTTCAGAATCACCGATGCCAAGCTCTTGGAGAGAAATCAACAAATATCAGTGAACCGAGAGGTGAAGAAATGACGCTAACGCTGGATATGACACACTTAGAGAACCCGACTCTCCATCCATCATGTGCCATGCCGGAAAGCGTGGGCGGTCATGTTTTGCCATCTCACTCGATCACCAGAGTCGTGGATCAGCTCCGTGTTCCTGTCTCGACCATGCCACGTGGCCAAGCCATCCAGGTATTTGCTTCTCGGTCTTCCCATTGGTCTCCTCTCTTCTATCTTGCCATTTGTCACCAAATTCTCCAATTCATGTCTTCTCATAACATGCCCAAAAAATGTTGACTGTCTACGTCTAATGTCTCTAATCAGTTTACGATCTTCATTTGTTTCTTGGAGGACTTGTTCATTGGTCTTTCTGTCTGTCCATGGTATTCTTTGCATTTTTGTCAGAAACCACAGCCATCAGATGTTTTTCAGCTTGTCTGTTCATTGTCCACGCTTCACATCCATACAAAAGTATAGGTTCTATGTAGCAATTCAACACTCTTTTTCTCGTTTCAGTTTATATCTTTTTATTGGTCAGTATGATTTTCATCTTGCAAAAGGCTACCTTTGCAATGGCAATTCTTGTTATAATCTCTTCAGGGCATATTCCATCAGATGTTATGAATGTTCCGAGATAACTGTACTGATTCACTTGCTTAAGAATATGCCCATTTACTCGTATATCACATTGTGGTATTTCCTTCTTCCCAGTAACGACCATATTCTGTATCTTCTTACAATTTAATTCTAACCCCAGTTGCTCACTGTGTACAACAACCGCATCTACTAAATGTTGCAGGTCCTGTTCATTGTCTGCAATCAAGACTGTATCATCTGCATATCTAATGTTATTGATGTTTCGTCCCCCAATGTTGATTTCTTCCATGTCTTCTATATTTCTGAAAATATTTTCACTGTACAGGGAAAACAGATCTGGAGACATTACACATCCCTGTCTCACACCTCTATTAATAGGCTGATATTGTCCTACTTCATTATCAGTTCTAATAGCAGCTTTTTGTTTCCAATATGTGTTTTTTTACAAGTCTAAAGTCTTTTCCATCAATTTGTAGATCTTCAAGCATCCTTATCATGTTGACATGTCTCACTTTATCGAAAGCATTTGTGTAGTCAATAAAGCAAAGATTTAGATCTTTGTTTACTTCTATAGAATGTTCAATTACTGTTCTCACTATATGCACAGCATTTACTATACCCTTGCCTTCTATAAACCCACATTGTTCTTCTCCTATTTCAGGTTGTATTTTCTTCCTAACTCTTTGCATAATAATTCTCAGCAAAATCTTCGTGATGTGGATCATTATACTAATTGTTCGATGTTGATCACATTCCAAGGCTCCTGATTTCTTCGGGATCTGACTTTACCAAACCGAAAATAATATAACTGGAAAATCTCTAGTCTGGAACCCACAAAGCAAAAGAAATAGAGAAAGACCTAAAATCTCATGTAGAAGAGAAGTGGAAATAGACATGAACAGCTTATGAAGGACATGGACAGAACTGCGTGGGATAGTTAACGATAGGAGGGCTGGGGGTGATTGGGTTGAGGGGCCTATGCCCTAATAGAGAATATAGGGGAATAGGAGGAAGGGGAAGACGATCATATAATTAGATCGCCTCAAGACAAGTAAATGGTGATCGATACACATGACTATGGTTCGAAGCCAATTGTATCACGTGGCAGATTATACAAAAGCTAACAGCAAAGAATGTTCTGACAAATGGGAGGTGGGGGGAGAGGTGGCCGGTTGCTGAACTAAGTGGTTTGTCTTATGAAGTAATGCGTGTGCAAGTGCTAGTTGTTCGTTTTGTTTTGTTTTGTGTTTTTTTTTTTTTTTTTTTGGGTGGGGAGGGGATTATTTTTTTTTTTGGTCACAGCTACTTCCACCCACGATGAACTGTAATTCTAGTAACCGATTGTTGTGTTGGCATTCTGGCCTTATACATGCATGCGTGTGTGTGATGTTGGTTGTTTTTTTTTGTTTTTCGCGATTGTTTTGTTGTTCCACTTTACACATGGGACAGTCAGAAGCTTTTGTGTGGTATTCGCTGGCACAGGAACGGAGCAATTATGGGGTGACATGTTCCCGTGATGTTGAAACTGCGACTAATGACTAATAACACAGCGACTGGCCGTACAGAAAATATTCTTTATTATACCATAAAATGCAGGAAACTGGTACAGGCGATCCATGCCCGGACGACCCAGACTAATAATGCCCACTGGTGGTATTCGTCTTCTACCGTCGTGACAGGGAAGTGCCGGTAGCACAGTGGTTAGGCGTTCACCTGTCTACCCGGTGATCATGGATTCAAATCAGCATCGGGGCGGGTTTTTAAAAGTTGACCCTGGTCGACCAAGCTTAAAATCGTTTCCGATAATTTTTTTTTAGAAATAAAGACTGCCAGTGTGATGAAAGTTAGTTGCATAACCTTTACAGGACGTCGCAGTCAATCCCAGCGTTATTTAACTGTTTGTGATCCTTGGCAAGTTTACGTTCAGTAATGTGTCATTGCGTTCTGAACTTACGGCACCCATAACATTTTATTAAAGAAAAAACCAACGCAAGGCGGTCTGCCAGTGTGATACTGACCACATAATCCTACGATTGCCGATTGGTCTGTAATAATATGGGCCTTGCACCATATGCCCAATGCGACTTAAGACGCGGAGAGGGTTCTTTAGTTTACTTTTATTTACAACTTTCATGGCAGATCTGGGTTCCCTACTCGATTTGATCACTGATTTTCTTGGTCACGCCTTATCCTATCTTCCTGGTTAGTTATGTTGTTGGTGTCGCAATCATGTTTCTTAATTGTCTAGATGACAGCTCTGGCCATGCATGAGTGCGGGGAAATGAATAGGCTGATAGGCTGTCAGGGAATGCACCTCTTGGTGGTAGATTGCCTATGGACAAGGGAGAGATGGTCTTGCGCCTGTGAGACCAGGTGGAGAAGGCGGGGGAACAGATTGAGAACCCATATGTGGAAAGAATGTGATTGCGGGAAATCGGCAGGGGTTCTGGAAGAATCTCAAAACTGAGAAGGAAGTCCGGGAAAACTTTCAATGAGATAGCGGGGGTAACGATTAGTAATGTGACTCTTCGCTGGCTGTTGAACGAAGAGGGGGGAGCGCGTATGAGAATGCCCTGAGTGCAATGATGTTGGTTCTCAGCTCAACTCAACTCAACTCTCTAGATGATAGTAAAAGTAATTAAAGAATCCTCTTACATGCATAAGGAGGTCAGCATGGCAGAATGGATAAGAGCGTTCGTTCTTAAAAATCCGGTGTGCTGATGCCGAGGTAGCGAGCTGACCTCCAACACCAATTTGTTGGACTACAATTTTGACTTCTTGTCTTTGACTTGGGGACGTAAATTACAAGTAACTCAAAAAGCGGAGTGCGTTCACCTGATGGCGAGGGACACTGGTAAAAGGGAAAGCTAATCCTCACGCAAACATCACCAGAAGCACGTGTATGCACTACGCTTGAGTTTAAAGCTAGCGAGTGAAAAAATAAATATACCCTGAACGCACTGAGCACATGGTGCTAGTCCTATATCTGATAGAGCAGTCGGCACCGGGAGGGTCATGGGGTCATTAACCCGGGCTTTACCTCCCAGTGCATTAGTCGACCTGGAAGGCCACGTCACTTTTATCGTTTCTTATCAACACCTGGGAACTGAACTCATGACAACCGGGCGGGCAGGCGACCGCTAGATAACAGGCCCGATGATAATTCTTGGATTACTCCAGTTTTATTTACGTCGATTTTATTTACATCAATTATACAATGAATGGGCCGGCTTCGTGGCTTAGAGGTTATGACTTTTCTCCGTAATCTCGTATACTCTCGTCGGTAATGTGATGACGGTGAGAATCAGCAGTGGTTCGAATCGCATCGGTAACTTACGGGGTATGTGAGCCGGCCGCTCAGAAAGCAAAGGCAAACTACTGAGCGTAATCTTGCCAAGAAATCAACATACAGCTGAAAGATGCTGGTGTTGACAGCGATGTCCTGTAAAGGATATGAAAAAAAAATGCAATGAATGTCACACTTGATGTCTATCGATTCATGGCTAAATCTTGCTGTAAGAAATTATTCTAAAATGTAAGACAACAGTGATGTTTATCACATATGGTCCTATATTAGAAGACAACTGTGCTGTAATATTATCCTAAAATAAAAGATAACATATGATTCTAAATTCAAGTGCAGCCGTGCTACAGCATATGATCTAAACTGAAAGGCAATGGTACTATTACTTATGATTCTTTTTTTGAACAGCAACTGCGCTGTAACATATAATTCTATATTGAAAAGCAACTGCGCTATCACATATGATTCTATATTGAAAGGCAGCTGTGCTATCACATATGATTCTATATTGAAAGGCTACTGTGCTATCACATGATTCTATATTGAAAAGTAGCAGTGCCTGTGACTCCTAACTGGAAAGCAACTGTGCTGTCTATCACATATTTATTTGTCTTACTTTCAGCTAGACTGAACTTCGAGGACCGGCGTGTTGCTGTGGCCATTGGGCCCTTCATGGAAGTGTTTGCTTCCACAGAATATGTCATCACCCAGCAGACCCACATCTTGACCTCGGCGGCGGGCCAGTATGCCGGGATCATGGACCCAGACCGGGTCGTGTCGTTGCTTCCAGAACCCAGGTAAACCACCCATCTCTCGCTGATCTAATAACACCATTATCATCAAGTGTCTTGGCGACTGACGTTCATGCTTTTCCACATCTTTCGATATCCAACGACATGTATCAATATTAGCCCTGTGCATTAGAAGTAGTAGCAGACGTGTGGAGAATTCTTGAGTTCAAAGATAGAACACACAAAAATAAAAACCAAACATCGTGTGATGACTCCCTAACGTGCCATCACACAAGACTGTCAAAAATTTTCTCCTGCTGTCTTCATCTATCTCTCTTTCCACAAATCTGGCAAGTTGTAACTTCACATTCCAATATTTGTCATCTCATTTTGTGGCCAAAACATGAGACGGTCTCTTTCTGATGTTTGTGGTTAGTTTTCTTTCCGGCTATCCTACGTCAAGATGTCCAGATTACTCATCTTGGCTGTCCAAGGAATTTTTAGCATATTTCTATAAAATCATATCTCCAAACCCTCCAGGGATTTATCAATAACACAGAAGTCAAAACAGATCTCCAAACCCTCCAGGAATTTGTTAATAACACAGAAGTCATAAACAGATCTCCAAACCCTCCAGGAATTTGTCAATAACACAGAAGTCATAAACAGATCTCCAAACCCTCCAGGAATTTGTTAATAACACAGAAGTCATAAACAGATCTCCAAACCATCCATGAATTTGTTAATAATCCAGAAGTCATAAACAGATCTCCAAACCATGCATGAATTTGTTAATAATCCAGAAGTCATAAACAGATCTCCAAACCATCCATGAATTTGTTAATAACACAGAAGTCATAAACAGATCTCCAAACCATCCATGAATTTGTTAATAATCCAGAAGTCATAAACAGATCTCCAAACCATCCATGAATTTGTTAATAATCCAGAAGTCATAAACAGATCTCCAAACCATCCATGAATTTGTTAATAACACAGAAGTCATAAACAGATCTCCAAACCATCCATGAATTTGTTAATAATCCAGAAGTCATAAACAGATCTCCAAACCATCCAGGGATCTGTCAATAACTAAAAGTTAGCTGCATATCCTTTACATGACGTAACAGTCAACCCCAGCATTTTTTTTTGTTTATGATCTCTTGGCAAGTTTACTTTCAGTAGTTTGTCACTGCTTTCTGAACGACCGGCACCCATACCATTTTATTTTAAAAAAAACTAATGCAGGTCAGTTTGCTGCCAAATCGCCGCTATGGCAGCCCATAAATAAATCTACAAGTATTGATTTTAGCTCATTAATTAGAAGAGAGAAGTAGAGATTACTCTTATAAAAACCATAGTGGAGGGCAAGGTTAAGGGAAAGCGAGCAAACGGTATACAACGATACAAGTGGGAAGATAACATCAACCTGACATAATGTACAGTCAAGACGAGAGACAGACAGTGTAGGAGATCCATTGCAGCCAACCTTCATTGTGGAGACGGCACCTGATTGATTGAGAAATTAGAGGCCACACCAGACAGAATAAACACGGAATCTCACTGAGTATATGTTTAATTAAGTGAGCATAGCCTACGATGGGTAGCGTTGTGATGTTCTGTTGTGATAATTTGGTGTGTCCAGTGTGTGCCGCGTGGTTACACACCCGCTTCACACGCGTGATCCGGGACTGTTTCCGGATCCGGTCAGGGATATGCACTACTGACGAGCTCAAATGAGGGCGAAACTCGAGTATAGTGCTTCCATATTGACGTGGATAGGCCTTAGGTTCATACCAGAATGTGATCGGCGTTGCCAGTAGTGGGTTGTGCTCAATATTTTAATTAAGTGAAACTAAAGGACTAGTTTACTCGCCCTATGGCTCACAGGGCCTGTACATGGTGCTGGCTCCTATGTTTAGATCAGTCGGCATTCAATGAGTGATATGAATAATATCACGCAGGCTTCTTTATTTCCCGGAGTATTTCTGGTACCCGTTCTGAGCTGAGATCAGTGAAATAATCCTGGCCTAGATGGGGATTCGAACAAATTACTACCAGGCCGGCAAGTTAGCTTGCTAGCGACTGCATTGCCGTGTTCCATTCCTCTCCCTCCTTCCCCTCCCCCACCCCATACATCGTACCTAAGGATTCACAAAATACAACAATCACAGTTCATCCTTTTATTGTCATTCTAATGTGTGTTCATATTTGTATTGTCAATCTAATTAGTGAAAAATAGCGAGTGTCGATTAGCTATAAACAAATCGGATTAGCACATATATACTCAATAAAGTTTGTCTACCACTGCTACTCTGGGCTAAAAGTTGCATATCCTGTACAGGACGTCGCAGTCAGAAGTCAATTAGTTTCAAGACGCAAAAGGGTCGTTTACTTCAAATATTTTAAGTAACTATTCTGCTAGACAGTCTGCCTAGTCGCGGGGCTTAATGCGTTTGCGCTTAAACTTCCAGTGCGCTAATGGTGGAGTAAGAGGTTCAACTTCTACATCGGACATTTGGATTTCAATGTAGTTTTCCCCTTCAAAAAGCAAGGGGAGACTACTGAAAGTAAACCTGCCTAGCATATCAACCTGGGGTTGGAGTTGATCCCAGCATCCTGCAAAGGTCATGCCGTTTTTAATTTACTCTTCATCTAACAATCATATATCCTGTATCAATCATTGGCAGAGCCTATGTCGATAAATCATTTATTGAGAATTAGTGATTGAGTGTGTACGCTGGGTGTCTCCTTCCAGTTCCCTGGCTCAAGCTATTGCCGAAACAGTGAAACAGCTGGACTGGAACGACGTTGCATTTCTGGCTCAAGGTAAGTAGATACTTTATCTCTAAATCTGGCTTAATGTAAGTAGATACTTTATCTCTAGATCTGGCTCAATGTAAGTAAATGCTTTATCCCCTGATCTGGCTCAATGTAAGTAGATATTTTATCTCTTGATCTGGCTCCAGGAAAATATATACTTTATCTCTTTATCTGCCTCAAAGGAAGATCTCTTGATCTGGGTGCCCGTGTGTATTCTTGCGCACGTAAAATATTCCCTTGTCAGTTGGAAATCGAAAAAGAGTAGCCTAACGGCGCTGCCCGGGCAAAATTTCGAGTTAAAAATCTACCCAAAGTATTTCAGGATCCTTGCCGGTGCTACGGAGTTCGTGCACTGAGCTGAGAATCGTCAGACTCAGGCTTGAGTTAGGAGTATAACGAAGCACTTATGGGTTACACCCGTGTAACGTGATATTCATCAGTCGACTAAACTAGACAAAATTAGAACCAGCTTCTAGACGGGAATGTTTTGTTTTTATTCATCCTTCCAGGTTCAGCCTAAATTGTGTACCAGAAACTTCCATGGAAAATAAATGATGTCAGTGTAATATTGATCACATGACGCAAACGTTTGTCCATTGTCACTTGTTTAAATTCCAGAGAGAAGGTTGGACTCAACAAGCACATCTATAAAACTGATTATCTGTTGGGGTTATTGCCTGACTTTGGTCTACACTCCTCTCTTCTGTCTTCCCTTCCATATATCTACTTCTGTCACTCTCTCTATTATTCTCTCAACACATACTCCGACAACATTTCCTTTCAACATATAATAAAAGATTTATTAATAAAGAAAACTATGTCCGGTGTGTGTATGGATATTGTCTGTGTAGTTGCTATTGTATTCTATGGTTGTGGACAGAATGAACTCAGAATGTCTATCAGCTGTATCTTCTCGCCAGTCATTCTTCACGATTACAGGACATCACATCAAACAGGACAGAGCTCACCCGGGATGATCCGTAGGCTTGAATCTGATGGTAAATCCGTTAGTGAAATGAAAACAAACTGTTCACCACTGAGTCACCGTATTGCTATAAAAGTCCCGTAAGTTTATGACTGTGCCCAAATCGGTTTCATGATATTAAGTATCCATCATCAAAAAAGAAAACACCACATTGTCAATGTTCTTCCTATTGTCTATTATGATTATCACTATTGTCTTTGTCTATTCCTTCTACCCTATGTATGCAAGTCGTATGTAGGTTGAAGTCTCTGCTTGCCCCACCTTAACATCTTTTTCTGTTTAGGAGCCCCGTGGTATATGCGTGTTAGCATACAGTCTTCTGTATTTTACTTGATGTTAGTATTTGTTCATCTGAACGAACTGTTTAGGTTCTTTCTGGATCTAAGTATGTACTTTATTGGTTCACGTAGAGTAGGTTTTTCTTTCTTCTCTAATGTCCCTAGAAACTGGGAACCTGTGGATGAATATAACAAGTCGAGTGGTAAGCGTCCGCCCCTTACTCCTAACTTATGCAAGTGTCCTTCTCCAGCCATAATGACAAGGCTTTCGAAGTCACCATCCGCATAAGACATAAGAATTCACCTCAGTCTAAAACACCCACTAATAATATGTAATGATAAAGGTAATACACGCTCATCTATATTCCTATTCAAAAACTATATTTTAATATACCTTATACACATCTATGTTCCTTTATAGAATTAATGTAGATCCACGAATCGAAATTAATCCGCAGCCAAGCACTTTATCCCATTATAAGGGAGGATATTTCTTTTCATTACAGGACACATAATTCTATCTTTCCGTCCAGTTGGGGAACACACACTAAACTCACACAAAGACGTGGCCACTCTCTTTAGATCATCTTTGTCCCATCGTCCTTGACATTGCTGGACAAAGCAAATTCAGACTTCATTATCCCTGGTCAGTGGAAAATTCCAGATCTGGGCTTTTCCGTATATCCCTACCTCCAGAACGCAATAGACTGATCCATGATGCTTTCTCTCTTTGTCGCTACCCAAATTTTCCACTCTACAGTTACCTGTCCGGTTAGTCGGCTATTCCTGTCTTGACCCACATACACATGCGCTTGGTCACTCCTTGGTTAACCCTTCTCCTACCTGGGTATTCTGATCTGTAAGTTATCAAGGAATCATTAACCTGCAGTCTTTTCCGTGACATAGGCCCCCTCTTAAGAGATTAGACCGCGTCGAATCTTTCTCGCTGTAGGTTTGATTCCCATGATCCACAATCCTATTCTTCTTCCTCCGGAGCTGGATGTCTGGATATCAAATCCGCTCCTACATTCTCCTTACCAAGGATGTATTCCATTGTGAAGTCCAGTTGTAGCAACAACGTCCCTCACATCCACCGTGCGTTGAGCTTCTGCTAAGTCGCTATTAACATCACGTGTTGATGATATGATTGGATCCTCACATGGCTCATCTCATTATCCAGTAGGCGCTCTAATTGACACCCTACTATACTACTAACGACTGAAACTAGTGTTGGCTCCTCGCTCCTGTACGTTCAGTCGACCTCCTTTCGACTTGCGTCAGCGATGGCTCACAATACAGACGGATTTTCCCATCCTGATTGTAACACTGCTTCCATGTCCTCTTGGTTTCCCCCGGTTTTTCCTCTGGGGATGTTCCGCCTCGTCCTCGTCGGACCGAGTCGTCTTTCCCAAACCTCCTGGGCTTTTGCTTCCAGGACCATCTTGGGCGATGTTGTATCTGGTCAGCCAATCTCTGGTTGGAGTCCTGGGTAATTCTCGCTTTTCCCGACGTTACCCACCCCTTCTGAACTTGGTTACCGGTGAAACTTTCACTCTTGTCCTTTCCCTGACTTGTGATTTCCCTCCTCCTGTCGTTGGGTAAATCTGACCTATCACGTACTGTCCCATAGGCCCTCCTATGTTGTACTGGCGATCTCTGGTCTTCGTCTGGACTGGTAACCGTTGTCCTAATGGCTGCCATCACCATAAAGTGTGAAGCTTTGCTCCCGGATCTCTCCTCATATTTCCTAATGAGATGTCTAGGGAGATTTTTCTTCTCTTCCCCGATCCGTATTTTGTAGATGTTCTTGGACACCACCTTTTCCACAGGATAAGGTCCTTTCCATCCTACTTGGAGTATATTGGTCTCTGCTGGACTCCACACTTCCACTTTGTCTTCCACTTTAAGAGCTAGTTTCCTCTTAATTCGCTTGTTGGGTGGTGCTCTCTGGCACTCCGAACAAGACTTCACCCACCGGCGTACATCTCCGGTCATTCCTGGCCAGCAATAATGGCCGGATATTTGCTGCAAGGTCTCTCTGACACCCATATGTCGATTCTCGCTTATGATGTGTCCACTCTGAAGAATGTGAGGACGGTGGGTCTCTGGAACCACCCACTGCTCATGCAGGTTATCTCCCCTCCCAGCTCTCCGATAGAGTAGTTGATTCTTCAGAAAGTACTGTCCCCGTTCTGGTGGCTCAGCACTTCTTTGCAGCTTCCTGTAGCAAGGATGCAACGTAGTATCCTTCCTCTGGGCAGTATGCAATTCTCCTATCCCTGAGTTGTCGCATAGTGTCTCTGCCTCTTTTTCCTCCCCTTGAGATACACTGACTACTGTTCCCTTGTGGGCTTGCTGTTTGGGCATCCCCAAAAAGACATATTTCGTGCCAATGATCATTGGAAATAAGGAGTCAGATAATACAGCAGCTGGAATAATGCCCGTGACGTACCTGGATTTGATCTCCACCTTGGCGATTGGCAGCGTCATGGGAACAGCACTCCTCATTGCCGGCTGTATCTCTATGGTCTCCCCTGTAAATTGGTCTGGGCTTACTAAGCTGGCGTCCACCACCGCTTCCCCATCCAAACCGGTATCGTAGAGACAAGCAACCTGCTGGCCATTGACTTCAATAAGTTCAACCACAGGTGGTCTCTCTTGGTCCTGAGTGTCTTTCATCTCCTTGACCGTTTCCTTGCCTTCCTCTTTTGATTCCTCGAGGTTGGTTATGCAATTGGCGTGTTTGGCCTTGCATCTGCAGTCCACAATATTATGTGTTGTCGACTGGCAGTGTGTGCACTCTGTTCCCTTCCTAGGTTTCCGTGTGTCCTTTTTGTTCCTTTCTCCTTCGCCGACCTCAGCCTTGTCTGTGATCACCGATGTAGGAATCACCTTGCATGCTGCGAAGTAAGAACTTTTAGGTTTCGATCTGCAGTCTTTTGTGTTGTGGGAGGCCGCCCTACAAAATGAACACCATTTTTCATACCACTGTCGTTTCGCTTGAGAATTCGAGGTGCTCTGGTTTCCTACCTTCACCTTCTCTGAACTCTCCTCTGTGTGCTTTATATAAGGTTCCCCTTTTTCTCCTTCCCAGTTTTTAGGTTTCTTTTTCTCTGTTTTCTCCTGACTTTTGGATTGTGTACTTAGTTCCTCCGTTTCACCATGTACTTCCACGAATCGTTCCGCCAGCTTATTCACCACATCAATCCGTTCCGCCCCTTGTTCTCCCAAGAAGGTTCTGAGAGGTTTCGACATTTGCTTTCGCATTTGGTCTACCACCATCATCTCTTCGAGACTCTCATAATCCCTCTGGAATTCTGCCAAGTCCATCCATTTCTGTAGATAGGATTTCAGCCTCAGACTGTAGGCGGCGAATAGTTCTCCCGGCTCTCGTCTAGACGATCTAAACTTTTTCCGATATGTTTGTGCGGTGACTTCATAATGTTTCATCAAAGCTGCTTTCAATTCCTCATACTGATTTTCCTGTCCTGGTGGTAGGCGTGTGTAGACCTCGTAGCCCGAACCACGTAAAGACTGGGATACTTTAAGAGCCCATCTGGATCTTTCCAGTCCCATAGCGATTGCCATAGCCTCGAACCGATCCAAAAACTGGAATATCTTTTCTTTACTTTCATCGTAGACCTGCTAAGGGAAACTTCATGGCATGGTAACCCTGTCCACTCATGTAGGTTGCCCCAGGTGAAGATGAACTTCCTTCTGCTGCATCTATTTCACCCTTATTTTGTGTCTTGAGTTCTAACTCTTTCAAGCGGTATTCATGTTCCATTTCTTGTCTCCTGGCATTCTGTTCCATTTCCAGTTTCTTGGTCTCCTGGTCCATTTTCTTGGCTTCTTGTTCCATTTCCAGTCGCTTGGTCTCCTGGTCCATTTTCTTGGCTTCTTGTTCCATTTCCAGTCGCTTGGTCTCCACCTCTATTCTTCTCACTTCCAACTCAGTCTTTCGATCTTCTCGTTCCGCCTGACGAATCTCTCGCTCTCTTTCTTGGATGTAATCAGTTAAGTCTGAACCAGCCAACCCAATTTCCTCTCCGTTTGCCCTAAGTTCTGCTGTAGTTAGTTTGGGAGTGGCCATAGTTAAAGCAGGTAAGTCAGCACGTTGAGTCAAGACACCTCAAGGCAGTAAAAAGTACTCACTATAAACCGATCATCTACCTAGAACCTATATCATTTATCTATATCTATTACTTATTATAAATCTCCAACACCACACAGTACCTCACAACCACTCTCTCATCCACAAGAGGAGATATAGGATAAAGACTTATGTAGACGTGTGACCGTGTGACTAGGTATGTAATATGTCTTTCTACCTATCCACATTCACTCTGTCTGGAACTTTCTCACTGCAAAGTCATCAGCATTAATGAAATGTTTCTACCATAAATGTAATGGCACCATATATCCAATGGACGTCCTTCCATTAAAAGTCATCAATGTATACTTCTATTTATTCCAATCAGTATGTCCCAACATGTAGGTACTCCGCTATGCCTGTGCCAATATGCAGGTCATATGGGTATAATGTATGTACGTATCCCGCTCGCTCCACCAATTATGTCACTTGTTTAAATTCCAGAGAGAAGGTTGGACTCAACAAGCACATCTATAAAACTGATTATCTGTTGGGGTTATTGCCTGACTTTGGTCTACACTCCTCTCTTCTGTCTTCCCTTCCATATATCTACTTCTGTCACTCTCTCTATTATTCTCTCAACACATACTCCGACAACATTTCCTTTCAACATATAATAAAAGATTTATTAATAAAGAAAACTATGTCCGGTGTGTGTATGGATATTGTCTGTGTAGTTGCTATTGTATTCTATGGTTGTGGACAGAATGAACTCAGAATGTCTATCAGCTGTATCTTCTCGCCAGTCATTCTTCACGATTACAGGACATCACATCAAACAGGACAGAGCTCACCCGGGATGATCCGTAGGCTTGAATCTGATGGTAAATCCGTTAGTGAAATGAAAACAAACTGTTCACCACTGAGTCACCGTATTGCTATAAAAGTCCCGTAAGTTTATGACTGTGCCCAAATCGGTTTCATGATATTAAGTATCCATCATCAAAAAAGAAAACACCACATTGTCAATGTTCTTCCTATTGTCTATTATGATTATCACTATTGTCTTTGTCTATTCCTTCTACCCTATGTATGCAAGTCGTATGTAGGTTGAAGTCTCTGCTTGCCCCACCTTAACATCTTTTTCTGTTTAGGAGCCCCGTGGTATATGCGTGTTAGCATACAGTCTTCTGTATTTTACTTGATGTTAGTATTTGTTCATCTGAACGAACTGTTTAGGTTCTTTCTGGATCTAAGTATGTACTTTATTGGTTCACGTAGAGTAGGTTTTTCTTTCTTCTCTAATGTCCCTAGAAACTGGGAACCTGTGGATGAATATAACAAGTCGAGTGGTAAGCGTCCGCCCCTTACTCCTAACTTATGCAAGTGTCCTTCTCCAGCCATAATGACAAGGCTTTCGAAGTCACCATCCGCATAAGACATAAGAATTCACCTCAGTCTAAAACACCCACTAATAATATGTAATGATAAAGGTAATACACGCTCATCTATATTCCTATTCAAAAACTATATTTTAATATACCTTATACACATCTATGTTCCTTTATAGAATTAATGTAGATCCACGAATCGAAATTAATCCGCAGCCAAGCACTTTATCCCATTATAAGGGAGGATATTTCTTTTCATTACAGGACACATAATTCTATCTTTCCGTCCAGTTGGGGAACACACACTAAACTCACACAAAGACGTGGCCACTCTCTTTAGATCATCTTTGTCCCATCGTCCTTGACATTGCTGGACAAAGCAAATTCAGACTTCATTATCCCTGGTCAGTGGAAAATTCCAGATCTGGGCTTTTCCGTATATCCCTACCTCCAGAACGCAATAGACTGATCCATGATGCTTTCTCTCTTTGTCGCTACCCAAATTTTCCACTCTACAGTTACCTGTCCGGTTAGTCGGCTATTCCTGTCTTGACCCACATACACATGCGCTTGGTCACTCCTTGGTTAACCCTTCTCCTACCTGGGTATTCTGATCTGTAAGTTATCAAGGAATCATTAACCTGCAGTCTTTTCCGTGACATCCATCAAGAATGATGATGACCATTCATTTCATCCAGTGGGGTTGAAAGGATGGAGCCGTGAGTTCTAAGATGGCTGATAAGGCCTATTTTGGCTCGAAATGTTCTTTGACAATGTGGACAAAGAATGCTTGACGTTTCTGGAGGAGGATTTTCTGCAGTGGTTTTTCTGTTCTGTCTTTTCTTCACAGCTCTTGCAGTCCTGGTTGCCTCACAAGTGACTGCACCCTTGCGTAATGATGTACGCCACGAATTTCGGTCTCTGGCTGCAGTCTCCCAGGTGTCATGATTAATTCCAAAAGCATTCAGTGAGATTTTCAGAGTGTCTTTAAAGCGTTTCCTCTGGCCGCCTTGGGAGCGTTTACCACAACGCAACTCGCCGTAAAAAATTCGTTTAGGGAGCCTGTGATCTGGCATGCGAGTCAAGTGACCAGCCCAGCGAATCTGATTCTTCATTAGTAGAGTGTGGATACTGGGCATGGACGCTCTTTCTAGGACTTCAGTGTCTGGGATCTTGTCTTGCCATTTAATCTTCAGTAACTTCCTAAGGCAGACTGTGTGGAAGTGGTTTAATTTCCTAGCGTGTCGCTGATAAACAGTCCAGGTTTCACAAGCATATAGCAGTGTGGATAATACAACTGCTTTGTAGACTTTTCAGCTTTGTTTGCAGGCTTATTCCATTTCTGTCCCATACATTCTTGTACAGTCTGCCAAAGGCCGCGCTGGCCTTGGAGATTCTTGCATTCACTTCATCATCAATTGTGGCAGCTTGTGACACAGTGCTGCCAAGATAGGTGAATTTGTCCACAACACTTAGACTATGACCATTCACTTTGATATTCGGCACAGTGTGATTATTCCCTGGAGCTGGCTGGTACATAACTACAGTCTTCTCCAAATTGATATTGAGCCCAAAGTTGGCACAGGCATGTGAGAAAGCTGAAACATTATGTTGCATGTCCGCCTCTGAGTTGGCGTATAGAGCGCAATCATCAGCAAACAGGAGCTCTCTGACGGTGTCGCTGTCAATTTTGGTTTTAGCTTTCAGCCTTCTGAGATTGAATAACTTTCCATCCATGTGGTAGTTGATGTCTATTCCAATGTCGTTGCTCTCGAAGGCATTCGTCAACATAGCTGAAAACATGAGACTGAACAGTGTTGGTGCCAGGACACATCCTTGTTTCACTCCATTGGTGACAGGAAAGGGCTCAGACAGTTCACCATTTTCCTGTACTCTTGCCTGCATGCCATCATGAAATAGCCGCACTATTTGGACAAACTTTCGTGGACAGCCATATTTTGCCATAATCTTCCACAGTCCTTCCCTGCTGACTGTATCAAAAGCCTTGGTAAGATCAATGAATGTGGAGAACATTTCGCAGTTCTGTTCCTGACATTTCTCTTGCAGCTGCCTTGCAGCGAAAATCATGTCAACAGTTCCACGTTTTTTTCTGAAGCCACACTGGCTCACACTCACAATGGTTGCATGCTTCCTTCCATTCAGCAGGGGCAATTTAATGGTCATGAGCCTGTCGTTTATAGCCTTTGGAAAACTAGCTAGTTTGCCGATAAGGGCCGACTTAATGGCAAATCCCACACTGGATTGGCATCTATCCTCGCTTTTCCTTCCATTCCAGAAAAATGTGTGTAGCCGGCACCTATTTCACAGATTTGGCCTTCTTCTGCAAGTCGTGTCTCGCTCAAGGCTGCAATGTCGATGTTGTACCTGCCCAGCTCTCTCCCAATCAGTGCTGTTCGTCTCTCTGGACCCGACGCGCCATCTCTATCAAGTAGGGTGCGTACATTCCAAGTTCCGATTGTTAAGGGAATATGGTTTGCTCTTTTAGCTTTACCTGTTTTTTCTTTCTTTGTATGTCGACCGCAGTTTAGGGTACCCTACCAACCGCGGCTAGCTGGTTAGGTAGTGATGGAGCAGACAATGTTTAGGGCACCTTTTCTAGCCCCTTCCTCGTGCTATGGAGGTGAGCAGTGTGTTCCTATAGAGGGCTGCTCAGTCGCTCAGGGGACTGCAGAATCCCACTGCTGCTCCGGTCAGTAGAAGACGACCATATGGCCTGAGCCGCCTGTGTGCAGGTCTGCGACTACGGCTGCCAGCGTACCCACGCCTGCCGCTTCGCCGCTCGCCCATTGCCACAGGGCTTGAAGGTGATATATGACGTTGGATGAAGAATGACTTGCGCGATGAATTGGATTAAAGTGAGGAAGAGTTGTGCAATTCGTCGACCTCACTCTCTCGCCTGAGTCCATCTGAATCCAGTGGCAGGACAAGTCAAGACGACTGGAGACGAATACAGGTGCAGTGGATGACCAGGGCGCTCTACGTGCCCTGCCGTGCTCATTACGTTCCACAACGCTTTGCAGGTAAACGCCGTCTTGCCCGTTGAATCAGGAATGATTTCTTCCGCGCAGTCTGCCGGATCCTGTCTTCACATGCTGGGTAGGCATACCCTACTTCACCGCTTGGTTTGACACCAAATCGGCTACCCGCGCCTGGTTTAGCCAGCCTCTCACAGCTGTTGCCCGGGGGTGGCCGCTGTCGCATGCTGACAGCTTACTAGGAGCCACAGGCACGAGCTGGGTGTCAGGCTTGGACCAGTGGGGGATGGGTCCTGAAAAGGACATGAGAGTCATCCTTACCAAAGGTGCTACCAATACCTGACACCCCGTACCCCCGCAAAAGTACCAATCGGGCTAAGCACATAAAATTTTCACCACGTGCCCAGTTCCCCTCGTGGTGTGAAATTGGATTCTTTTCTTGAAATTAAATTATCATTTAAGTAATTTATCAGTAATCTTTTGATGTTTTCAATTCCAGACGACTTTTCCCCCGTCTTGAGCCTAAGACTTCAGGGTCTGCAGGTCTGGCCGCTCCGACTGCCCAACGCCATCAGCGCGTCCACGGAGTCTGAACTCTTCAAGAACCTTCTAGAACTCCGGCAGTCCAACACAGGGAAATACATTCTACATTCCAGCGACATAGACGTGGTCACACATGTCTTAAACGCGGTATGGCATGATTTCGGCCTATACTATACTATACTATACTATACTATATTATACTATACTATACTATACTATACTATACTATACTATACTATACTTACTGTACTGTACTATACTATACTATACTATTTTTAATTTATCTGGGCTCCCAGGGCGATCCAGTCTAAAATGAGTGAGTGAGCGAGCGAGTGAGTCACTGAGTCAGTGAGAGACAGACAGACAGACAGACATACAGACAGACAGAGAAATAGAGAGTGAGAGAGAGAGAGAGAAAGAGAGAGAGAGAGTATGATACATATAAATGTTCACCTCTTTTTGTCTTTTCAGGCCAATAAGCTTCACATGTCACATTATTCTATAGAATGGTTCATTACTTTTCCGGTAAGTTTACGCTGAAAACCCGGTAAGTTCACATAGAAATCCCGGTAAATTTACATTAAACCCGGTAAGTTTACATTGAAATCCCGGTAAATTTACATTTAACCCGTTAGGTTGACATTGAAATCCCGGTAAATTTACATAGAAACCCCGGTTTTTATTCCTTACAGCTCGGTCTCTTTCTGCATGACGTCATGCCTGAAGCGTCGCACAAAGCACGAACTCCCTAGCTCCAGCGACAACCCCCAGGAGCCTCCGGAAAATTTGCAACCGTAAACCGAACGACGTGGCCCGGAATCTAACTCACAACCTTCGGATCGCGAAACATGCAGTTTAACCACGTCGCCACAGAGACTCCCAACTGTATTACAGTAATTAAACTACAAGCATTCGTTACAAGCGTTGAGATTCAGAATAGTATGGATAGAGACGAAACCAAGGCCGAGGTACTGATGCTGCAGGTATAACGGGATTAGTGATCAACGCCATGACAAGAACTTACTAATAAAAGAACACCTACATCAACAGGCCGCCTGAAAACAACAGATGGAAAAATCTTCATAGAGAAGGATCAAATGTTAGATACATGGTCAGGGTACGGGAAAGAACTCTATAATGATACACGTTGGATATTTCTTATAGTATGGAAGGACTACCAATACTGAAGATGGAAGTTCAGCATGCTCTCAGTCAAATGAAAAGTAGAAAGACCCTGGGTCCAGACAACATCACAACCGAAATGATTAAAGCCTTAGAAGAGTATGGTATAGGCCAGGTTACCAGATTGCTAAACAATATATATGATGCTGGTGGTATTCCCAGTTACTTATATAAATCACTGAAAAAAGTCACTAATCTTGGAATGTGATCAACATCGAACAATCAGCATAATGAGTTATATCACACAGATTTTAATAATGATCATCATGCAAAGAGTTAGGAAGAAAATACAACTCGAAATAGGAGAAATGGGTTCGTAGAAGGCAAGGGTACAGTTAATGCTGTGTATACCATCGTCAGCATGTACCATGCTGGTAAGCGTATGCTGTCATGTTTCGCCATCTCACGCGATCACCAGAGTCGTGGATCAGCTCTGTGTTCTTGTCTAGACTATGCCACGTGGCCAAGCCATCCAGGTATTTACTTATCTGCCTTCCACTTGTCCTCGCCCCCTCAATCCTGCCAGTTGTCACCAAGTTCTCTAATTTATTTGTTCTCATAACGTGTGCACACAATTGTGACCGTCTTTTCGTCTTATTTCTCTAATCAGTTTACGGTTTTCATTTGTTTCTTGTAGGACTTGGTCATTGGTTTTTCTGTCTGTCTATGTTATTCTTTGCATTTTCCTCAGAAGCCACATTTCCACAGCCATCAGATGTTTGTTTTTTGTTTTTTTTTCCAGCTTGCCTGCTCATTGTCCACGCTTCACACCCATATATAAGTACAAGTTCTATGTAGCACCTCAACACTCTTTTTTCTCGTTGCAAATGACATCTTTTAATTGGTCAAAATGTTTCCATCTTGCAAAAGCCTACCTTCGCCATGGTGATTCTTGTTCTAGTCTCTTCAAGGTATCTACCGATAGATGTTATGACTGTTCCGAGATCATTGTACTTTCTTCTTCTTTCGTTCGCCTGAAATATTTTTATAACTGCAATGTTGTCTCTTGTATGAATCTAACAGTCTTTTTTAGTTCACTCAGCGGTCCATAGAGTTTATCTTCCACTGTTGTCTGTCTATGCCAAAAGGTTTGCCTAGATATGTTATATGTTGGGCAGTCTTGGAGTATGTGCTCTGCTGTCTGCGACGCCAAACCACGTGTGCACATGGCTGAGTCACCAATCTTGAATTTTGTTTACATGTGATTGCGTAATCTATTGTGCCCTGTTCTGAGGCGCAGAAGAATGATTGTACCGTTTAAGAACATTCGCTGTGTATATTCTGAAAACATTAATTGAACGTTCTATAGAAATAAATAAAGATCTTTGCTTTATTGACTACACAAAGACCTTCGTTACAGTAAGACATATCGATATGATGAGTATGCTTGAAGATCTACAAACTGATGGGGAAAGACCTTAGACTTGTAAAAAACATATATTGGAAACAACAAGAAACAAATGTATTGTTTGACGCTCATAGAAGTAAACAAATAAAGTAGAGACTAGAGGACGCACTATATAACATAAAAATTGAAAGCTATAGTAACCAACCAGGATTCGAACCTGCCACCTCCAAATGACAACGGCACCTCGCTGCATGAACAGGTGTTCTTCGACGCATGACCAACTAGCTTTTTCTTATATCCGAAAATAAAAAGCATGTCGGGTTTGAAATTGATAATTAACAACGGCGATTAAGTGTAATGGAAAGATTAAACCAACGCCATTCGCCAAGGTACATTTGTATTCATGTTTTATCTTAGAAATTTATCACAACATCATCAGCTAAGATATAAAGCAGAAAAATGTAATCAAGTGAGATATAAAACCGCGAATTAAAAACAGAGTCAATGACTTATGAATATTACCAAACTCGTTTCCAAAATGAAGATAGCAAGAAGAGAGGAAATTATGTCTTCATTAAAAAACTCAACATCACAACACTCTTTAGGTTACGCACATTCCGATGTTAATAATTCGCGCAAATGAAGGCAATCAAGAAATTCGAAAGCAAGAATGTGGCGCAAACAAGTCTACATTCATATTGTCTTCATTGATGGCGCATATTGCGCTTCTTAATTCACATACATAAGTAGCAACATTACTTCAAGTCGAATATGTTGGACATCCGAAGCAACATCATGATTGCGTGTAGGCGGTGCAGTGAATCTAATTTATCAGCTAGTTTAAATTTTCTACTCAATAAACCACATGTTGGAAAATACAATATTTTCCACAGTTTTTCAAATGACGTAAAGTCTAGGAATTTTGTTTGATAAACAGGTTTACATTTTTGTGTTTCTCAACACGAGAAATATCATTAGAGCGAGGATTTTTATCCTTACCCGTGCCATGAAAATTGTTGGCAGTCTAATGAGACCTGTAGATTCTCTTTGACAGTTTTATGAATCCTGTAGATTCTCTTTCTCAGTTTGGCGATGCATGCTATACTTTGTACATTTTCTTCTGAACTCATGAATCTTTCGCAGTTTGATGAAAATATTAACCCACTTTAAAGTTTTGTGAATCTACAAACCCACTTTGGCAGGTTGGTGAACCTATAAACCCAATTTTGCAGTTTGGTGAACCAATAAACCCACTTCGACAGTTTGGTGAACCTATTAACCCACTTTCACCGTGTGCTGAACCTTTAAACCCACTTTGATGGTGGGATGAACGTATAAACCCACTTTAGCAATTTGATGAAACTGTAAACTTATTTTAGTAATTTAGTGAACCTGTAAGCCCACTGTTGTAGTTTCACCATCATCAGGTGCCATGTCGACTGGTGTGGGTAATATTCTTGTTCACATCTTGCAATCTCCAACAGTATGTAATCAATGCGTGCGCTGATCTCATACCGTGGCTTGACACAAAGCTGTTAAGAATCTTCTCTCGCTGTCTTCCTCCATCTCTGCCTCCACAAATCTTCCCAGTTGTCACAACATGTTCCAGATTTTGTCTTCTCATTATGTGGCCAAAAAATGACAACTGCCTCTTTATGTTTATGGTAAGTTGTCTTTGCGCCGTATCCAACCTCACACTGCTTAGACCAGTGGTTCTCAACATTTTTAGGCCTATGCACCCATTCACTATATGTTCAGAATGCCATCCCCCTCTTTTTCGTATTTCCTCCCTATGAATCCCCCCGCCCCTACACAGTATACGTAAAAATAGAAGCTAAGTTTAATAACACATACTAGAGCAAGCCTAGACGTCTACAAAAAACGTGATTTGCGGGTCTGCTTGCGTTATAAAAAGAATTTCAGAAGGGCTAGAAGTACAGAACCGTAAAGTATGGAGGGAAAAACAATATCAGGTAATCGTTTCTTGCATTAACGCGATCTGGGAATAATCTTAATTCTCTTCCCCCCCCCCCCCCTGGAAACCCTAAAATTATCCCCGGTGCGGCGAGGGGAGGCGGGGGTATTCCCCACCGATTGAGACCCACTGGCTTAGACTATCAATTTTGGCTGTCCGAGGTATGTTCAAAATTCTTCTGTTAAACTACATCTTTGAAATCCCCAGGGATGTTTTGCTTTTTTACTAACTTTTTTTACCCTTTTCTTTCCGTTCGATAGCTTTGAACTCAAGCGTAGTTCATACACGTGCTACTACTTCTAGTGCACTAGACTGATGTTTGCGTGTGGATTAACTTTCCCAGTTACCTGTGTCTCTCGCCATCAGGCGGACCCAGTCCAACTTCTGAGGTACTTGTAATTTACGTCCCAAATCAAGGACGAGAAGTCAACATTTTAGTCCAACTGACCGGTATAAGGGTTGAACCTACTATCTCAACATCAGCACACCGGAAGTTTAAAAGCGAGCGTTTTTATCCATTCGGCTACGCTGACCTCGAGTCACAGACAGCCTTATATTAAAACTGGTTCTATTAATATGCACGAATTCTTTGTCGAACTTCCCATGTCGGGGGTGTATCTTCTGGTGTGTTCATAGGGTTCGAGTAATTTCAGTCTGTTTTAGTGTTCATTGCTGCATTAGTGTGATGGCTAGAAACTCGCCAGCCGGTCTGGTGGTCAAGGGCTTGAATTTTTATCTAGACGGATTTTAAATGTTAAACATGCCTGAAGATATTTGTATGAAGATTACCGAAGAAGGTAAAGATTTGTCAATAAACGCAAAAGACTAAAATCAAGGACAGAGACGAAATCGCACAATGAGAAATTACAATACTGGAATTGGAGAAACATTGATGAGATGACCATTCATTTCATCCAGTGGGGTTGACAGTATGGAGTCGTGAGTTCTAAGATCGCTGATAAGGCCTATTTTGGCTCGAAATGTTCTTTAACAATGTGGGCAAAGAATGCTTGACGTTCCAGGAGGAACACCTACTGCGTTGTTTTTGTTTATTTTTTTTTTCCACAGCTCTTTAAGTCCTGTTTGCTTCGCAGGTGAAAAGGGGGAAGATATTACTAAATGAATGTAATCAAGGTCAGAAAACTAAGGCACTTCTAGTCATAGCGGGTTGTAAAAAGATGTGCTGGTAGATGGGTGTCATATTTAACTCCATATTATTATATTAAAGCATGTATTTCCATTGATTACCTGGTTCTTAGGTTCTTCTTGATTAGAAAAGTATCATGTTTGTTAGAATAGCTTACGTTTAGAATTTTATAGTATGGCATCTGCTTAAAGACCTTACGATCTGAATGTGTTGATTCCTTCGACCAGGATTTTGAAGATTTAGTTCGTAATAATCTCCGAGACTGGCCCGGATCTCTCTATGGACTACAGCTGTTGAGGCCTGACAAGATACCCGCCAACATTTCCCGTGAGTGTTACCTCTGTGGTTGTATGATTTTGTTTCGCACTTTTGTTTCGCACTTTTGTTTCGCACTTTTGCTCCGCACTTTTGTTTCGCATTTTTGTTTCGCACTTTTGTTTCGCATATTTGGCGTTCACTCGCTTTGAACTCAATCAGTCTACGTACGTGCTACTCCTGAACATCTTGTGCACTGAGCAGGTTTTTGCGTATGGATTAGCTTTCCCTATTACCAGTGTCACTCGCGATCAGGCGAATTCACTTCGACATCTGAGGTAATTCCGCAGCTTAGGCACAGGAAATTAATGACTTAAATATTCTGAGATGGTGAGTACTCTAAAAGTTATTATCCTCCTAAAATGTACCAAAATACTAGCAGATGTGTTTGTCATTTAATTATATTTAACGGTAAGGTTATTACAAGATCCATTATGAAATGTCTTGATTTAGAAGATGAAATATTACAGAGTTGAATACGGAACATATTATGGATAGAGTTGCTTCAGTATAAATCTACTCAAGCATAGCTCGTCACAGGAATAGTTCTTAAATGATATTTTTTTTTTGCATATCCTTTACAGGACATCGCTGTCAACACCAGCATCTTTCAGCTGTATGTTGATTTCTTGGCAAGATTACGCTCAGTAGTTTGCCATTGCTTTCTGAGCGGCCGGCTCACATACCCCGTAAGTTACGGATGCATTTCGAACCACTCCTGATTCTCACCGTCATCACGTTACCGACGAGAGTATACGAGATTACGGAGAAAAAGTCATAACCTCTAAGCCACGAAGCCGGCCTTAAATGATATAGACAACTTAATAAAATGTATCCAGAACAGATCGATTCCATATAGACTGCCTTTGATATGGATCAAGGAATTTCGAAAGTCTGTTATGGATAAAGGGGGAGGGGGAGGTTCAGCACCGATCTAGCCACTGGATGAGAATGATTATGATGATCACGCAACGTCTCTGGTACAGATTGTCTACTGTATAGATTGTCTCCGGTACAGTCTTCGGTACAATCTCCGGTAGTGTCTCAAGTACAGGCTTCTGCATACATTTGTTTCTGGTATAGAGCGGTTCTGGAATAGTCTTGGGTATATTATGATACATAGACTCGCATGCACCGTAGTGGGTATTGAGTGTCTCCGATATAGATCATCTCATATATAGATCATCTCCTGTATAGATACTTGTCTGTACAGAACATCTTCTGTATGTTTAATCTTCTGTATGGAACATCTCTTGAGTAGTCAATTTCCATTACATGGCGTCTCCTGGATATAATATCTCATTAATAGATCATCTACGTATAGTCTAGAACAAGGGTCACCAAACTACGTGATCCGGCCTGCTACGTCATTTCATCCGGCCCGCCTTCGGTACTCGAACTTGCTTGATATAACTAATGAAACACGAGACGTTGTGATACAATTTAAATGTAAATATTATTTTTAGAATAATAGGAGATCTTCACACGTGCGGAGACCTCCTGGCTGCACTAGGTTGTTTATTTAGGTGGCCCTATTTATAAATTTCGCGAACCTTATGAGATATATTCTATTACCAAATGAAGCCGCCTATCGCGGCTCTACAAGAGTATGGAGTAACATATACCTTGATACCCTGGTAAAAAATGTATAGGATGCTGGGATGTTGTGTTGGCGTGCCTATAACAGCCCAGTAAAGCCATGTTCCCGCCTCTTTGGCCTTGGGAATAACTTAGGCCGAAGAGATGCTGATGTCTAATTTTCAGCAGAGGGTTTGAACTTACACCGCTGAGCCACTACTAAGTAGATGGGCGAACATGCCCCAGGCACGGCCGAGCGTAGCCACTGTTTTCCAGACCGCAGTTGAGAGGGTAGACAAGCCCTGTGAAGATCCAAAAGATCCAAGAGGATCTTGATTGTGGATTGACGATTATCTGCTGTGGGGTGAGTTTTGAACGAACCTTCATAGTTTAAATAGGAATATAGGAATATAATAGCTATGTCTGAGAACAATAATGGAGGGATATGTGCCTGGGAAGAGAGGAAGAGGAAAGCCAAAGAGAAGATGGGTGCAGGATATGGCGGATGATCTCCAGATGGATGTATCTGAAGCGGGAAATCTTGCTTATGATCGAGAGGTTTTCCGGAAGGTTGTTATGGGAGCGAGGTTCTGCAAAGGACATGGTACTGAATGAATGACCTTTGTTCCATCTTGTTGTCTGATAATTGCTGGTGTTGTGTATCAGACTACAGTTACAGTGTTGGATGATTATCCATGCTGTGATGAGGATCACTGGTACTGTGTTGGATGATTATTCATGCTGTGATGAGGATCACTGGTACTGTGTTGGATGACTACCCATGCTGTGATGAGGATCACTGGTACTGTGTTGGATGACTACCCATGCTGTGATGGAAGATCACTGGTACTGTGAAGGATGATCATGTGTATGTTTATTCATGGGGATGCCTATTTTGTCATTGCATCTAATCATGAATTTTATATATTAGGGCATTGACATTATTAATCAGATGTTGTTGTATCTTTATAATTACATTATTCTGATTCCCTGTACACTGACCGGAATTTCTTCTGATATCTCTAAATCGTTGTTTTTTCTTGTTAGCCATAGAGATAGAATGAGATTCTCTTTGTCTTCTTATTCCTCTCTTCTTCTACGATCCATGAACAGTCGGCGTTGTGCTATTATCTCTATCGTCTCTATGCGGTTACACAAAGGTACCTATAAACTGTATATGTACCTTTGATGAGCTGTAGCTTCACCAGTGACCCCTAGTCCTCTGCTTTTCTTGTGTTTCAATAGGATTTCTTCTTCTTCTTCGTTCATCCGGAGTTTTTTTTTTTCCGGATGTGATTGCGTTGTGCCCGTTTACAGCAGAGCTGCGTTCTTGCGCCGTTAGGCCGACACATCCGACTTCTGCGGGCATTTGTTGACCGGGTTAACCTTCCCGGGGGTTTCTTAGGACGTTTGACTCTCACTGTTGTGGTGTTATCCCCCATCCCAGCTGGTCCATATAGAACAGCCAAAGATCCTGGTCAGCCCTCAAGGGAAGGCAGGGGCAGACCATGGGCATTCCCCGCCATCCAAGGAGGCTGGCAGTTTTGTCCTGGCAGTTTGTTCTCAAGGTAGTGGCTGATCCATTTATACATTTTTCCACAAACATGCATGTTTTGCAGTTTTACTTTCAGTCCTTCCTTCCATACTTTATCAAATGCTTTTTCTAAATCTATCCAGACTGCTAGTGTGTGCTTTTTCTCTTGGAAGGCATCCTCTATTTCCTGAGCTATATAGGTTATTTGATCTTCAGTGGATCTGTACTTTCTGAATCCTGCTTGGTGTGGTGTTAAGAGTTTGTTTTCTTCCAGATGCCATGTTAGCCTGCCATTGATAATGCGTTCCATTAATTTTCCTACACAGCTAAGTAGACTGATAGGTCGATAGCCATTTGGTTCTTCCAGGTCTTTTCCTTTCTTTGGGACTGGTATTAGTATAGCTTCCTTCCATGCCTGTGGGACTATTCCTCTCTTCCAGCTGTTATTTAGGACTGCTAGTAGTTTCTTCTTTGCCTTGGTGCCTAGTCCTATTAGCATTTCATTTGTGATTCCATCCTTTCCTGGTGATTTCTTCTTTTTTAGGGTATTCATTGCCTGTTCCATTTCTTCCATTGTTAGATTTGCCATCATATATTCTGCTGCTGTCTCTGTATTTCTATGATGTATCTGTTTGTCTTTGATTGCTTTTCTGTTCAGTTGTAATATCAATAGTGGTTTGCATTGGCATAGTGTTCCATTAGTGCATTTGCAGCCTTTTTTCCTGTAAGCAAGGCATTTCCTTGTTTAATTGTTTTTTGTTTGTTTCTAGGTCCTTCATTGTTCATGGCTTTCACTAGTTTCCATAGTTTGTTTCCATCCCTGTCAAAGTTCAGGTTTTCTGTTTTTTCCCTCCAACGATCTCTTGTTGTTTGATTTACTGTTCTTTTATATTTTGCTGAGATGGCTTTGAGAGAGGTATTCGCTTCAATTGTTTGTTCTCTCTCTCTGCTGTCTTCCTGGCATCTTCAACTTTGTCCTCCAAACTTTGTAGTTCTTCAGTCCAGTATGGTTTGTAATTTTTCCTCGCTCCTCTTGGAATGGACTCAGTGGCTGCCTGTATTATTGCTCTGTTTAGACTTTCCACCATTTGCTTCATGTTGCCATATCGTGTATTTATGTTTTCACAATATTTGTCTGTTAGTGTGGCAAATCTGTCCCAATCTGCTCGTTTGTAATTCCAGCGGGGCAAGGGCTTTTGCTCCTGTGGAACATACTCCATATTCATTACAAGCTTGATTGGTCTGTGGTCACTACCTGCTAATTGGTCCAGCACATGGCGATCGATTTTGTGGAGGATGTCTCCTGTGCAGAAAGCTAAGTCTGGAGTAGAAGTGGTAATCCATCTTCTGGAGTAGAAGCTCGGTGTGTCATCCGCTTTGTTGAGTAGATGGAGATTTGAGTCTATTTCCCAGTCCTCCACTTCATCTCCTCTTTTGTCAGTATCTGGGTATCCCCATCTTTCTGAACGGCTATTAAAGTCTCCGACAATAATGCAATTTGTGTCAGTTATTTTCATGTTTGAGAGTGTAAGATCCTTATCTGCTGGGCTATAAAGATTGTAAATTCTTATTTTCACGTCCTTTATCATTATATCAACACCTATAATTTCTGTTTGGTTGTCAGAGATCACAGATACTTCGCTGCAAGGTATTGTATGTCGTGTAGGTATTAGAACTCCTCCTTTATGTCCTTCGCGGTCGAAACGTGTGGCCTGATATCCCCTGACTGAAAATTTGTGCTTGGCGTTGAGGTGTGTCTCTTGAATGCATGCCACATCTATTCTATCTTTATGAAGACGCTGTGTCAGGGATTCTTTCTTGTTATAAACTCCTTCGGCATTCCACTGTAGTATGTTGAGTGTCCTTGGTATTTGGTCAATAGCTCTTAACCTACTCCTCTGTGCCTTGACTCCACAGCACAGGGGAAGGTGACCACCAGTAGTCATGGGTGGACCCCCTCGAGGCAGGGGGCCCGGCACTATCACCGCCTGATGGGACTTCACGGGATTAGCACCATAACGATTAATTTTCATCTGTGGCATCATGAAATGATAAAGTTACGTTGCACTGCTTTGTCAAGCCTGTGGCTCAGTACATCCGATTTCGACAAGCATATTTTGGGGTGCTTTCCCTAGCCTTTGACTGTCCCCAGTCTACCTACAAGGCAGCAGGTTTGTGCGTCACTTCGTCTGGTCCCTCTCCCTTGACCTGTCCGACATGGGTGACCCTACCAGTAGCTGTGCTACCGTCGGCATAGCTCTTGGGGTCATTGGAACGCGCAAGCTACTCTACCTCGTCAAGGTGGACGCACGGCAGAGGGGTTCTTGTGTTTCAATAGGATTTTAATTATGTTTCTAATGTAATGTCTTTTTCATTTTCAGATCCCGTGTACTTCACCCTTAATTATGGCTAGTAGGAAAAGAAAAGTGGACGCCGAGTGAGGAG
Source organism: Cepaea nemoralis (assembly GCA_014155875.1). Classification (NCBI taxonomy): domain Eukaryota; kingdom Metazoa; phylum Mollusca; class Gastropoda; order Stylommatophora; family Helicidae; genus Cepaea; species Cepaea nemoralis. The sequence goes on from JACEFZ010013286.1 coordinate 43,578, forward strand.
TAAAGTACTTCTTTGTGGAAACAAAGGACCAGAAAACCAGCTGCGTAATATGCAGCGAAAGTGTTGCCGTTTTGAAAGAGTACAATCTTCAGCGTCACTACGAAACAAAACATCCATCAACATATTAAAAGTTTTCTGGAAAATTACGCTCTGGGAAATATGAGACCATTAAACGTGGTTTTGAAACGCAAAGAAATCTCTTCACGAGAAAATTTGCTGAAAATGAATCTGTCACTCGTACAAGTTACAAAACAGTGCATAAGATGGCAGAACGAGGAAAACCGTTTACTGATGGCAACGTCATTAAAGAGTGTGTGTGATCGAAGCAGCAAATGACTTGTGTCCTGAGAAAGCCGATTTGTTTGGAACTATCAGCCTTTCGGCAAGTTCAGTTGTGCGGAGAACAGAAGAACTTGGAGAGAACATAGTGCTACAGATACGCGAGAAAGCTAGGAACTTGTAGTATTCTCTGGCGCTGGATGAGTCTATTGATCTCTCGAGTACGTCACAACTTCTCGTGTTCATTTGTGGTGTCAATTTGGACTTTCAGATAACGGAAGAGTTGGCGTCCGTTTGCAGCATGCATGGAACAACAACTGGGAAAGTCATTTTCGTGGAAGTGCAAACAATTTTCCAAGACTATAACCTTCGGTGGAATCAGCTTCGAGGTGTTACAGTTGATGAGGGAAAAAAACATGACTGGAGTGAGGAAGGGTCTGTTGGGGCAGATCAGGACTCATTTGGAAGATTTGCAAATTCCGGGCGCTCTGTTCATACACTGCATCGTACATCAGCAAGTACTCTGTGGGAAAGATTTAGATATTTCTTGTGTACTGAAACCAGTAGTTTCTGCTGTGAACTTCATTCGGGAACATGCACTCATTCACCGTCAGTTCTAGGACTTTTCTTGAAGAAATTGATTCTGAATTCTGTGACTTGCCTTATCACATATCAGTCAGGTGGCTCAGCTGCGGTAAAGTCCTGCTTCGTTTTTACAAGCTCCGAAACGAAATAGATGTTTTCCTCACTGAAAAAGATAAAGCTGATTCACAGCTGTCAGATCCTACCTGGCTGTCAAAGTTGTCAATTTTGGTCGATATGAATGAACTGAACTTGAAACTTCAGGGAAAGGATTACCTCGTCTGTGATCTCTACAGAACCATCAAAGGATTTCGAAGAAAGCTGTCATTGTTGGAAGCACAACTGGAAGGAGAAAACCTTTCTCATTTTCACTGTTTCAAAGAGTTTGGAGAGATTTTCAGATCTTGACAGATTTGAGAGTGACATCCTTCTGTTCCAGAATCCGTTTGATTGTAACCTTAATGGTGTGCCAGTTGAATTACAGTTGGAGCTCATTGAGAAGGAAGTACCGCTGCTTACCTGATGTTGAGTTTCCGAAACTTAAGAAATTTGCCGCTGGTATGACATCATTGTTTGGAACAACATATGTCTGTGAGCTAACATTTTCAAAAAGGAAGTCTGTGAAGTCACCACATCGAATGAGATTGACTGATGAACATTTGAAAGCAATTCTCTTGATTGGATGCAGCAATTCCAAACCAAACATTGATGGTATTTTGAAAGCCACACGTCAGTTTCACAAAACTCACTATCCTCTTTTGCTGCTTAGTTTGTGAGATTCGGATATGTGCACAATATGTCTGATGTAACTATCTTTTTGCTAACGTCGCCTTCTTTGATAACTTTGTTTAGTAAATAAATATAAATATGTTGGTTGTCTTTGTTTGTTTGTTTGTTTGTTTGTTTATGTGCATTGCACGCCCTTTCCATGATTAACTTAGTTTTTCGTCTTTTTTCCCAGAGCTTTCGTTCTAGCTTGAAATTATTGTTAAAGTTAGTTGTATATCCTTTACAGGACGTTTACAGTCAACACCAGCATTGTTTGCTGTTGTTGATGTCTTGGCAAGTTTACGTTCAGTAGTTTACCATTGCTTTTCGAACGACCGGCACCCATAACATAGCGTAAAAACCAGCGCAACGTTGTCTGCTGCCAAATCGCTCGCAGCTGTATTTCGAACGTGGGTATACGGGATTACGAACCGCGTCCGTAAGATCTTCGCCACGGAGACCGGCGCAAGTATTGTACAGAATGAGTATCCGGCCCGCGCTCGTCATTTTGTCAGTTATCCGGCCCGCGCTCGTCATTTTGTCAGTTATCCGGCCCGCCGTGAAAAAAGTTTGGTGACCCCTGCCCTAGTCCATACTTGCCCACTATGCATCCGTCCTGTTGATTTCCAACTTTGGCATTCAAGTCACCCATTATGATAGTTACTTCAGAATTCTTGCATTTCTTGAAGGCTTTCTCTAAATCACTATAAAATTCATCGATGCTGTCATCACTACTGTCTGCTGTTGGTGCATAAACTTGTATGACGTTGACATCAAAAGGTCTTCCACTCAACTTCACCAGTAACACTCTGTCTGATACAGTCCAATATCCTTTGATCGATTTTTCTCTCTCTGTATCCATTATAATTGCTACTCCTCGCTGTTGTTTCTCTCCATCAGAATAGATTATTCTATATTCCTCAGATGTCATAATGCCCATTCCTGTCCATCTGGTCTCACGTACACCTAACAGGTTAATATTTAATCTTCTCATTTCATTCTTAATGTTATCAAATTTCCCATCCCCACTCATAGTTCTTACATTCCAAGTTCCTACTTTCAATGTTGATATTCTTTTGCACTCAGTCTCCTGATGACGGTCTGGAGTCACCTGGTGCACATGACTACCCCTACCGGGCGAGGCTGCTCCTATGGAGCACCCATTTACGCCGTTTCTCTGATTATCGATAAGACTTCAGTACATGATATTCTTGGCATCTGTAAAGAAGGTAGTTTGCCATTGCTTTCCTTCCTAGCAGTGACCATACTGGTCGATGACCGTAGCCAATGTCTCCCAAAAAAGAGATCATCTGCCTTCCGTCGTGAAGCTGTGGAGACCATAACCTACAACTATCTGTCGGCTGCTCTTCAACTTCATCCACCACCTGCACCCATGGCTTCACGTAACCCTGATCGGGAGGCTAAACGGGTACTCCACCTTGCCCAAGGGTGTCCCATAGGCTAGCGGAGGGAAGGAGGCACCCATCAAGGCATTACTATCATGTTATTATGATATTTTAAATATTCTCTAAGCAAACGTAATTGCACCAGCATTTGGGGGGGAGAGAGAGAGAGAGAGAGAGAGAGAGAGAGAGAGAGAGAGAGAGAGAGAGAGAGAGAGAGAGAGAGAGGAGAGAGAGAGAGAGAGAGAGAGAGAGAGAGAGAGAGAGAGAGAGAGAGCTATTTATTCAAACTGAATGAAATTTACAAACATAAATGACATTTCCTCTAAACGTATTTATCAACATAAACCCCATAGACTTACAAGGTCTTTCGCCGTTAATGTAAGTAAATTTTCTTTAAATTGTGGTGGCCTTAAGAGGCCAGTAAAAAATGTTGTTTCCCCACAGAGGGGAAATTATCAATCAGCTTATTCGAACTAATCATTAAAAGTACAGTTTTAAGAATTAAACATAAATGTAGAATTGAAAAAGTTGATTATAAAATGTAAGTAAAAAAAGATTAAACAAATGTTGTATAAACACTTTAATAGCTTTCTTCTCACTATTGCAAAAATGACTGCGGTATTAACTGCTTTATTCTCAAATAAAAATAAAAGATGTTGAATGTTAGTTAGAGGTATTGTAGCTAGGTATACCATTTTCTTTTTCAAGTTCTAGTAACCTCCCTTGTAACAATATTAGATGTTTATGTCCCCCTACCAAGCGCAGACTGCTACTGCAACCATAGATTAATCTTAGGCAATTTACATATAAACTTAAAGAAAGTCAAATATACAAATAGAAACGCAAAATTTGATCTACAGGCACTGAAGAGTGAGGAGATAAAAGTAAATTCAACGTAGAGGTAAAGAACAGATTCGATGCATTGTCCGATATGGCAATGCAATATTATTTCAAGACGTCAGTGACCAATTGAAAATATAAAAGAAATCAGTCAAGAAGCTGCACTAACAACAATAATAATCCCAAAAATAAAGATAATAGGGCGCAAGAAATGGATGATGGAAGACATCTTAAAACTCATGGAAATAAGAAGAAATAACAAAAATAACAAGGAAATATACGAAGAGATTCACAGGAAAATTAGGAAGCTACTGCTATGCAAAGAGGCAAAAGAAACATGGCTTGAGGAAAATTGCAAGGAAATTGAAAACCAACACAACACCCAGAATACCAAATTAATGCACACAAGAATTAATGACATCACTAACAAAAGAACAGACACATCAACAGGTTGCCTAAAAACCAAAGATGGCAAAATCATAATAGAAAAAGATCAGATTTTACATGCGTGGTCAGATTATGTGAAAGACCTTTATGATGATACAAGACAAGAACAATATGATCATCAGAATAATAATGAAGGACCATCAATTTTGTTTGTCGGGGTGTTTTTCTTTTAGATATCTAGCAATTCCGCGGAGCCGTCTCCCTGGCGAAGGTGTTAACGATTTTCTCCGTAATCCCGTATATCCACGTGTGGGGAAACAGCTGCGCGAGATTCGGTAGGGAATCGGGTCGCGTTGGTTACTTACAGGGGTATCTGAGATTGTCGCTCAGTAAGCAATGCAAAATACTGTGCGTAATCTTGCAAAGACATCAACAACAGCGGTAAAATGCTGTTGTTGACAGCGATGTAAATAGGATATGCGAAAAAAAAAAATTCCGCAGAATGCTTGAACATAAGTGTAGTGATCAATCAAGGCATTACTATCATGTTATTATGATATTTGAAATATTCTCTAAGCAAACGTAATTGCACCAGCATTTAGCAGAGAGAGAGAAAAAAATAGAGAGAGAGAGAGAGAGAGAGAGAGAGAGAGAGAGAGAGAGAGAGAGAGAGAGAGAGAGAGAGAGAGAGAGAGAGAGAGAGGAGAGAGGAAGAGTGGGGGGGGGGGGAACTATTTGTAATATTTGTCAACATAAGCTCCATAAGCTTGCATGGCCTTTCGCCAGTGCGAAAATAAGTGCATGCAGGCCTTGATTGTGCCAGACCAGGTTTTGTCCTACTCACTTCGCCTATTAATCGTCATCTCTCTCATTCCTATCACCTAGATCAGGGGTCACCAAACTACGGCCCGCGGGCCGGATCCGGCCCGCGACGTCATTTCATCCGGCCCGCCGTCGGTACTCGAACTTGCTTGATATAACTATGAAACACGAGACGTTGTGATACAATTTAAATGTAAATATTATGTTTAGAATAATAGGAGATCTTCACACGTGCGGAGACCTCCTGGCTGCACTAGGTTGTTTATTTAGGTGGCCCTATTTATAAATTTCGCGAACCTTATTATGAGATATATTCTATTACCAAATGAAGCCGCCTGTCGCGGCTCTACAAGAGTATTGTCAACGTCCTAGAGTCCTAGGGAAATGAAACTCGGGTTCATACAGGCAACAAACTCCATTCTGATACTATCTGATATAATTTATTTACAGTAAACTGGCGAAGAATGGTTTTCGCAGCCAGTTACATTGGAGTAGCATATCACAGGAGTTCATAACAAAGCAATCATACATAATCATTACAACAACTCTATCATCTATCTTATAAGTAACACCCCTAAATACACTCGGGTTCAATCTATCAAGCCCCCCTTAAGTTAAGCCCTGTTGCTTGTTCGATGTCCAGTCGGCGTCTGCCCTCTAACGTGTCTCGGACACGGGCTGTAACTCTCCTCGAACTTCTCGTGGAACAGGTCCTGGCACGCGGTCAGCGGGTTCCACCTGTGTCCACGGAGCTGTAGGCGAACTGACCTATCCTTCTCGAAGGCTCTAGATCAGTGTTTCCCAACGTGGGGCCCACGCCCCACAGGGCGGCAATTCGATTGTTATGGGGGGCAATTCGAAAATGGAAAAAAGATTTATGGAATTATTTGATACTCTTAGTGATTTTTTAAGCGATAAACCTGAAATGAAAAATCCGTTAACGGTCGATGGTGAATTATTTAGCCGATATATTTGAAACACTAAATATATTAAATAAACAATTTCAAGGAACAAACAAAACTCTTGTCGATGCAAAAACGGATATATTTGGTTTCATTACCTTTATTGAATTATGGCAGACATATATTTACAACAACAATTTTGAAATGAAGTTTCACTGGCTCTAAAAATGTGAAGTGACTGATACCGCGATATATGTTTTTATAGATCATCTGAAAATTGTATCGGCTGATTTAAAAGAAAGATTTTCTGATGTGAAACAAATTGATTTTCCAACTTGGATGATGCAGCCAATGTTAGTGGATTTGTCTGTTATTTCAAATATGCAGTATCAAGAAGAACTCGCAGAAATGCAAAATTATGAATCAATTAAAACATTTAACATAAAAGGAGCGATGGCATTGCTTTGTGAGGAAACCGAAATCAAACATCCAAATGCAACCAAATGTGCAAGGGAACTATTGTTACCGTTTCCATCTGCATATTTAGCTGAATGCGGATTTAATGCCATAAATGATTTGCTGCTAAAAAAAAAAATTATTTTATTTTAAAATAAGAAAAGAAATCGGCTGGATATAACAAAACGGAGAGACTTGAGACTGAAGTTAACTAAATTGGAACTTGACATAAAATATCTTTGCTGCAAGCATCAATTGCAAGGATCTCACTAAATTTAGATAATACATAATTACTAATAATTAAAATACTATAGAAACATCTTTCATTAAAATTATGTTGTACTTGAAATTCAGTTCTCCATTATATGTTTTGAAAATTTACTTACTGTTTGCTCAATAATTTTATAGTGATTTCTTCCTAAAACCTACCATTAAAGTTTCTTTAGAGAACATTTCAAGTTTTCAATATTAAAAATTATGTATATGTTGGGGGGGGGGGGGGGGGGGGGCATAAGAATTTTAGAAAGGCTTAGGTGGGGCATAGCACAAAAAAGGTTGGGAAACACTGCTCTAGATTGTTCGAGCATTCGAGTAGGTCTCCCCAGTTCCCTTGTATTGGGGTTATGTCCCTTCTCTAATTCCCTTCTATCTTTATGTTCCTACCGACTCCATGTGAGACTCTGACAAGTATGGAGTAGCATATCCCTTGATACCCTGGTAAAAAATGCATAGGATGCTGGGATTTGTGTTGGCGTGCCTATAACAGCCCAGTAAAGCCATGTTCCCGCCTCTTTGGCCTTGGGAACAACTTAGGCCGAAGAGATGCTGATGTCTAATTTTCAGCAGAGGGTTTGAACTTAAACCCCTGAGCCACTACCAAGTAGATGGGCGAACATGCCCCAGGCACGGCCGAGCGTAGCCACTGTTTTTCCAGACCGCAGTTGAGAGGGTAGACAGGCCCTGTGAAGATCCAAAAGATCCAAGAGGATCTTGATTGTGGATTGACGATTATCTGCTGTGGGGTGAGTTTTGAACGAACCTTCATAGTTTAAATAGGAATATAGGAATATAATAGCTATGTCTGTGCCTGAGAACAATAATGGAGGGATATATGCCTGGGAAGAGAGGAAGAGGAAAGCCAAAGAGAAGATGGGTGCAGGATGTGGCGGATGATCTCCAGATGGATGTATCTGAAGCGGGAAATCTTGCTTATGATCGAGAGGTTTTCCGGAAGGTTGTTATGGGAGCGAGGTTCTGCAAAGGACATGCTACTGAATAAATGACCTTTGTTCCATCTTGTTGTCTGATAATTGCTCGTGTTGTGTATCAGACTACAATTACAGTGTTGGATGATTATCCATGCCGTGATGAGGATCACTGGTACTGTGTTGGATGAATACACATGCTGTGATGGAAGATCACTGGTACTGTGTTGGATGACTACCCAAGCTGTGATGGAATATCAATGGTACTGTGAAGGATGATCATGTGTATGTTTATTCATGGGGATGCCTATTTTGTCATTGCATCTAATCATGAATTTTATATATTAGGGCATTGGCATTATTAATCAGATGTTGTTGTATCTTTATAATTACATTATTCTGATTCCCTGTACACTTGACCTGAATTTCTTCTGATATCTCTAAATCGTTGTTTTTTCTTGTTAGCCGTAGAGATAGAATGAGATTCTCTTTGTCTTCTTATTCCTCTCTTCTTCTACGGCCCATGAACAGTCGGCGTTGTGCTATTATCTCTATCATCTCTGTGCGGTTACACAAAGGTACCTATAAACTGTATATGTACCTTTGATGAGCTGTAGCTTCACCAGTGACCCCTAGTCCTCTGCTTTTCTTGTGTTTCAATAGGATTTTAATTATGTTTCTAATGTAATGTCTTTTTCATTTTCAGATCCCGTGTACTTCACCCTTAATTATGGCTAGTAGGAAAAGAAAAGTGGACGCCGAGTGAGAAGTAAAGTACTTCTTTGTGGAAACAAAGGACCAGAAAACCAGCTGCGTAATATGCAGCGAAAGTGTTGCCGTTTTGAAAGAGTACAATCTTCAGCGTCACTACGAAACAAAACATCCATCAACATAATATACGTTTTCTGGAAAATTACGCTCTGGGAAATATAAGATCATTAAACGTGGTTTGGAAACGCAAAGAAATGTCTTCAAGAGAAAATTTGCTGAAAATGAATCTGTCACTCGTACAAGTTACAAAACAGTGCATAAGATGGCAGAACGAGGAAAACCGTTTACTGATGGCAACGTCATTAAAGAGTGTGTGATCGAAGCAGCAAATGACTTGTGTCCTGAGAAAGCCGATTTGTTTGGAACTATCAAAACAGCGCTGCATGAGTCTATTGATCTCTCGAGTACATCACAACTTCTCGTGTTCATTTGTGATGTCAATTTGGACTTTCAGATAACGGAAGAGTTGGCGTCCGTTTGCAGCATGCATGGAACAACAACTGAGAAAGTCATTTTCGTGGAAGTGCAAACAATTTTCCAAGACTATAACCTTCGGTGGAATCAGCATCGAGGTGTTATAGTTGATGAGGGAAAAAACATGACTGGAGTGAGGAAGGGTCTGTTGGGGCAGATCAGGACTCATTTGGAAGATTTGCAAATTACGGGCGCTCTGCTCATACACTGCATCGTACATAAGCAAGTACTCTGTGGGAAAGATTTAGATATTTCTTGTGTACTGAAACCAGTAGTTTCTGCTGTGAACTTCATTCATGAACATGCACTCATTCACCGTCAGTTCTAGACTTTTCTTGAAGAAATTGATTCTGAATTCTGTGACTTGCCTTATCACATATCAGTCAGGTGGCTCAGCTGCGGTAAAGTCCTGCTTCGTTTTTACAAGCTCCGAAACGAAATAGATGTTTTCCTCACTGAAAAAGATAAAGCTGATTCACAGCTGTCAGATCCTACCTGGCTGTCAAAGTTGTCAATTTTGGTCTATATGAATGAACTGAACTTGAAACTTCAGGGAAGGGATTACCTCGTCTGTGATCTCTACAGAACCATCAAAGGATTTCGAAGAAATCTGTCATTGTTGGAAGCACAACTGGAAGGAGAAAACTTTTCTCATTTTCACTGTTTCAAAGAGTTTGGAGAGATTTTCAGATCTTGACAGATTTGAGAGTGACATCCTTCTGTTCCAGAATCCGTTTGATTGTAAACTTAATGGTGTACCAGTTGAATTACAGTTGGAGCTCATTGAGAAGGAAGTACCGCTGCTTACTTGATGTTGAGTTTCCGAAACTTAAGAAATTTGCCGCTGGTGTGACATCATTGTTTGGAACAACATATGTCTGTGAGCTAACATTTTCAAAAAGGAAGTCTGTGAAGTCACCACATCGAATGAGATTGGCTGATGAACATTTGAAAGCAATTCTCTTGATTGGATGCAGCAATTCCAAACCAAACATTGATGGTATTTTGAAAGTCACACGTCAGTTTCACAAAACTCACTATCCTCTTTGCTGCTTAGTTTGTGAGATTCGGATATGTGCACACTATGTCTGATGTAACTGTCTTTTTTCTAACGTCGCCTTCTTTGATAACATGTTTTAGTAAATAAATATAAATATGTTGGTTGTCTTCGTTTGTTTGTTTGTTTGTTTGTTTATTTGTTTGTTTGTGTGTGTGCATTGCACGCCCTTTCCATGATTAACTTAGTTTTTCGTCTTTTTTCCCAGAGCTTTCGTTCTAGCTTGCATTTATTGTTAAAGTGTGTTGTATATCCTTTACAGGACGTTTTCAGTCAACACCATCATTGTTTGCTGTTGTTGATGCCTTGGCAAGTTTACGTTCAGTAGTTTATCATTGCTTTTCGAACGACCGGCACCCATAACATAGCGTAAAAACCAGTGCAACGTTGTCTGCTGCCAAATCGCTCGCAGCTGTATTTCGAACGTGGGTATACGGGATTACGAACCGCGTCCGTAAGATCTTCGCCTCGGAGACCGGCACAAGTATTGTACAGAATGAGTATCCGGCCCGCGCTCGTCATTTTGTCAGTTATCCGACCCGCCGTGATAAAAGTTTGGTGACCCCTGGTCTAGAATATAGATCATCTCAGGTATATCCTATATTGGATGTGTAGCGGACATCTTCATGGCACATTTAGAAGAACAGAAATCCTCAGATATTAAAAACCTGGTCTTCTACCGTCGTTAAGTGAACCATATATTAATTATCACCACAGACGAGCTACAAGCAACATCCTTTCATGCCATAATGAACATGACGCACAAAAACATCTCTCTATCTATGGCACACGAACACAACGAAGCGTTGCCATTCCTAGATATCCTAATGAGACGTAGAGCAGACTCACTATTCAAAGTTCAGTGTACCGCAAAGAAACATGGACTGGCCAATATTTAAATTTTCAGAGCTTCACGCCGGTCCAGTAAAAACGGGGCTTAGTACGGACCCTGTTCGACCGTGCTAGGAAGATATGCACCCAGGACACACTGACAGAGGAATTTGAAACTCTGAATAATGTCGTAAACCTGAATGGGTACTCCACAGGATTTAGAAAGCGCCACTGCCAACAGCCCAAACCAAAACCAGCCGAAACTACAGTCCCAAACTCAAGGTATTTATCAAGCTAACCTTTCGATGGGGTGGCGTAATGCGATGTCTACGGGATCGGCTCATTACAGCATTCGGCCGAACATTCTGTGCTGCAACTCCTGGTATTAGCTACAGAACCACACCTATTCCCACCCCAGCGGTTGAAGAATCTGTCCCTCTATACGCCAAATCCAATTGCAGTTACTAATTCACATGCAGGTGCGAGCCTCCCTACATAGGCAGAACAGAGCGGCAGTTGAACAACAGAGTGGTTGAACACATACCTAATTGAATTGACAAGATACTACCCACAGGCAATGGGAGCCAAGGAAAGCCAACGCACCACAAACTTCCCGCTTCGTCAATTGCGCAGCATGTGTTGAATACCGGCCATGTTATTGATAGAGACAATGTCTTCCGCGTGTTGTTTAATACACAAAATAGAGGCTTGTTAAAGTTTGCAGAAGCCATAATGATTAATCTACATAGGCCAGTTTTTGTGCAAACAGAAAGACATGATAGTCAGACAATTGATATTACTGTGCTAACGTGTATATTTCAGCTTGAAGGATTTATCTAGTTATTTTACTCTATGTTGAGTGACTTATGCAGTATGTACCTGACGAGATGCAACGAAATATGCCAGGCAATAAATCGTGCAATCTATTGTTTTTGTTTTCGTTATTCAAATTCACTACGTGAAAACATTGTTTTGATTATGTTGAAATATCAATTAATTAAACATGTGACCACAATTTTTATAATGCTAAAGTATTTGAATAACGAAGACACAAACAATAGATTGCACGATTTATTGCCTGGCATATTTCGCTGCATCTCGTCGGGTACATACTGCAGGAAATCACACAACTTACGTGAATTAATTAGATAAATCCTTCAAGTTGAAATATACACATATTCGCACAGTAATGTCACTTATCTACCACGGTAATTTTAAGCTGACTAACATGTCTTTCTGTTTGCACAATTCTGGCTTGCGTTGATAGATCATAATTGCTTCTGCAAATTTTAACAAGCGAGTATTTTGTGTGTTAAACAACACGCGAAATGCAGTGTTCTCTGTCCACCACATGGGCACTTTCGACAATGTGCCTACCAATTTTTTAAAGCCGGGAGCTTCCGGGGTGTCGGCCCCCCAGGCTAACAAAATTTCCCGTGTGTTGTATCTTTCTGCCCATTGAGGTATGTGGGTTTTACACCCGTTTTTTTTAAGCTTTCTCTCTGTTCTAAACCCAAAGTAAAAAAGGCCTGGCATCTACATGTGAAATTGGGAAAACAATTGTTTTTTGGGGTACAAGGGGGAAAAGGCTCTTTTTTTGGCTGGGGTTGGAAACGGGGGCGGTTTTATATCTAAAGATGGGGTTTTCCGCACTAAAGTTTTGGGCCTTTCTGCTAAATGCTAAAAGAAAGATTAAAATGTTTACCCCCCGAGAAATTTAAAAAAGCTGCATTATTTTACTGTAATATAAAAATTTTCTTTTATAAAGCCAAAACCAATTAGTTAATTTTCCCTTATGAAAATTTTTAAATCAGCATGTTAAAATAATAATAAAATTTTGGGATTTAAATTTTGATTTCAAAAAACTTTTGAAAATGTGTTACTATGTAAAAATTTTGGGAAGGGTTTTCTTTTGGGGTAAATCTGAAATTGATCCCCAACGTGTCTTTTCTCCTTCTCTCTCTCTCTCTCTCTCTCTCTTCTCTCCTTTTTCTCTCCCTCTCTCTCTCTCCTTCCCCCCTCCCCCTCTCTCTCTCTCATCTCTCTCCTTTCTCTCTCTCTCTCTCTTTTTCTCCTCCTCTTTTCCCCACACTATCACATGTCTTTGTATGCTTAAAAGTGGGAAAGGAAAGTTTTTGTGTGGAAAGGCCCCCCCCACCCCCGCTTCAGATGTCACAAAATTTTAAGAATTATTGGTATTTTCCCTGGCCAGGGGGGGGTGCGAGGAAAGAAAAGCCCCATAGGCTTGGGAGGGATTTTCACCTCTTGGTTTGGGCCCCATTACCCCATGGGGCAAAAGGGAGATGTTGGTTTGTTTTTCCTGTGGGGGCCGGGGGAGAAAGGGGGGGAAGATTGAGAACCGTATGTTAAGGAGGGGTTGCGGGGGATTGAAAAAGGTTCTGAAGGGAAACTCAAAACTGAGAGGGGAAATCACGAGAACTTTCAAATTTAAAACGGGGAACCCATTAGTAGTGGGGCTCTTCCTGGGTGTTTGGGGCGAGGCGAAAAAGGGGCATAATGGCAAATTTTCCCGATTGGGAGTGAAAGTGGGTTTTTACTCAAATCAAATCAAAAACAATTCATGTCTGCACCTTGACTATGTAGATTCTTGTGGTTTTTCCCGTGGAAACCCCCAAATCATTCCGACGGGAAACACAGCTACTGGGAGGGGCTCCTAATTGACGGTCAAGGGATGAAAACCCTATTAAAAAGTCACAAACTGTCTTATAAAAAAGAATGGGACAAACCAAGGGGCTTAGGAAACAAACCCCCAAAACGCTTATGAAATCAATGTACATAAAAGGGGTTTGACTAAATAATGCAGCTTAATTCGCTTTATTATAAAGCGTCTTTATACCTGCAATTCATGATTTTTAATTAATACGATTTTTTTTTTTTTCCAAAATTCCTGCGCATGTTCTAGATTTGCTCAGGGGGAAACCTCTCCCCTTGACCTCGGCCTTGCTGTGGTTGGTGGGTTGTTGGGCTATACGGGGTCGGATGGCACTGTAGCCGGGAGCTCATACTCAGGAACTACATCCTTCCACCGGAAGCTTTCACCTGGCAGATGAAACACAAAATAGGACCTGTAACACCAAATTTACTTTACATTGACATCTTCCTCTTTAAAAAGAATAAAATGTTTTGTTAAAAATTTTTTTTTATAGATTTTATATTATCATCATTTCTCATCTCATCCCTAAGAACTTTTTTGGTTTTTTTCTTTTTATTGATTATTTCCAACCGACCATTTTTAAACCCCAAATTTACAAAATAAAAAACCGCGGAAAGAGAAAAAGCACTCCCCCCAAAATCCCAGCTCTTTTTCGCCCAAGCGCTAAATCAGTATTAGGCGGAAATCGTACTACCCCCAAACATGGGGAAATTCATATAAAGCCTTGCAGAAAAAAACCTTTCCCCGGGGGCCCTTTAAAAACACAACCGCCTTTTTGGACCGGAAGCTTTTGGGTGTTTGGGTTTGTTGGTGCTGCTGTCTTTTAACTCTTCACGGGGGAAAGTGGGGGTTTTTATGTGATTTCACGGGTACTGAACGGACCATTAGGGGGGTGCCCTTTTGCCGTGAAGTTGGAACCGCGACTAATTAATAACTTTTTGTGTATATTGTTCTATTTCATTACCCTTTTCAGAAAATCGTTGTTAGTTAATCGGGGCAGCCCAAGGAATTGAAACTTTCTCTCGGAAACCAACTCCTTTGTTTTTTAAAATCTACCAAATTTGTTCTTTTAATTCCAGGTTTCCCGACATACGAAAAAGGGGTTTTCTATATGCCTTACACTCTCTTTTCTTATTTTCAACTAGTGCTTATTAAATGAATACTTTCGTTTCAAAAGTGCACTTTTGCTTCCCTTTCTTTTTTAAATCTCTGTTATGCTCTTCCATCTGATGTTATTTTGCCCTAGGTATTTAAAATTTTATCATTTGGTTAAAAGCAGTTTCTTTCTATTATCACCCCTTTTTTTGGGTGTCACCTTTTTTTTTGATATACCACTTTTTTCTGTTTTATTGATTAAAAGGGAATCATTTTTATGGAGTATTTTTATGATTTGGACTTTTAAAATAAAGTTTTTGCGCACCAAAAATTTAAAGTTGGTAATACTCATTGGGATCGTCCGGGGAAAAGGAAAATACCAAAAATTTAAATTTACAAGAAATGGGGAATATTTTTAAACAGTGAATCTGTAAAATTAAATGGGAAACAGTCATAACATCTGATGGAGATCCCTTGAGAGATTAGAATAAAAATCGCCAGGGGAAAGGTACCTTTCTGCAAGAAAAAAACTACTGACCAAAAACATTCTTTCAAGAAAAAAGGTGCTTTTGACAGCTGAAAACACTCATGGCTGGGGAAATTGGGTTTTCGAGAAAATGCAAAGAATACCACGGACAGAAAAAAACCCAAATGAGCGAGTGAAATCAAAACTGGAAAAATTAGACTTGACTCACAATTTTGGCACCTGTTATGAGAAAAACAAAAGGGAAACTTGATGACAACGGGCGGGATCGAGGAGAAAGAACAAGGGGAATGAGATAAAAATTGGTGGCGGGGCCCCGTGGGTTGGTCGAGAGAATAACACTGAGCTGATCCACGACCCCGGTGATCGCGTGAGATGGCGAAACATGACCGCCCAAGCTTACCGGCACGGCACATGATGATTATGTTGATTACGTCGTGGGTTCATAGCCTTTAAACTTTAGTTGAAATATATGCTACAGCAGATTTTTTATAACTATGAAAAATGGGAAATCAAGGGAAAAAGGCCCGAGGGAAAACCGGAGGAAAAACCTGGATGGGTTGGCCACATGGCATGGGGAGACAAAAGAAGAAAGAACGAACCCAAAAAAACGAACTTTTTCTCAAGGGTACAAAATTGGCCCCAGGGCCCTCTTTCTTTGGCCCCTTTCCAATCACAACTTTTGTTCTCGGGGGATAGTGCTTCACATAGGAAAAAATATTTGTCAAATGAATGTTGTAAAAAAAAACAATGCATGTTTCCATGTTAGAACAATCCCCCCCCACCCACCCCCTACCCATCCTTCCCCTGTCCCCCACCCTCCCCACCCAACCCACACATACCCAAACCGGCACATACATGCCTCCCTTCATCCCCCCATCCCCCCACATCCCCCCCCACAATCACCATTCCCCACCCCCAACCCAACACCCTTTCCCCCCACCATCCCTCCACACACTCCCCCACCCCCCCACACACAAACCCCGGACACAGCCCCACCCCTCCTCCCCCCCCCACCTCCCCCACCCTTTACACACTCCCCCCCCACCATCTTCCGCCCATCCCATAACCTACCAACACTCACCCACCCACATATCCTAAACCACCCACCCACACACCCAACCACTCAGCCAAACACACATCCCCCAACCACATATCCAACACACACACACACATATTCCCGCCAACTCACATATCCCGCACCCACCCACACATCCCCCACTTACACATATCCCCCACCCACACAATCTCCCCCACACACACATCCCGCACCCACACACACACATCCCCCATCCACCCCCAACCTACACACACTCACCCTCCCACACAGCCTCCACCCATCCACTCGCCAAGCACCCCTCTGCCCCCCACCCCCGATCTCCAATCCACAATCACACATCCCTTAACTACACATCAAGACATTTCCATTACTTAATTTGTGTACTTGGTTTACTCGTTCTTGGAGATCCTGTTCTGTTTCAGCCAACAAAAATGTATTGTGCTAAGATTCTTCTTGCATGATCTATGGAAGAAGACTAGGACACTTATGGAGATCTTTGTGTAAAGAAAATATCATTAACCAAAAGTCAAACTCTGTTAATGTAATATAACATGGGCAAAAATAAATAATGTTCATGCTAATATAAATATAATTAAATACGCTAAAATAAAATGCATATTTACGAGAAGCCATCGCATCTCCTATCCTTTCCTATGCAATCAAGGTCGACATCATCTCTCAAGAACACTGAGCTGATCCACGACTCTGGTGATCGAGTGAAATGCGAGTCATGACCGTACACGCTTTCCGGCATGGCACATGATTGATTGATTGAAGATAGAGTATTTTTGGTGGAGCATGTGTTTCTTAACGGTGGCAGGCATTCGATTGTGGTTGTTCGACAATTTATGATGACATTTCCGGAAATGCAAGTGTCTTATCCTAATGCTGTTAGCAATTTAATTAAAAAATTCGCGCACTGGTAGTGTTCATGATGTGCGCCGCCCTGGTAGACAATCTGTTTCTGAAGAAACATCCCTCAACATCCAGAACAGCATGCCAATGAGTCCAGGTAAAGCAGTACGAAAGTTGGCCCAACAAGTACACAAGTCAAGCAGTCATCGTCATCATCATCTTCATCGGTCTCCCACTTCTGCCGTCAAGCGTCGTGGGGAGGAATAATTTGCGTTCCAGTGCCAGATGGGCAGTACTGGATAGTGTTATTCTGTGTGTCTGTACAATATCTTTGATGTCGTCAGTCCATTTTCTTCTCGGACGTCCTCTTACTCTCGTCGCAGATGATCTTTGATGTAAGGCCAGTGATGGCAGTTCATGGTGTTGCATTCTAACGAGATGGCCAAACCACTTGATCTTTCAATAAATGTGGCACAAGGTGTTGATCCCACTGTCTGTCTGATAACAACAATTCATATTCTGTCTCGGATTGTTAAGTTGGCAGCGCTCCTCAGGCATCGCATGTCACAGGTGTTCACAGGTGTGATATGGATGTGGCGAGACATCAAATTGGTTTGACATCAAGGAAGGAGTCCGTCAGGGATGTGTGCTGTCCCCCTGTTTGTTTAACCTGTACGCCGAAAATATAATGAGAAATGTAAGAGATGATATAAACAGGGAGCTATATGATGCCCTAAATATCGGTGGTCATGACATACCAGAGATTAAGTATACTGATTATACAGTATTGCTATCCACAACACAGACTGGTATAGAAAACCTAATAGCCTCAACCCAAGTGAATAGTGAACATCACAACTTATATCTTAACATAGCAATTACAACGATAATGCATACAGATAAAACTATTATGAGACAGAAATGTACGTTAATGAGGAAAAAAATCGGAGATGGTGGACAATTTTGAATATCTTGGTTCATTGATTACCAATAACGGTGACACAATGAAAGAAATTAAACAACGACTATCAATTGCTCTTCAGGGACTAAACCAACTGAATAAATTATGGAGTGGGATAGACAGAACTATAAAAATTAGATTTTTAAGAGCATGCATCTTTCCCATAGCAACACACGCCTGTGAGACCAGGACACTTACTAAACAAGCTGAACAGCGCCTAAATGCCTTTGAATATAAACGTTATAGACGAGTTCTAGGAATATCTTGGGTAAAGAAAAGACCAAATGCATCCATACTTCAAGAGCTGAATATTGAAGAGGGTTGGCTATTAAAGATGATAAAACAGAGAAAATTGAAATATTTCGGTTACTTGAAACGTCACGAAAGTTTGGAAAGAACAATAATGGAGGACTATATGTCTGGGAAGCGAGGAAGAGGAAGGATGAAGATGGAGAGAAGATGGGTGCAAGATGCGGCGGATGATCTCCAGATGAGTGTATCGGACGCGGGACATCTTGCTTACGATCGAGAGGTTTTCCGGAAGGTTGTTATGGGAGCGAGGTTCTGCAAAGAACATGCTTCTGAATTAATGAATGAATGATATGGATAATGTTCAAGTTTGTGTTTGGTAGCATAGGGTTGATGTGAATATGCTGTTTATTATCTGTCTTTTTGCAGACATGGGTTTATTTGGATGTTTCAATAAGTGTGATAGTTGATGTGTAAGTGCACTTGCTTTTTGACATCTGATTTAGATTTTTCCATCCAATCTGCAATTTTCTGTGATCATACTTCCAAGATATTTGAATTCTTTAACTTGTTTCAGAGATTTGCTATTTATCTGTATACTTAGTGGACCAGGAGATCTCCTATCTTGCATTACTTCGGTTTTGGCAATATTTATACTCATATTGTATCTGCTGCATGTTGGACTGGGATTATTAATATGATTTTGTAGTCTTCCCTCATCGCTGTAAAACAGGCACTGATCGTCTGCAAATAGAAGTTCATTTATTGCATGTGGATCTGTTGTTTCATCTGAAGTAAAGTGTTCAAAATATTTTGAATCTGTTCTGTCAACTCTTGCTTCTTTGGATATTCTGTCTATGTAGATATTAAATAGCAGAGGAGAGAGCACACATCCGTGGCTTACTCCTGTATTGACTGTGAACATATCTGATATACCTTCTTGTGCTCTGACTGCACTTTGGCTCGAGTGGTAAATGGCTATGATGTTTTCTAGAAATTGTCCTTGTATCCCGTAGTCAGGCAGTACTGTCCACAAAATTCTGAAGAAGAAATTGAACTTACATCCATACAAGTTTGCCGTTGTACCTCAACTAAACGAATTAGATCATCAATACAGAGTTAACTAGTCTTGAAAAAGGGGAGTCTTAAAAAAGGGGAGTCTTGAAAAAGGAGAGTCTGGCATATGAGACTACGGCCTCCAGCATGAGAATTGAGGTGGAGGCAGTAACAGCGGCATTCCGGTGGCTAGAGGAGACTGCTGCAACACACGTTGTATTCATTACGGATTTAAAGATTATGCTTAGCAAGGTGGAGAAAGAAATGTTTCGTGTGGAATGGCTCTCGTCGCTTCAGAGGTCACAGATCGTGAGAATTGTATGGATATTTTGCCCTGGCCATGCGGGTGTACGGGGAAATGAACAGGCTGATAGGCTAGCAGGGAAGGCACCTCTTGGTGGAATTTTGCCTATGGACAAGGGGGAGGTGGTCTTGCGCTTGTGGGACCAGGTGGAGAAGGCGGAGGAACAGATTGAGAACCCATATGTGGAAAGAATGAGATTGCGAGGGATCGGCAGGGGTTCTGGAAGAATCTCAAAACTGAGAGGGAAGATCAGGAGAACTTTTAATCAGATAGCGGTGGGAACGATTAGTAGTATGACTCTTCGCTGGCTGTTGAACGAGGGAACGGAGCACGCATGGGAATGTCCTGAGTGCAGTGATGTCGGTTCTTACCTCAACTCAACTCAACTAACTATTGCATGTGGTTTGAGAATTTTCTTGCTCAAGGTGTGTAAATCCTTGGTGTCACTTTCTTCACAGACGAGCATGGTTGCATCTTTCTGGGTACGTGAACAGACAGAATAATCTTCTTTGGAGTCATGAAAACGCATATAAGTTGCACCAAGTTCCTCACCACGATCAGAAAGTAGGAGTGTAGTGTACAATGAGACCTACGCGACTATTCGTTCCAATTTTCTTCAACGATTCTGTAAATTCTTAAAAATACCGGGTAAATTATGAAAGACACCGGACTAACATTCTGAAACCATTTGTAGCCCAACTTTCTGAGCGGTAAACTGAACAAGTCTGGTTTCAACAAGATGGTGCAACTGCTCACACAGCTGTAAAATCACTAGAATTCTTACACAGCATTTTTTGCACATCGCATAATCCTTCGCAAAATTTGACCTGCACGGTCTCCTGATCCCCTGGATTACTACCTCTGGGATGCACTTATAGCAAAGGTGTACGAAAACAATCTCCACATTCAGTGAACTGCGCGTTTCAATCGTCAACAACATTAATAACATTACACTGCCCGAACTGCACATAGTCTTTGACAACATGAAAAAAATGTATCCATTCCATCTATCCATCATGTGCCATGCCCATAAGCGTGAGCGGTCATATTTTGCCATCTCACTCGATCACCAGAGTCGTGGATCAGCTCCGTGTTCCTGTCTCTACCATGCCATGTGGCCAAGCCATCCAGGTATTTACTTCTCCGTCTTCCTCTTGGTCTCTTCCCATTCCATCTTGCCAGTTGTCACCAAGTTCTCCAAGTCATTTCTTCTCATAACATGCCCAAAAAATGTTGACTGTCTATGTCTAATGTTTCTAATCAGTTTACGATCTTCATTTGTTTCTTGAAGGACTTGTTCATTGGTTTTTCTGGCTGTCCATGGTATTCTTTGCATTTTCCTCAGAAACCACATTTCCACAGCCATCAGATATTTTTAAGCTTGACTGCTCATTGTCCATGCTTCACATCCATACAAAAGTACAGGTTCTTTGTAGCCCTTCAACACTCTTTTTCTCGTTTCAATTGATATCTTTTTATTGGTCAGTATGTTTTTCATCTTGCAATGCATTAGGCTACCTTCGTAATGGCAATTCTTGCTCTAATCTCTTCAAGGCATCTCCCATCAGATGTTATTACCATTCCGAGATAACTGTACCGATTCATTTGCTTAAGAATATGCTCATTTACTCGTATATTACATTGTGGTATTTCATTCTTTCCAGTGACGACCATGATCTGTCTTCTCCCACTATTCAATTCTTACCCTAGTTGTTCACTGTGTGCAACAACCGCATACACCAAATGTTGCAGGTCCTGTTCATTGTCTGAAATCAAGACTGCATCATCTGCATATCTAATGTTATTGATGCATCGTCCCCCAATGTTGATTCCTACCATATCTTCTATATTTCTGAAAATATTTTTACTATAATGCTCGCCTTTGTTGTTAAAATGGTCAAACTATTAATAATGTCTATTGTTAATCAGACAAACCCATACAATGGGGCGCTGGGACAATACACGTGGGACAAGTACAGCAATGTCAGAACCAACTTCACAATAGACATACTCATGTACAACTCTGTAATCACGAAGGTAATTTTCTTCTTTACGCTTTTATTTTCTTAGTGTACAATTTTGTTAAATTGTGTTCTTCGTTTTCTACTTCTTCGTTATAATCTGCTTCTTCTTCTTCTTCTTCTTCTTCTTCTTCTTCTTCTTCTTCTTCTTCTTCTTCTTCTTCTTCTTCTTCTTCTTCTTCTTCTTCTTCTTCTTCTTCTTGATTCATTTTCGTTTATCTAGTTGTTTCCTACAGCTCAACGTTGTTGGTTCTGTCATGTGGCTGACCATAAGTCTTTACCCCTATTACGATTGAGTAGCAGGAGAAAGTTGAACTTATGCACATTCAAAGCCCCTCATATTTGCACTGTAATTGTGAAGTATGCATTTATCTCTCCGAACGGTTTTCCCTCTGCAAACTGAACCCTCAGTCTCGCCAAAGTTTCAATAATTGCTATGTCTCCCCACTAACTACAACAAAAGTCTGGCCAACGCTCTAAGAATTGCCATTTCTCTCTACAAACTGGGACCCTAGTATGGACAACGTTCCGAAAATTGCAACTTCCCCCACAAATGTGAATCCACAATCTGTCCAGAGTTCTAACAATTGTCATTTCTACCCGCAAATGTAAAACCACAATCTGGCCAGTGTTTCAACAATTGCCACTCCTCCACAAAAATGTAAATCCACAATTTGGCCAGTGTTCCAACAATAGCAACTTCTCCACCACAATCTGGCCTGTGTTACAACAATTGCCATTTTCCCCCACAAATGTAAATCCACAATCTGGCCAGTGTTTCAACTATTGCCACATTTCCACAAAAGTGTAAATCCACAATCTGGCCAGTGTTCCAACAATTGCCATTTCCCCATACAGTTGTGATGTTACAGCAAATCTTGCACCCGGTGGTATTTTCTCAGCAGTAATGTTTTAGAACAGTGGTTCTCAACCTTTTTTGTCCCGTACCCCCGTTCACCATATTTTCAGAACGTCATTTCCCCCCCCCCCTCCTTTCATATTTCCTACCTAAAAATCCCCCACCTCTATACAGTATACGTAAAAATGGAAGGTAAATATGTTAAAACAGGTCTAGACATCCACATAAAACGTGATTTGTGGGTCTACTTACTTTATAAAATGAATTTTAGAAGGATGAGACGTGCATAACTGTAAAGTATGAAGGGAAAAGCAATATCAAGTAATCGGTTCTTGTATTAACGCGATCGTGAAATGATCGTCATTTCCCCCCCCCCCCCCCCCCCCCTTGGAAACCCTAAAATTCTGGGGGAATTCCCCACCGGTTGAGAACCACTGTTTTAGAAGAATATTTAGAATCTCCCTCACAATGAAGAAAACAAACTCTGATGTTCTGGCAGCTTTGGGCGTCCAATAAATAAAAGATTGGACACTTAGCATTAACTGATGCAGTGCCAAGGAATACTATATCGTCAAATGCGAACCATTTTTCGTCGGAAGGACGATAAATTTGCATACAAGAGTAGTTGTGTTATTTGTTGTGTTTAGTGGTATCTTCTTCAGTTTCAGTGCTCAGTGAACGGAAATTTACATTATAATGTGTTAATTTGATTGTGTACCATGTTTGGTCCAAATATACATTTTGTTTAGCAATGAATCAGTTAAGAGAGTTATATACGCAAAATTCACAGAACTAAACTGGAACTGTCTGATTCTCTAATGTAAGCTTTTATTGTTTCTTCATTCTTAGATTGGCACGATAGTTTTCGAGTTTGGAGTTCCCACTGTCACCTTACAAAAACCACCTGCTCGTGTTTTCGCCCCCACGTCTGACGTCTTCGGTAAAGACGAGGTTTTGAGAATAGTCACCAAACAGGTATTTTATTTGGTGTTGAATTAGAGGCAGAGACATTCCAGTACTTTCACGGTAGTGAAATATTGTGTGGGTGCGTGTGTGTGTGTGTGTGTGTGTGTGTGTGTGTGTGTGTGTGTGCCTGCGTGCGTGTGTGCGTGTGTGTGGGGGGGGGGGGGGGTCGGGGGGGGTGTGTGTGTGCGTGTTTCTTTTTCTGATACCCTTAATCCCTCATTGGGACTTATTCCTTCAGCCAACTCACACCGAGCTAGCTCCTGCAGTTCTGTCGTTCGTCTACCTATATTATTCATTCCTGTCTTCAGTTCACATAAGCGTACCTCCATTCCTGCATACACATATTTGGACAAGAGAAACACATTCGCTGGTATTGATTGGCAGCCATAAAAGTACTTAAAATCCTCTTTAAAAGGACTTCTTTGTGGCAAAGTGTTCAAGCCATGTGACTCGCGCTCGAAGGTTTGGGTTCGATTCCGGGCTATGTCTTTCCGTTCACAGGTGCATTTTTCTCGGAGAAACTCGGGGGCTGTCGCTGGAGCCACGGAATTCATGCTTTGCGCGACGCATTCGGCAGGCCTCCCTGCGGAAAGAGACCGAGCCATATGGGATAAAACCCGGGGCAATAAAGTGGATCCTCTCGACTTTAAGACTTTTTAAGCCTAATTAAAAAAGACAATACTGAGAATTGTCTAGGTATTTGTCTGGTACGGAAAGGTGGCGAGCTTTGGAAGTGGCCATTCCGTCCTATTTATTGTGTCCTAGAATATGTGAGAAAGTCAAGCACTTCACCCCCCAACGACAGTTTCCGCTAGTGGACTAACAACCTTTATCTTCTCTCACTACTCATGGCATCAGCCGTTCAGAAAGCAATCCCATGCCATTCTGTTATTATTGTCCCTATCCCGTTCAAACTCAGAAGAAAAGTTATATTAGGGTCCGCAGGTCAGCATGGTCAAATGGATAAGAACGCGTGTTCTTAAACATCCGGTGTATTGATGCTGAGGTAAGGGGTTCAACCCCTACACCGGACAGCTGGACTAAAATGTTGACCTGTCGTCCTTGACTTGGGGACGTAAATTACAAGTACCTCTGAAGTCAGAGTGGGTTCGCCTGATGGCGAGAGACATTGTTAATAGGGGAAACTAATCCGCGTGCATTCAGTCCATCACTACTATAAACAGTGTGTATGGACTACGCTTGAAGTCAAAGCGGGCGAGCAAAAACAAAATAACAAACAAACAATTAGAGTCCATTCCTGACGCAGATTACTCACCCTGAGTTTTAGTCAGCCACAAAAAGGATATTAATTTGAAGTATATCCAAAGAGGGTAATGACTAGAAAGCAATGACTAACTGCTTCTTCTTATAATCCATGCCGT
The DNA here is from genome assembly GCA_014155875.1 of Cepaea nemoralis. Classification (NCBI taxonomy): domain Eukaryota; kingdom Metazoa; phylum Mollusca; class Gastropoda; order Stylommatophora; family Helicidae; genus Cepaea; species Cepaea nemoralis. Next base: position 68,324 of record JACEFZ010013286.1, read on the forward strand.
GTGGTGTTGCTGATCATGTCTGTTCGCAGCCTTCTGTCTCTCATGCTTCCAATCACTTTTTACACTGATGTTCTTCCGTGCCATGATGTAAAACAGTCCAGCATTTTCTTTCATGGTTTTCCCCTTTCTTTCTTTGCTTCTCTTTCCCTCCAACCTTCCCGTTGTGACGTTAAAGTCAGCTTTTTTCTTCTCATGATAGGCCCAAAGAATGTGGACTGTCTTCTTCTGATGCGGATAACCAGTTCTCTTTGTGAGTTCACTTCTTTCACGATATCTTCCTTGCTCTTTCTATCTGCCCACGGGGTTCTCATCATTCTTCTATGAAACCACATCTCCACAGATTTCACATAATTCCTCACTTGCCTAATTAATCACTCAGGTGCCGTCTCCGTAATGAAGGTTGGCTGCAATGGCTCTCCTATACTGTCTGTTTCTCGCCTTGACTGTACAATCTGTGAGACTGATGTTCGTCCATCTCTTGATATTATCTTCCCACTTGTATCGTTGTCTACCTCTTGCTCGCTTGCCCTGAGCCTTGCCCTCCAGTATGGGTTTTATAATAGTGTTATGTCTTTTAACGTGGCAGAAATATTTCACTTGCCTCTTTTTTTATTTATTTCATCAACTCTCTCTTCATTCCCAGTTTTTATAGAACCTCTGCATTTGATTGCTTCTGTTTCCATGAAATACGACATATTCTTCTGTATACCCACATCTCCAGGGCTTCTATTCGACTTTCTAGCTGCTTGTTCAATGTCTAGGCTTCCGCGCCACACAGACTGGTCAACTAATTTTCCATGCTTCACTTTCGTTTATCAAAATTGGCTCAATATAGCTCTTAAGGACTCCTTTTCCTCAATTTGATTGACAATGTTAAATTGCAGCAAATAATCTTCATCTTGTTAAATGCTGCCTCTACGGCAAACTTGTGAATGTAAAATTGCCTAGTAAATCGCAAAGTCAGTTAATGTTGAAGTTGATTGAAACGTTCTGTACAAGTACACGTAGCTGCCATTTTAACACATGTAATTAGTGGACTACTTTCCAGACAGACCCGTTCATCATCAAGAGAGGCAATAACTATACGGGGTATAGCCACGACCTCTTGCTCCACCTGGCCCAGAAGGTGGGCTTTAAGTACGAGGTGATCGAGGTTGAGGATCACATCGATTCATCCGGAGTCCTGGTCAACGGCATGGTTCATGCGCTGTTAACTGGGGTAGGACATTGCATGTTTGAGTTGGAATGTCTGTTAACTGGGGTAGGACATTACATGTTTGTGTTGGGATGTCTGTTAACTGGGGTAGGACATTACATGTTTGTGTTGAGATGTCTGTTAACTGGGGTAGGACATTACATGTTTGTGTTGGGATGTCTGTTAACTGGGGTAGGACATTACATGTTTGTGTTGGGATGTCTGTTAACTGGGGTAGGACATTACATGTTTGTGTTGAGATGTCTGTTAACTGGGGTAGGACATTACATGTTTGTGTTGGGATGTCTGTTAACTGGGGTAGGACATTACATGTTTGTGTTGGGATGTCTGTTAACTGGGGTAGGACATTACATGTTTGTGTTGGGATGTCTGTTAACTGGGGTATGACATTACATGTTTGTTTTGGGATGTCTGTTAACTGGGGTATGACATTACATGTTTGTGTTGGGATGTCTGTTAACTGGGGTATGACATTATATTTTTGTGTTGGGATGTCTGTTAACTGGGGTAGGACATTACATGTTTGTGTTGGGATGTCTGTTAACTGGGGTAGGACATTACATGTTTGTGTTGGGATGTCTGTTAACTGGGGTAGGACATTACATGTTTGTGTTGAGTTGAGTGCGTGGCGCACGACACTGTGAGCTGTGAATTTTGTTTGGAATGTTTTTACATCTGTCCGCAGTTGTTGTAGCGTGAACTGCATGTTCGGAACAATGGTGGTCGGTCTGTCGCTTGGAATTGACTGGATTGTCTTTTCGGTTCACGAGTACATTTTTCTCGGAGACTCCTGGGGGTCGTCGCTGGAGCTACGGTGTTCGTGATTTGTGCGATGCTTTCAACAAGCCGCCCTGCCGTAAGGGACCGAGCCATATGGGATAAATCCTGGGGCAATGAAGTCGATCCTCTCGACGTTTATTGCAGTAATGTGTGGCTGCTGGTTTTCTAGTGACTGCCGCTTCCATCGACGATGAACTGTATTTTCCGTGGAGGACTTTTGTGTTGGCATTCTAACAGCGGCAATATGCACAGTGTACCTGTGAGGGCTGTTGGCTAGTCGAGACTCCTGTCTATTCCACTTTTGACATAGGGCAGTGAGGAGCATTTCGTGTGATATTCACTGGCACAGGAACGGAGCATAATGGGGACGATCCGTTGCCGTGAAGTTGGAACCGCGACTAACTAACTATGTTTGTGTTGGTATGTCTTTGAAATGTTCTATAATTTTATTATTGTATGTATATCGAGGGGAAGCCGGCTGCCTGGCTGAGGGGTTAGTAGCTTTCTCCGTTAATCCCGAATACTACGAGAATTAGAAGTGGTTCGAGTCACGCTAGTGACTTATGAGAGTAAGCAGCCGGTCGCTCAGAAAGTCGTGGCGTGCTGATGAGCGTAATCTAGCCTAGGAATCAACATACAGCTGAAAGATGCTGGTGTTGACCGCAATATCCTGAAACAGGATGGAAACGCGGAGAAAAAGAAAATATCAAGGGGAAGCGAGGCAGAGGCAGACCAAGAGAAAATGATGCTGGATGGATTGCGACGGTGGCATGGAGGAATATCATCAGTAGAATTGATCCAGAAAACCAACGACCCAGATCTGTAGAGAGTCATGAACGCCAGTCGGCGTGGCACTTGATGATGATGATGATGATGATGATGATGATGATGATGATGGTGGTGATGATGATGATGATGATGATGATGATTGATGATTGATGATTGATGATTGATGATTGATGATGATGATGATGATGATGATGATGATGATGATGATGATGATGATGATGATGATGATGATGATGATGATGATGATGATGATGATGATGATGATGATGATGATAATGATGATGATATTGTCAGAATCTGGAATGAGATGCAGTAACATCGTTACGCGCGCCAGGCGAATAGTTCCCAACTGGGATGCCGTGACATCGTTACGCCCGCCAGGCGAGTATTAGTCACCTGCCTACAGGTTGCTGGCTGACGCAATAGCCAGCGGTCAGGCAAGGACAACGCAAGACGCACGCAGGCCTCGTGAAGCGAATCCACAGAGGGCAAGCGCGTTGCGAGAAACAGACAGACAGCTTGGTGTAATCGGACCAGACAGGACGTATAGAGAGAGAAAGGCTTGTGTAGTTCTGTGCCCGAAAGTCGAGTTCTTGTGCATCTTGTGAGATAGACTGTAAGCTGTGGGTTGTCTGTAAGTGTATTGATGTACCATATATGTAATGTAATGATTATCACATGCCAAACTAGATCGTGTTGCATGTGATCGGTAAATAAATCCATTGAACTTCTTGTCGTTGTGTCTCAAGTCCAATCATGTTGTACTTGTACTTGTCTCACATGTGTTAGGGATAACGAGCCAAGTCTAAGACTCTGACATGTGTGAACGTGGTGGCATCGTCCGGCTTTAAATGAACGTGGGTAGCTCGTCCTCATTGAACGTGGTCGTCCGTATTTAAATGAACGTGAATAACGCGTCCTCGTTGAACGATTGAAATTTATTTAAGATTGAACCATAGTTGTGAACGTGACTTTCGTCCAGAGTTAATGTACATTTAAATGTGAACGTGAAGTCTCATCCTCATATAGTATTATATTAAATTGTTTGAATATGAAGGCTAGATGTGAACGTCAAGTACATACATTTGTTTGATCTTGTAAACGTGTAAAACATCAGTGATTGTGTAACTTGTCGCCATTTTGACCTTGTCGACACTGTGAAACCGTCGCCATTGTAACCTTGTCGCCATCTTGTAAACTTGATGTCTATGTCCTTACTGAATGTCATCTTGATGTAAGTGATGTGTCATCAGTGTTATAGAGTGTTGAGATATATTTAGATTGTCTTTGTGAAGTTGTTTGTGGAAAGCAAAAAGTTTCGGAAAGAAAGTGACTTGTGTTTTGGAAAAAAATTATTGATTGACGACATTACGACCTACAATTACACTCAACGCCATACAAACCTAACCAAAAACTTAGTGACAAGCATACACACCACATCAAATAGACGCTAATTTATTTCCTCCAAAACAAAGCAGGTTGTCTGTGCCATCTGAAACCCTTGCCCGTAGAGGTCATTTGTGTTTTGAACTAGCGACCCTACAGTTCCTAGCCCTAGTGTGAACCGTTCTTCACCGCATCCAGTACACTTGAGTATATTTTTCTTTCTATATACTTTCGGATGCAAATTTGGGCACAAATTGTAAGTTGAACAAAATTGTAAATTTTTCACTATACTAACAACTTATAACTAATTGTGTATCTGACCACTCATTTTCATTTACTATTACCATCATGTCTTCATTAAACGACTTCATAGAGATGGGTTTAAAGTTGAAGTTAACAGGTGATGAGTTGACAAAGTGGAGTGAGGCTAAGTATGCGGAACACCTTCGAGAGAAAGCGATAGAACGCGACGAAAGAGCGGCTGAAAGAACTGCCAAGCAAGCAGAAGCAGAACTATCTGCAAAAGCAAAACAGGCAGAGTTAGAGAATGAATTGAGAAAGGCAGAGATCTCAGCTCAGAGTAAAAGAGAAGAGCTTGAGTTACAACTAAAAATTAAACAACTTGAGACTGAAACTGCCATAAATAAAGAGTCTAAGAAATCTGAGAGACTGAAGAAAGAAAACCAGTATAAAAAGTATCAAGGTATTGTAAGAAATTATACCTCAGGTGACTGCATTGCAGCCTTCACCCAAAATTTTGAAACTTTAATGGACCATTACCAGGTCCCAATGTCTGAATGGAATATTATTTACATGAGGAGTTTGTCAGGGGAACCTCTGAAAGTCATAGAGACTATTCCCAAAGACCTCAGGAAAGATTACCATTATCTAAAATCAAAGATTATGGCACATTTTATGCTAGATGAGGCAGGCTACAGAGAACAATCCAGCAAGTTGAGCCCAAAATCGACTCAAACGTTCTCTGACTACCTCTGCTTAGTCCGAGACATATTTGCAAAATGGACTTCAGCAGCCAAAATAAATAAAGATTACCAGAAATTAGAAGATCTAATTATCAGGGATAAAGTCATCTCATCCCTTCCATCAGCATTTTCGAAATTTTTGCAAGAGAATGAATGTACGAGTGTAGATCAGATTGAGAAACGTGGTTCGGCTTATTATACAGCCAATAAACATTGTTTTGCTAGTGAAGCTATTGATACAAACTTTGTAGCATCGGCTAACTATGAAACACCCCGATCAGAACCCTATAATAGGCAAAAGCCATATAAGCCTACGTCTGAGAAATATACTCATTGTAGATATTGTAACTATTCACACCATCAAGGTGAGATGTGTGACAAGAACCCCGCATATCTTACATATCTACAGAACATCGTAAATAGACAAGATAAGGAACGTAAAACCTTCAGAAATGCACGTAAATGTTTTCTCTGTAAGGCGAACGGGCATTTTCGTCATGCTTGTAAAGGAAGGCAAATGACCAATAAAGCAAATGCCGCCTTATTTGATAGTTCATCATCAGATGAAGAACAATCAGAGAAACACCCTGTGAACTCAGCACAGCCTTTTGACATGTTTAACGCAAATAAATGTACTGTTTGTAATACCTTTTATGAAGATGGCGTGTTAACATGCGGCCATCCCATTCCTATTGCCAATGAAGAAGCTAATTTGGTAATAGACTCCAAAGGCAGAATAAACATCCATCAGGGATATGTGAACGGCAATCCCGCTACAGTCCTTCGGGACACCGGAAGTTCACTTATTGGACTAAAGAGAAATTTCATAATGCCTACAGATTATACAGGCAGGCACGTAACATGCAGAACATTCTCTGGGAATATTGAAAAGTACCCATTAGCATGGGCATATATTCAGACACCTTTCCTCACTGGGAAAGTAAAATGCGCAGCATTAACTAACCCTGTTTGTGATATCATCATTGGAAATTTACCAGAGGTGAATGATATACCTCATGATATAACATCTGTTTGCATTGATGAGAACTTAACATCACCATCATCACATATTATCATTGATAATGTTGTACCACCAAATGAATGTATGGTAGCTAATGTAGCACTAAGATCTCATGACATCATTGATCAAACTGTTTCACCACCATCTGATATCATTGAATGTGTGAACGCAGTAACTAGATCTACTGCTAGAGTGCAAGATGAAATTAATCAAACTGAGGCTATAGAAATGATTAGCCCAGTGATACTACCTCCTAAAACTATGAAGGAGACTTTTGTAACAGCCCAAAAAGCTGATCCTTCATTGTCGAAATATTTTAATCTGATCGGCCAACAGCCAAAGGTAACCAAAAATGCAAGATGGCATTTTGCTTTGAAAAATTGCATCCTCACCAGGTACTATACCAGAGGTAACAGCACAACAGAGCAAACTGTTTTGCCAGTTGAATACCGTAAGCAAGCCTTACATCTTGCCCATGATATACCTCTTGCAGGGCATATGGCATACTCTAAGACCAGATCAAGATTACTAACACAGTTTTATTGGCCCAAATTCTGCAATGACATTAAGCAATATTGCAGAAGTTGTGACATCTGCAAAAAACTGGTAAAGAAAGGTAAACACCCACAGGCAAAGTTACAAATCACTGACTTAGCCAGTCGACCTTTTGAGAAAATATCTGTCGACATAGTGGGCCCTCTTAATCAAATAACAACCAGAGGGAATAAATATATTATTACCATCATTGATCTATGTAGCCGCTGGCCTGAAGCGATTCCGCTTAAGAACATAACTGCCAATGATATAATGGAAGTTTTCTTCCATATATTTTCACGGATAGGATTTCCAGACACTATCCAATCAGATAGGGGAAGTCAGTTCATTGCCGCATCTACTCAAGCTTTCACCAAAATGTTAGGAGTGAAGCAATGTTTCAATTCTCCGTACCATCCGCACTCAAGTGGAATCATAGAAAAGTTTAACGGTGATTTAAAGCATATGCTTGCTAAAGTCACGCAAGAACACCCCAACAACTGGGACTTGTATTTGCCTGCTATACTTTTTGCTTATCGCGACGTTCCCCATTCTAGTACTGGGTTCTCTCCTTTTGAACTTATCTATGGTGTCAAACCACGTGGCCCATTGACTATCTATCATCAAATGTTAACTGAAGCCACTCCATTACTTAAACCCATATCATCATACGTATACGTTACATCATTGCGTGAAAGAATCATCAAATCTTGTATAATTGCAAAAGAAGCACTAAAAGTATCTGGTGCTACATATAGACAATATGCAGACAAAGGTAACAGGACAATAACGTTGACACCTGGACAGGACGTACTTCTTCTCTTACCTAGTGACAGACACTTATTGACTGAGTCTTGGCAAGGACCTTTTAAAGTTATAAGACAGATCTCAGCTGTAGACTATGAGATTAAAATAAAAGACAAACACAAAATATTCCACATCAATATGCTAAGACCATATTACAACAGAGATAACGAACAAGACGATACAATAGCTTGTACAGTAATAATAGACCATGAAGATGACGAAGATAGTGACGAAATTCCAACACCTGCAGTAGACACGGCGAACTGCTTGAAAGAAATCAAAATAAACCCAAACTTAACTCAAGCAGAAACAGACAGCTGCAAACATCTCATACAACAGTACAACACCATCTTCTCCAACAATCCGGGACAAACAGAATGAGTACAGCATCACATCACACTCACTTCAAACACACCCATAAGATGCAGACCTTACACCATTCCAGTGCATTACAAAGAAACCTTACATCAGGAAATCATAAGTTTAGAGAAAAACAACATCATTAGACGATCCCAATCACATTTCTCATCTCCAATGGTCATGGTACGCAAAAAGGACAATACGATAAGACTCTGTTTCCACTATAGGAAATTAAACAAAATAACTCTTCTTGATCTAGAACCAATGTCCAACTCTGAAGATCTACTGACAGAACTGACAGACTCTAGATTCTTTACGAAGGTAGACATGACGAAAGGTTACTGGCAGATAACGGTAGACGAACAGAGCAGACACCTGACAGCATTTGCCACACCTTGGGGACTGTACGAATGGTGCAAACTTCCATTTGGGCTGGTCAATGCCCCAGCGACATTCGTACGTATGACACGACTTTTACTAGTGGACATACCAAACATTATCTGTTACATGGACGACATTTGTGTTCACACAAAGACAATGACAGACCATATAAAGACATTACAGCAGACATTTGAACGGATCAGGCAGCACGGACTGACGATAAAGCCGACAAAAGTAGACATAGCCTATCAGGAAATATCCTTCTTGGGGTACAAAATATCTAATGGCTTTGTCACGACAGACGATAACATCGTGTCCAAAATACTGAAACTCTCACTTCCGACTACGAAAAAGCAAGTCAGAAGTGTGTTAGGATTACTAAATTATTATAGACAGTTCATACCTGATTTTGCTGAACTGACTGAAAAATTTACTAACCTACTAACGAAAGATCAACCTGAAAATATTGTAAACAATCAATGCCTAAAATTTGCATTCCAGAAAGTTTTATCTTATTTCTCTGAGAATAGTGTAAAGAATCCCATTCTCAAATTGCCAAATTTTCTTATTCCTTTCAGATTACGCACAGACGCGAGCTCCGTAGCGATTGGAGCAGTTCTGTTACAGGAACATGATAATATCCTACATCCTGTATATTACTTCTCTAGAAAATTAAAACCTAGAGAACGCTCTTGGTCGACACCGCAGTTGGAAGCTCTTGCTCTAGTTGAGGGTATAACGAAATTTTCCAGATTCCTTCTGGGACGTCATTTCATTGTTGAGTCCGACAATAGTCCGTTGAAATTTATTACTTCAGGAATGCCTACCAACCAAATGATAGCGCCCTGGTCTCTTAAACTCCAAGATTACAGCTTTGAAGTTCGACATATTGCAGGCAGAACCAACACAATTGCCGATCTGTTGTCCCGTTGTCCGACCGACCCAGTAAGCACTAATTCTGAGTGCAGTGTGTCAAATACACTCAGATCAACACAGCCATCAGTGAAGATTTGTTTTCCACAAAAAGCTGTGTGTCTACCATTTGATGTGATAGGGTTTAATCCCATTATATATAGTTTTCTTATTTTATTATTATTGTATTAAGTGTTTTGAATAATTGTGTAGTGTGTGGTAGAAAGCGAACAATATTAATTGTACATATACTACGAAACAAGAACAGTGCCACATTTGCTCTGAACTTACCGCAAGTGAACTATCCAATTTATCAGTGGTATCTGTGAGTGGAACATTTCCAGTGATATTTTTAATCCGTGTGTGAAAGAGTGAACTGAACTTTGACATTTACACCACTGCAGTCAACGAAATCCAGAAGTTTTCCAGCGAAACATCCAACACATGAACGATCAGAACAGTTACATTCCGAGTTACTACATCAGACCGGAACAAGTGTGTTATAGAATTTTTCAACATCAGCTGTTCGTGTGTACTTCCGGATAATTTAGAAATTTAGTCCAAAATTAGCAGACGACAAACAAAACCTTAAAAAGGTAAGACGCTTCTAAAATGTTTAAGAATCATCAATGTCGAATACACGAATTGTGTATTAATAGTGTTTCATCTAGTGTAATCTTAGAATCATATCTTGATTAACTTATTCATACTATCGACATTTTTTCGCTAGTATGGAAAAGCATCAAGCGATGACGCTGAGAAATAGAAAAATAATTGTAAATTATTAAATTTAATATTGTTTAAAATTACGTCCCTTTCATTTAATTGTTATTACATTATTACACCAAGGGCGATAAATTGAAATGTATTTGAATATGTGTTGTATATAAATAGCCATGGTGTTGCCAGATTGTTAACACTCCAGGAAGTCATCAACTGGGCATGGTATAGAGTTACCGACGTTGTAGACCGACGGAAGAGCTCATGGCCAAATGAGGTCGGAACTCCAACGTTGAATACGGCTTATAAATAGGTCGTATTACGGTCTTACCAGATGTTTTTTGTTTACAAAGAGCATATTATTACTTTTTTTCGAGGTTGCTAGGTAGTTGCTTGGAAAGCTGTTGCTACCGATCTGACTGGGTCAATATTGCAACTTAGGTAATCATCCATCGAGAGGATGTAACTTGGCAAGTGGTAAAAATTGAACACCACATGTCTTAAAATACAACTTGCATTTCTTATGTATTTCTATGCCATTATTATTATGTATTTCTATACCAATGTATATAACAACACAGGGAACGATTCTGACATGGTTAAAATATTAACCCACTATGTATATAGAGTATACATGAAAGATGACATCTTTCATGAAAAGCCCCGGGGGAGCGTGTCAGAATCTGGAATGAGATGCAGGAACATCGTTACGCCCGCCAGGCGAATAGTTCCCAACTGGGATGCCGTGACATCGTTACGCCCACCAGGCGAGTATTAGTCACCTGTCTACAGGTTGCTGGCTGACGCAATAGCCAGCGGTCAGGCAAGGACAACGCAAGACGCACGCAGGCCTCGTGAAGCGAATCCACAGAGGGCAAGCGCGTTGCGAGAAACAGACAGACAGCTTGGGGTAATCGGACCAGACAGGACGTATAGAGAGAGAAAGGCTTGTGTAGTTCTGTGCCCGAAAGTCGAGTTCTTGTGCATCTTGTGAGATAGACTGTAAGCTGTGGGTTGTCTGTAAGTGTATTGATGTACCATATATGTAATGTAATGATTATCACATGCCAAACTAGATCGTGTTGCATGTGATCGGTAAATAAATCCATTGAACTTCTTGTCGTTGTGTCTCAAGTCCAATCATGTTGTACCTGTACTTGTCTCACATGTGTTAGGGATAACGAGCCAAGTCTAAGACTCTGACAGATATACAATAGAGATATTGAATTGATCTTTATTGAATTGAATTGATCTTTATTTTCAAAGGGTAACAAATTGGGCGCGTAGGCCCGTCTTATATTCGGCCCTTCCAATCACTCATCTTTCGTTCATCAACAGTGCGTGATGCAATCACATAGGAAAAAAAAAACATTGTCAAATGAATGTTGTAAGCATAAACAATGCATATTCTCATGTTATGTGACACAACCTCCCTCCCACACACACATCCCGCATCAACCCACACACACATCCCTCACCTACTCACACATCCCCCACTCATCCCTCCACCCACTCACAGATCCCACCACCAACCCAGACATCTCGCACCCACCCACACACATATCCCTCACCCACTCACACGCATATTTACACCCACTCACACGTACCCAAATCCACTCAAGCTCACCCACACACACACACACATGCTCCACCCACCCACACACCCTCCAACCACACACACATACCCCTCACACTCCCACATCCCGTACCAACACACACATATCCCTCACCCACTCACACATCAACCACCCATACCCACACATCTTTCCATCTACACACACATTTCCCCGCCCGCCCACCCATACATTTTGCAACCACCCACACACCCTAACAACCACACACTCATCCCCCATCGACACACATTCCCCCACCAACACACACATCTTCCACGCAAACACACATCCCCCATACACACATCCCCCCTACCAACACCCACATATCCCCCACCCGCCAACACGCACACATCCCACTACCCACCAACACCCACGCAAACACACAAACCCACACACACACACCCTCCTCCCACACATCCCTCACCGACCCACACGCCCCATCCATACTCACATCCCTCCACCCACCAACCCACTCATCTCCGCACCCACATACACATCCCCTACAAACCCACACATCCCACACCTCCCCACTCACCCACTCACATCCCCACCCGCACACATCTCCCCCCCCCACACACTTCTCCCATACTCCAGCACACCTCTCCCACCCACCCACTTACCTCCACAATCCACACATACACTCCCTATCCACATATTCCCTCACCCACATACAAACACCGACCCACACATCCCCGACCCACACACCCCTTCCATCCATATACACACAGCCACACCCATCCACCAACCCATACACACATCCCCACACCCACTACACACATCCCCACACATCCATCCACATACCCCCACCCACACATCCACACCCCTACCCACCAATATCCACCCACTCACACACATCCCTCACCCACACTGACACCCCCACCGTCCCACTCACATCTCCATCCAGAAACATCCCTCATCCACACATATATTCCCCCATCCACCAACACATCTCTCCACCCACCCACCCACAATTCCCCCACCCACACACACACATACCCCAAAACACAAACCCCCACCCACAAACTCATCCCCCAACACAAACACAATCCTCACATCTAGACACACACATAATGTCTCAAATAATCACTGAAGCTAATGTGAACAAACTCCCACATTTTACACACACCTACACTGACGATTATCGTGAACATTCCCACAAAAAATGTAAAAATGGAGAGCAAATTTTGCATATACATTGTGTAGCGTAAAAAAATAATGATGGGATACAATAAGTTGATTCCTAAAATTGATATAAACATGATGGAAGACAGCTTGAGACAATTCTGGACAATTTTGTGTCATGGCACTGAAGGTAATCAATAGACTACGAACTGATCCATGTCGAAGGAGATCGCAATTTGTGGAGAGGCATGATCACCCACGCCAGCCCACAAGGCACTGGATGATGATGATGATGATGATGATATACAATGGTTAATCAAGTGAATCGGTACAACTATCACGGAACAGTCCTTACATCTGATGGGAGGAGGTCCACGTGGCCGAATGAATAAGAACGCGTGTTATTAAACATCCGGTGTGCTGATGCCGAGGTCATGGGTTTAACCCCTACACCGGACAACTGGACTAAAATGTTGACCTATCGTCCTTGACTTGGGGACGTAAATTACACGTACCTCTGATGTCGGGGTGGGTTCGCCTGATGGCGAGGGACACTGGTAATAGTGAAAGCTAATCCACAAGCTAAATTCAGTCCAGCAATACTAGAAGTAGTGTGTATGGACTACGCTTGAGTCCAAAACTAGCGAGAGCCCGAAAACAAATTATATGGCATGTGGCTTAAAGAGAATCGAGCAAGAATCGCTATGGCGAAGGTAGCCTTTTGCGAGGTGGAAAACATACTGGCCACTAAAAGGATGTCAATTGCAACGATAAAAAGTGCAACATGGAACCTGTATTTTTGTATGGATGTGAAGCGTGGACAATGAGCAGACAAGCTGAAAAACATCTGATGGCAGTGGAAATGTGGTTTCTGAAGGAAATGCAAAGAATACTACAAACGGAGGTGCGACATGTAACCAACTTTTTTATCTGCTTCTGTGTTCTGATGAAATTGTTCAACGTTATCTTGCCATCTTTACCACTGATTTTAATCACACCTTATCATCATTAACCTGCCACCGCTCAATGTTTTTATCGTCATCATCATTGATGAGCCTTGCCAGCTGGAATATGCGTTCATGTCTCTCCACAGACCTCGGTCTTTGGTGTTCTGGGTCATCTCAGCTGATGATATTCCTCCACGCGATCGTCTCATCCATCCAGCATCATTGATTGTTATACATGGTGTTTGTAAAGTCTCACTACACTTTGTATGTAGAACTACAAAAAATGCTTTCTTTCTTTCTTTCATAACACCATTCTGTTTGGAGTGCAAAGAATTACTCCAGCAGACGACAGCCATTCGCTGTATATTCCTTCACGGTGTACTGTGGTGCACATTTTTTTTGATGACATCATGTACTTCATTTTTCAAATTTGTTCTACATACAAAGACTTTACAAACAGGCGGTGTAATATAATATACTGGTTATAACGATATCATTGTTATATTGTCAGAATGCAAGCATGGCTGTCGGGGCCCTGGAGGTCACTGCGGACAGAGAGAAAATCATCTCCTTCTCATACACCATCTTGTCATCCAAGGCTAGCATTCTCATTAAGAAGGGAAAGAGTTCTAACAACTTTTTCCAGTTTCTCGGTCCGTTCTCAACAGGTTCGTTCGTTTATTTCTTCCGTTTGTAAGTTTATGTTTGTGAGTTTGTGTTTGTAAGTTTGTGTTTGTAAGTTTGTGTGTGTACGTTTGTGTTTGTGAGTTTGTGTTTGTAAGTTTGTCTTAGATATGACTGAGCTACCGTATGACAGTAGACGGTACTACCTGCTTCTGTTAGCGCCTAATGTTGGGCGACGCTTACCAAACCCGGCACCTCACATTGTGCCAACGGCTTCTGGCGGAGGATCGCAACTGGGAGGGTACAAGCCTTATCCTAGTGCGAGGAAATGCAACCTAAAGACTGAATATCGTGGCAGAGCAGACCAGTCTCTAAGCCTTGGTTGGCAACTGGTCTAGGATCGAAGCTCCGACAGGCGGACAGTTAGAGCATTGCTTTGCTGATCCAGCAGCTTCTGCAGCTTGTCTTGTTCCAGACGTGTTGGTGTTACCTTTCCTCTGGAGGTCACTAGGCAGGCCGAGAGAGGGATCATGCTGCATGGGCAACACATGGTCTCTACATTCAGCCCAGACTTTGTGTTATGGAGTGGTATAACTCCATTTACAAACTATCGTCTGGCAAGACGGCAAGGTGCCAGTCTCTAAGTTTCTAAGTTTGTGTTTGTACATTTGTGTTTGCAAGTTTGTGTTTGTAAGTTTGTGTTTGTAAGTTTGTGCTTGTATGTTTGTGAGTTTGTAAGTTTGTGTTCGTAAGTTTGTTTTTAAGTTTGAGTTTACTTGTTTGTTATTTTATTCATTCGTTTGGTCATTCACCTGTTTATTTGTTTTGCGATAGTTTGTTTCTTCTTTTGTTTATTTGTTTATTTGTTTGTTTGTTTTTGTTTGGTTGGTTTGTTGGTTGGTTGATTGACTGGTTGATTAGTTGGTTGGTTGACTGGTTGGTTGGATGGTTGGTTGGTTGACTGATTGGTTGAATGGTTGTTTGGCTGTTTGTTTCTTTGTTATTTTGATTGTTTGTTTGTTGGTTATTTTTTTTTTTTTTTAGTTGGTCGTTTGGTTGCTTGGTTTGTTATTTTATTGTTTGGAAGGTTGTTTTGTTGTTTGGTTGGTTGGGTGGTTGGTTGTTTGTTTGGATGGTTGTTTTGTTGTTTTGTTGGTTGGGTGGTTGGTTGTTTGTTTGGTTGTTTGTTTGGATGGTTGTTTTGTTGTTTGGTAGGTTGGGTGGTTGGTTGTTTGTTTGGTTGTTTTGTTGTTTGGTTGGTTGGGTGGTTGATTGTTTGTTTGTTTGGATGGTTGTTTTGTTGTTTGGTTGGTTGCGTGGTTGGTTATTTGTCTGGTTGTTTGTTTGGTTGGTTATTTGTTTGGTTGTTTGGTTGGTTGGGTGGTTGGGTGGTTGGGTGGGTGGTTGCTTGTTTGTTTGGTTGTTTGTTTGAATGGTTGTTTTGTTGTTTGGTTAGTTGGGTGGTTAGTTGTTTGTTTGGTTGTTTATTTGTTTGGTTGTGTGGTTGGTTGTTTCGCTGGTTGGTTTGTTGGTTGTTTGTTTGGAAGGTTGTTTTGTTGTTTGGTTGGTTGGTTTGTTGTTTTCTTGGTTGGTTGATTGGTTGGTTGATTGATTGGTTGTTTGTTTGGTTGATTGGCTGCTTTGTTGGTTGGTTGTTTGGATGGTTGGTTGTTTTGGTGGTTGGTTGTTTGTCTGGTTGGTTGTTCGGTTGGTTGTTTGGTTCGTGGATTGGTTATGTGTTTGTTTGGTTATTTGTGTGGTTGTTTGGTTGTTTGTGTGGTTGTTTGGTTGGTTGTGTAGTTGGTTGGTTGGTTGATTGGTTGTTTGGTTGGTTAGTTGGTTGGTTGGTTAATTGGTTGGTTGGTTGGTTTGTTGGTTCGTTCGTTGGTTCGTTGGTTCGTTGGGTCGTTTTTTGGTTGGTTGGTTGTTTGCTTAGTTGGGTGGTTAGTTGGTTGGTTGGTTGGTTGGTTGGTTGGTTGGCTGGCTGGTTGGTTGGTTGGTTGTTTGCTTGGTTGGTTGGTTGGTTGGTTGTTTGGCTGGCTGGTTGGTTGGTTGGTGGTTGGTTGGTTGTTTGGCTGGTTGGTTGGTTGGCTGGCTGGCTGGTTGGCTGGCTGGCTGGTTGGTTGGTTGATTTGTTGGTTGGTTGGTTGGTTAGTTGGTTGGTTGGTTCGTTCGTTCGTTCGTTCGTTCGTTGGTTCGTTGGTTAGTTGGTTCGTTGGTTCGTTGGTTGGTTGTTTACTTAGTTGGGTGGTTAGTTGGTTGGTTCGTTGGTTGGTTGGTTGGTTGGTTGGTTAGTTGGTTGGTTAGTTGGCTGGCTGGCTGGTTGGTTGGTTGGTTGGTTCGTTCGTTCGTTTGTTCGTTCGTTCGTTCGTTGGTTCGTTCGTTCGTTCGTTCGTTCGTTCGTTGGTTGGTTGATTGGCTGATTGGTTGGTTAGTTGGTTGGTTGGTTGGTTGGTTGACTGATTGCATGATTGATTGTTTGGTTGGTTGGTTGGTTGGTTGGTTGGTTGGTTGGTTGGTTGGTTAGTTGGTTGGTTGGATGTATGGTTTCACGTTTGTGTGTGTGTGTGTATTTGGTTGCGTTTTTGCGTGTGTGTTTGGTTACATGAGCATATAAACTGGGTCTTACTTGTTTGGTTACATGAGCATATAAACTGGCCCTTACTTGTTTGGTTACATGAGCATATAAACTGGCCCTTACTTGTTTGGTTACATGAGCATATAAACTGGCCCTTACTTGTTTGGTTACATGAGCATATAAACTGGTCCTTACTTGTTTGGTTACATGAGCATATAAACTGGTCCTTACTTGTTTGGTTACATGAGCATATAAACTGGTCCTTACTTGTTTGGTTACATGAGCATATAAACTGGTCCTTACTTGTGTTTGGTTACATGAGCATATAAACTGGTCCTTACTTGTTTGGTTACATGAGCGTATAAACTGGTCCTTACTTGTGTTTGGTTGCATGAGCATATAAACTGGTCCTTACTTGTGTTTGGTTACATGAGCATATAAACTGGTCCTTACTTGTTTGGTTACATGAGCATATAAACTGGTCCTTACTTGTTTGGTTACATGAGCATATAAACTGGTCCTTACTTGTGTTTGGTTACATGAGCATATAAACTGGCCCTTACTTGTTTGGTTACATGAGCATATAAACTGGTCCCTTACTTGTTTGGTTACATGAGCATATAAACTGGTCCTTACTTGTGTTTGGTTACATGAGCATATAAACTGGCCCTTATTTGTGTTTGGTTACATGAGCATATAAACTGGTCCTTACTTGTGTTGATGTGTCTCATTCTTTAGATCTATGGCTGATGATTGTGGTGTTCATGGTTATAGCTGGGGCATCACTCTACTTCATGAGCAGATACGACCCCACACAGAGAGGCGCCATCCGGCACTTCGACCTCAAGGAGAGCCTTTGGTACAGCCTGGCTATCTTTCTCCAGGTACTAGACTTTCCTGGTATTTTTTAAATATAATGAAGATATTTTGTCAGGTTATTTGTAAATATAATTAAGAGGTTGTATCAGGGTATTTGTAAATATAATGAAGAGATTGTGTCAATGTATTTGTAAATACAATGAAGAGATTGTGTCAGGGTATTTGTAAATATAATTAAGAGATTGTGTCAGGTATTTGTAAATGTAATGAAGAGATTGTGTCAGTGTGTTTGTAAATACAATGAAGAGATTGTGTCAGGGTATTTGTAAATATAATTAAGAGATTGTGTCAGGGTATTTGTTAGGTATTTGATATTTGTAAAAATATAATTAAGAGATTGACTTTTGCAAGAACCAAGTGATGACTGTGAATCTACAACAATGGCCAAACTGCGAGAGCAGCATATTAAAAGAGGGGTGGCCAAACAAGAACACTACGCAGGAAGCCAAAGAAGATTGATAAACCAACACAGAACTGGTGTCGTTACCTACACGCTGCGGGATTTGCTGAGGAGGGGGATCCGAGCACTTATGGACTGAATGGTCGGATGTGCAACGAGGATGATCTGTCGACTAACTAACTAACTAACATAATTAAGAGATTGTTCAGGGTATTTGTAAATGTAATGAAGAGATTTTGTCAAGTTATTTGTAAATATAGTGAAGAGGTTGTGTCAGGGTATTTTTTAAATATAATGAAGATATTCATTCATTCATCATGTGCCATGTCGATAAGCGTGGGCGGTTCTCTTCCCCTCGATCTTGCCAGTTGTCACCAGGTTCTCCAATTTATTTCTTCTCAAAAAATGTTGATAATGAAGCGATTACTAAGGGGTATTTTTAAGTTTGAATAATAAAGACGCCAACTATATATTGCAGAATTTATTGCCTGGAATATTTAGCTATATCTCGCCAGGGCATACTAAAGAAGAAAGTTCAATGTGTAATTAAGTAGCATATTGAATCATTTCAACCTTGCGAAATATACCAGCCAATAAATTATGCAATATTGTCTGTGTTTCCATTATTCAAATTCACAACGGGAAAACATTGTTTCAACATATTTCTAAGTTAGCAAAGAGATAAACTAAGAGGTTTTTGTTACATTTGTTTAAGAGGTTTCTTTCCCAATGTTTTTAATTTCAGTATAGACATGTTTCTACATGTATAAGTGTTATACTGAAATTTCTTTCACCGTGTTGTTAATTCTAAAAGAGATTATTCTTTTCTAGCGTTTTAAAATTTATAAAGAGAATAATGTCCTGGTGTTTTTTAAGTTTAATAGAGTGATTCTTCCGTTGTGTTTTCAAGTTCAGTAAAGAGATTTCTTCCCGGATGTTCCAAAGTTTAATGAAGTGATTCTTCCATTGTGTTTTCAAGTTCAACAAAGAGATTTCTTCCCGATGTTATAAATTTTAATAAACACAGTGCTTTTCTTGTGATTTTTTTTTAAACTGTTAAGTTTATTTTTAATATAAAATATTAAGTTTATTATTTATAAATTATTTACTATGTAGTAGTTTAAATATAAAGTTTATTATTTATAAATTCTGTCCTATGTTTTAGTTTTATTGAACAAGTTGTTTCCCTGTGTTTTAGTTTTAATGAACAGATTTGTTCCCCGGTGTTTTAGGTTTAATGAACAGGTTTGTTCCCCGGTGTTTTAGTTTTAATGAACAGATTTGTTCCCCTATGTTTTAGGTTTAATGAACAGGTTTGTTCCCTATGTTTTAGGTTTAATGAACAGATTTGTTCCCTGTTTTAGGTTTAATGAACAAGTGTGTTCCCTGTGGTTTGGGTTTAATGGAAAGGTTTGTTCCCTATGTTTTAGGTTTAATGAATAAGTTTTTCCCTTTGTTTTAGGTTTAATGGATAGGTTGTTTCCTGTATGTTTTAGGTTTAAAGTATAGTTTCTTTCCTGTTGTATTTAAGGTTAATAACGAGATGTCTTTCCCGGTGTTTTTCAACTTAATGAAAAGATTTTCTGCGACTGTTTAAAACAACATAAACATTTAAAGACATAATTACCACCGGGATTCGAACCTGTCACCTTAAAATTACGTAGCCTTTCGCTGCAGGAACAAATGTACTTCGACGCCTAACAACTAGAAACCATTTGGAGGTGACAGGTTCGAATCCCGGTCGGTAACTATAGCTTTATATTTTTATGGTGTCTAGTTGGTCCCCTAGTCCCTACTTCTTTCACCTACTTCTGCGAGTGCAAAACAAAACATGTGTGTTTATTTATAAATAATCTCGTGTGGCTATGGGCTTGCGAACGCGGTTTGTGAGCCCGTATACCCGGGTTCGAAACACAGCGGTGCTGGTTTTTTTCGAAAAAGGTATAGGAGCCGGTCGTTCAGAAAGCAATGGCAAACTACTGAACGTAAAATTTGCCCAGGAATCACGAACAACGAAATTGCTAGGGTTGACTGCTACGTTCTGTGAAGGACATGCAACTTAATTTTAAATTTGTTATCCTGTGCAGCACCCTGCATGTCCTCCTCAGATTACATATCTTTGTCTCTCATATTTTTCTCTGTGTAATTTAGGTCTCCTCTGTTTCGTCTGCCCTCTGAGTTCCAGTGATAGGACATTCTGGATATACTATTTTTCAAAGTGTGTCCTATCCACGTCAGAGTCTTTGTCTCGCCTCTTGATTCGCTGGAATCTGCCAAACTCTTTTTATATGCTATGTTTGAGTCTCCGTGGCGAAGATGATACGGACACAGTTTGTAATCCCGCATACTGCGTTCGAAACACAGCTGCGGGCGATTTGGCAGCAGACTGCGTTGCGTTGGGTTTTTTTTTTATAAAATGGTCTGGGTGCCAGTCGTTCAGATAGCAATGACAAATTACTGAACGTAAACTTACCAAGACATCACAAACAGGCAAAGAAAAATGCTGGGGTTGACTGTGACTCCTGTAAATTATATGCAACTAACATTTTAACATAATTTTGTTTAGGTAATAACAATAATGACAAATAATAACGACGAACAATCAGCGAACAATAACCGGTTGCTCAAATATACAGTGACTCTAGCAATCAGGCGGTTCCAACCAATTTTGTGCAGACAGAAAGGTTTCATTGTTCAATTGCTATTAAAGTAAACATAACAAATATTCCACATTCGAAAGTATCAGTGGCTGTGTTTTAAGTATTTCAGCCACAGTATTATTCATGTATCCACTTCATACGATACATACATCTGCAGTATCATCATCATCATCATGATGTACCATACAGGTTAGCGTGAGGGAGGGGGTCATATTTTTCCATCTCACACGATCACCAGAGTCGTGAATCAGCTCTGCGTTCCTGTCTCGACCATGCCACGTGGCGAAGGCATCCATTTAAGTCTCTGTCTTCCCCTTGTTCTTTTGCCCTCAATCTGGCCAGTTGTCACCAAGTCGCTTAAAAGTCGACAGGGTCGACTTCATTGCACCGGGTTTTATCCCATATGGCTCGGTCTCTTTCCTCAGCGCGGAAAGCGTCACACAAAGCACAAACTCCGTAGCTCTAGCGACGACCCACAGGAGTCTCGAAAAATTTACTCGTGAACCGAAGGACGCGGCCCAGAATCGAACCCATAACCTTCAGAGCCCGAGTCAAACGGCTTGACCACTTCGCCACAAAGACTCCCAATGTCACCAAGTTACTGCAGTATACACATGACGAAATACAGAGAAATATGCCAGGCAATAAATCATGCAACCTATTGTTAGTGCTTGCTGTGTTTCAATTCATGAATGGAAATTATTGTTTGAGCGAAAATAACACCACTGACTTCCTCTCCGTGGCCAGCTGGTTTAGTCGCCAGCCTCGCGCAGGTTCTGGGTTCCATTCTGGACTCGGTCATTCACTTAACGAGTACAATTTTCTCGGGGTCGTCGCTGGAGCTGCGGAGTTCGTGCTTTGTCTAACGCCTTCGACAGGCCCCCCTGCGGAAAGAGACCGAGTCATATGGGATAAAACCCGGTGCAACGAATTCGACCCTCTCGCCTTTTAACCCCTTTAACTCCCTCTATCACTAGGGCTCGACCGACTACTCTCCACAAACGACAGCTATGAGGACGGTAATCGCCTTCTTCTGGTTCTGTGTGCTCATCATCGAGGCAGCTTACACCGCCAACCTGGCCGCATTCCTCACCCTACAACAGATCGACGAGCGCGTCAAATCAGTCTACGACCTGGCGGGCCAGACCAAGATCAGGTACGGAGTTGAAAAGGGGAGCGAAATCATGGCCTTTTTCAAGGTAATCTATTATTGGTGGTTGTCTACTCTTGTCAGTTTACCTACGAATCTACTTAACTATATTCTGTTTACTTTTGTCTGCCCCGATATAAAATTCCATATCTCAGTAACCAACTCAGGGAAAATGATTAGATTTAGCATATAACCTTATCATTATGTCCACCCAACAACAACAAAAAAATTTTGTTCTTGAATTGTACAGCAGATTTCAAAGTTTGTTTATATGCGGTATATAATTTACGGGACAGAGATGAAGTGCATGTTATTAAATGTATTATACCTTCACACGGAAACATTAGCGCTGATATGTTAATTTTCTCGTGCGACATGGGGTTGGCCTTATGACAAGAGCCTTATGTCGTCATCCGAACTGGCAGGGCATTACTGTAAAACAAGTTTGTTAGCGAGAAATCACTAGTTTTTCACCAAAACATCAAAGAAATGTTGCCGCTTTCCATGATTTAAGTTGCTTTTGGACCTATCAAAGAACATATTCCTTGGGTGGGGGTAAATATAAGACGGCAGGAAACATTTCATAACGATGCAACAGACAGTTTTCAAAATAATTGATCGCGAATGAAGGCATTCATTTCTGGACAAACTATAACTACCTAATTACATGCATGTCTAGGTAACAACCTGTCTAACTATTTACCTGCTTACATAGTATCTGCCGGCTCTGCTGCGAAGCGGTTACGGACGCAGTTCGTACTCCCGCATACCGCTTTCGAAGCACAGCTGCGGGCGATTTGGCAGCAGACCGCCTTGTGTTGGTTTTTTTTTCTAAAAAAGGGTTTGAAAGTCTGTTGTTCAGAAAAACAATGCAAAACTAAAAGCAAGCTTCCAAGAATTAAAAAAAGCCAAAAAACTCTCTGGTTTACTGCGTCGTCCCGTAAAGGATGTGGAACTTCTTCTTCTTCTTCTTCGTTCATCCGGAGTTTTTTTTCCCGGGTGTGATTGCGGTGCTGTTTTCAGCAGAGCTGCGTTCTTGCGCCGTTAAAGGGCCCACACATCCGACTTCCTGTTGTATTAAGGTTAATAACGAGATGTCCTTTCCCGGTGTTTTTCAACTTAATGAAAAGATTTTCTGCGACTGTTTAAAACAACATAAACATTTAAAGACATAATTACCACCGGGATTCGAACCTGTCACCTTAAAATTACGTAGCCTTTCGCTGCAGGAACAAATGTACTTCGACGCCTAACAACTAGAAACCATTTGGAGGTGACAGGTTCGAATCCCGGTCGTAACTATAGCTTTATTTTTTTATGGTGTCTAGTTGTCCCCTAGTCCCTACTTTCTTTCACCTACTTCTGCGAGTGCAAACAAAACATGTGTGTTTATTTATAATAATCTCGTGTGGCTATGGGCTTGCGAACGCGGTTTGTGAGCCCGTATACCCGGGTTCGAAACACAGCGGTGCTGGTTTTTTTCGAAAAAGGTATAGGAGCCGGTCGTTCAGAAAGCAATGGCAAACTACTGAACTAAAATTTGCCCAGGAATCACGAACAGCGAAAATGCTAGGTTTGACTGCTACGTCCTGTGAAGGACATGCAACTTAATTTTAATTTTTTATCCTGTGCAGCACCCTGCATGTCCTCCTCAATTACTTATCTTTGTCTCTCATATTTTTCTCTGTGTAATTTAGGTCTCCTCTGTTTCGTCTGCCCTCTGAGTTCCAGTGATAGGACATTCTGGATATACTATTTTTCAAAGTGTGTCCCTAATCCACGTCAGAGTCTTTGTCTCGCCTCTTGATTCGCTGGAATCTGCCAAACTCTTTTTTATGCTATGTGTTTGAGTCTCCGTGGCGAAGATGATACGGACACAGTTTGTAATCCCCGCCATACTGCGTTCGAACACAGCTGCGGGCGATTTGGCAGCAGACTGCGTTGCGTTTGGGTTTTTTTTTTTATAAAATGGTCTGGGTGCCAGTCGTTCAGATAGCATATGACAATTACTGAACGTAAACTTACCAAGACATCACAAACAGGCAAAGAAAAATGCTGGTGTTGACTGTGACTCCTGTAAATTATATGCAACTAACATTTTAACATAATTTTGTTTAGGTATAACAATAATGACAAATATAACGACGAACAATCAGCGAACAATAACCGGTTGCCTCAAATATACAGTGACTCTAGCAATCAGGCGGTTCCAACCAATTTTGTGCAGACAGAAAGGTTTCATTGTTCAATTGTCTTAAAGTAAAAATACAAATATTCCACATTCGAAAGTATCAGTGGCTGTGTTTTAAGTATTTCAGCCACAGTATTATTTCATGTATCCACTTCATACGATTATACATCTGCAGTATCATCATCATCATCATGATGTACCATACAGGTTAGCGTGAGGGAGGGGTCATATTTTTCCATCTCACACGATCACCAGAGTCGTGAATCAGCTCTGCGTTCCTGTCTCGACCATGCCACGTGGCGAAGGGCATCCATTTAAGTCTCTGTCTTCCCTTGTTCTTTTGCCCTCAATCTGCCAGTTGTCACCAAGTCGCTTAAAAGTCGACAGGGTCGACTTCATTGCACCGGGTTTTTATCCCATATGGCTTGGTCTCTTTCCTCAGCGCGGAAAGCGTCACACAAAGCACAAACTCCGTAGCTCTAGCGACGACCCACAGGAGTCTTCCGAAAAATTTACTCGTGAACCGAAGGACGCGGCCCAGAATCGAACCCATAACCTTCAGAGCCCGAGTCAAACGGCTTGACCACTTCGCCACAAAGACTCCCAATGTCACCAAGTTACTGCAGTATACACATGACGAAATACAGAGAAAGATGCCAGGCATAAATCATGCAACCTATTGTTAGTGCTTGCTGTGTTTCAATTCATGAATGGAATTATTGTTTGAGCGAGAAATAACACCACTGACTTCCTCTCCGTGGCCAAGCCTGGTTTAGGTCGCCAGCCTCGCGCAGGTTCTGGGTTCCATTCTGGACTCGGTCATTCACTTAACGAGTACAATTTTCTCGGGGTCGTCGCTGGAGCTGCGGAGTTCGTGCTTTGTCTAACGCCTTCGACAGGCCCCCTGCGGAAAGAGGACCGAGTCATATGGGATAAAACCCTGTGCAACGAATTCGACCCTCTCGCCTTTTAACCCCTTTAACTCCCTCTATCACTAGGGCTCGACCGACTACTCTCCACAAACCACAGCCATGAGAACGGTGATCGCCTTCTTCTGGTTCTGTGTGCTCATCATCGAGGCAGCTTACACCGCCAACCTGGCCGCATTCCTCACCCTACAACAGATCGACGAGCGCGTCAAATCAGTCTACGACCTGGCGGGCCAGACCAAGATCAGGTACGGAGTTGAAAAGGGGAGCGAAATCATGGCCTTTTTCAAGGTAATCTATTATTGGTGGTTGTCTACTCTTGTCAGTTTACCTACGAATCTACTTAACTATATTCTGTTTACTTTTGTCTGCCCCGATATAAAATTCCATATCTCAGTAACCAACTCAGGGAAAATGATTAGATTTAGCATATAACCTTATCATTATGTCCACCCAACAACAACAAAAAAATTTTGTTCTTGAATTGTACAGCAGATTTCAAAGTTTGTTTATATGCGGTATATAATTTACGGGACAGAGATGAAGTGCATGTTATTAAATGTATTATACCTTCACACGGAAACATTAGCGCTGAATAGTTAATTTTCTCGTGCGACATGGGGTTGGCCTTATGACAAGAGCCTTATGTCGTCATCCGAACTGGCAGGGCATTACTGTAAAACAAGTTTGTTAGCGAGAAATCACTAGTTTTTCACCAAAACATCAAAGAAATGTTGCCGCTTTCCATGATTTAAGTTGCTTTTGGACCTATCAAAGACATATTCCTTGGTGGGGGTAAATATAAGACGGCAGGAAACATTTCATAACGATGCAACAGACAGTTTTCAAAATAATTGATCGCGAATGAAGGCATTCATTTCTGGACAAACTATAACTACCTAATTACATGCATGTCTAGGTAACAACCTGTCTAACTATTTACCTGCTTACATAGTATCTGCCGGCTCTGCTGCGAAGCGGTTACGGACGCAGTTCGTACTCCCGCATACCGCTTTCGAAGCACAGCTGCGGGCGATTTGGCAGCAGACCGCCTTGTGTTGGTTTTTATTTTCTTTTAAAAAGGCTTTGAATGTCTGTTGTTCAGAAAGCAATGGCAAACTACTAAACGCAAGCTTGCCAAGAATTAAAAACAGCCAAAAAGCTCTCTGGTTTACTGCGTCGTCCAGTAAAGGATGTGGAACTTCTTCTTCTTCTTCTTCGTTCATCCGGAGTTTTTTTTCCGGATGTGATTGCGTTGTGTCTGTTTACAGCAGAGCTGCGTTCTTGCGCCGTTAGGCCGACACATCCGACTTCTGCGGGCATTTGTTGACCGGGTTAACCTTCCCGGGGGTTTCTTAGGACGTTTGACTCTCACTGTTGTGGTGTTATCCCCCATCCCAGTGGGTCCATATAGAACAGCCAAAGATCCTGGTCAGCCCTCAAGGGAAGGCAGGGGCAGACCATGGGCATTCCCCGCCATCCAAGGAGGCTTCCATACTTGCAGAGCCGATACATAGCGCTCTGATACTGGGCTCACCCAAGGAATCGTCACGTCCTGCACATGGCTGCTTAGCCTCACTTCCGTATATTGGGCCTTCCGTTCACCATAGGCTGTTCTTTCCGGAAACCAGAAGTATGCAGTCTGCAGATGACATCCACACAGTGAGCTTTCGATTCGGACTTTCCATGTAATGGATTTGCTATCCAAGCAATATTCCATTTCATGCCACTAGGACACTTTTCCACCTTTTATGAAGTCCACACCGTGGGCTTTTGATTCGGACTTTCCACGTAATGGATTTGCTATCCAAGCAATATACCATTTCATGCCACTAGGACACTTTTCCACCTTTTATGTAGCCCACACAATGGGCTTTTGATTCGGACTTTCCACGTAATGGATTTGCTATCCAAGCAATATTCCATTTGGTGCCACTAGGACACTTTTCCACCTTTTATGAAGCCCACACAGCGAGCTTTCTATTTGGACTTTCCACATAATGGATTTGCTATCCAAGCAATATTCCATTTCATGCCTCTGGATCTTCATGCACCTTTAAATGTCAACCTGTATGTAGTTTAAGTAAGCTGCGGTCAACTTTAGCTTGTTGATATCTCCATAGAGCTTGTCCTCAAATGAAGCAGGTGTGGGCCAAAATATCTTTCTCTGTTCTGCATACGTTGGGCAATCCTGCAGCAAATGTTTTGCTGTCATTTTTCCAGTTCTACATTACATTCATCGGTATCTCCTATCTTTAGTTTATTGAACAAGTGGTATTTCAGCCTGTTATGTCCTGTGCGGAGTCTGAAGATTGCTACTTGTTCTCTTCGGTCGAGTTTGTAATATGCATTATCCTTCTGATGGCCTGGATGCTCAGATTCCCATTTGGTTCTATAAGTGCTTTTTATCAACCTCTTTGCCTCATTATAGGTTATGTCTATGTCAGGCTGTGGTAGTCGTCCGCCCTCTTTTGCCAGTCTGTCAGCCTCTTCGTTTCCAGGTATACTGCAATGTGATGGGATCCACTGTATTACAACTTTTTTGGATTTCTGGCATAGACCATGGAGTGCTGCTCTTAGGTCAGTTAGTTCTGTGCTGTTATTGCTCTTGAGTATTGAGACAGCTGACTTTGCATCTGTGAAGATAGCTATTTGCTTCTCTTATTTTCCTCCATCAGGAGCATTTCTGCTGCAGTTTTCAAAGCCTCTACCTCCGCTTTGAAGTTACTTGAAAATTTCCAGTTGCCATTGAATGTGTTTTTTCACTATCCATTTTTTAAATTTAGGAGAATTCCTCCTCCTCCATTCTCTATTGAATTTTTGGCTGATCCATCTGTATATGCATGGGTCCAATTCCTGCTTGGGTAATGTTCTTTTATGTAGTTTAGGGTTATTTCTCTTCTTTCGGTTTCATGCTGAGTGTTCTTTTTCTCAATACCAGGAATGTTTTCTATCATCTCAGGCAGTTGCTGCTGTCTCCAAGCTGGGAACTTGTGTGCATTGTGTATGGGCTTGACTGTTGATATGTTAAGTATAGATCTGCCCTAATCCTTCGTTTTGCAGTTTCTACAAAGTTGCTACGCTTCAGTCTTCCCTTTCCAAAACCATTAAATCTGTTGTACATAGGGTGGTCTGTCAATCTTCTAAATTTTCTGCTTGTTGCTGGGCTCTGCTATCTCTTCTATCCTGCATTGGTTGTAAACAAGTGATCTTTTCTAGTTCATTAATAGGCGTTGTCTTCAGGCTTCCAGTTATGATTCGCATTCCTTGGTTTTGGACTCTACTTATTTTGTTAAAGTTTGACTTAGCTGCTGTTGCCCAAGCTGCAATGCCATATTCCAGTACTGGCCTCACCCGTCCAGTATATAACTTCTTGAGAACTTTCTCATCTGCTCCCCACGTTGTACCAGCAAGCTTTTTCATGATTGCCATTCTCTGCATTGCTCTTGTTCGATTTTTCTCAACCTGTGTCTTCCATGTCAGGCGACGATCAAAGGTGACTCCTAGATAGTTTGGATTTTCTTCATGGCGCAATATTTTCCATTCAATACCAGCTTAGGTTGCTGAGTTTTATTTGAGAGGGAGAACACTGTGCATGTTGTTTCTCCTCACTTATCTTCACTAGCCATGATTTTGACCAGTCCTCTAGCGCTAATAAGGCTTGCTGTATTCTGCTGTTAGCTGTACTAATATATTCTTCAGATGTCCATATGGCTAGGTCATCTGCAAAGGAGGATGTGTGTACTCTGGCTGGAAAAATTTCTGTGATGTCATTTATATATGCTAGGAATAATGTTGGTGAAAGAACTCCTCCTTGGGGGACACCTTGCTCCAGCAGCATCATTTTGCTTGTTTGTCCTTGTACTTTTGTCCTGGCAGTTCTGTTCTCAGGTAGTGGCTGATCCATTTATACATTTTTCCACAAACATGCATATTTTGCAGTTTTACTTTCAGTCCTTCCTTCCATACTTTATCAAATGCTTTTTCTAAATCTATCCAGACTGCTAGTGTGTGCTTTTTCTCTTGGAAGGCATCCTCTATTTCCTGAGCTATATAGGTTATTTGATCTTTAGTGGATCTGTATTTTCTGAATCCTGCTTGGTGTGGTGTTAAGAGTTTGTTTCTTCCAGATGCCATGTTAGCCTGCCATTGATAATGCGTTCCATTAATTTTCCTACACAGCTAAGTAGACTGATAGGTCGATAGCCATTTGGTTCTTCCAGGTCTTTTCCTTTCTTTGGGACTGGTATTAGTATAGCTTCCTTCCATGCCTGTGGGACTATTCCTCTCTTCCAGCTGTTATTTAGGACTGCTAGTAGTTTCTTCTTTGCCTTGGTGCCTAGTTCTATTAGCATTTCATTTGTGATTCCATCCTTTCCTGGTGATTTCTTCTTTTTTAGGGTATTCATTGCCTGTTCCATTTCTTCCATTGTTAGATTTGCCATCATATATTCTGCTGCTGTCTCTGTATTTCTATGATGTATCTGTTTGTCTTTGATTGCTTTCTTCTGTTCGGTTGTAATATCAATGTGGTTTGCATTTGCATAGTGTTCCATTAGTGCATTTGCAGCCTTTTGCCTGTAAGCAAGGCATTTCCTTGTTTAATTGTTATTTGTTTGTTTCTAGGTCCCTTCATTGTTCATGGCTTTCACTAGTTTCCATAGTTTGTTTCCATCCCTGTCAAAATTCAGGTTTTCTGTTTTTTCCCTCCAACAATCTCTTGTTGTTTGATTTACTGTTCTTTATATTTTGCTGAGATGGCTTTGAGAGAGATGTTTGCTTCAATTGTTTGTTCTCTCTCTGCTGTCTTCCTGGCATCTTCAACTTTGTCCTCCAAACTTTGTAGTTCTTCAGTCCAGTATGGTTTGTAATTTTTCCCTCGCTCCTCTTGGAATGGACTCAATGGCTGCCTGTATTATCGCTCTGTTTAGACTTTCCACCATTTGCTTTATGTTGCCATATCGTGTATTTATGTTTTCACAATATTTGTCTGTTAGTATGGCAAATAATTCCCAATCTGCTCGTTTGTAATTCCAGCGGGGCAAGGGCTTTTGCTCCTGTGGAACATACTCCATATTCATTTCAAGCTTGATTGGTCTGTGGTCACTACCTGCTAATTGGTCCAGCACATGGCGATCGATTTTGTGGAGGATGTCCTCCTGTGCAGAAAGCTAAGTCTGGAGTAGAAGTGGTAAGCCATCTTCTGGAGTAGAAGCTCGGTGTGTCATCCGCTTTGTTGAGTAGATGGAGATTTGAGTCTATTTCCCAGTCCTCCAATTCATCTCCTCTTTTGTCAGTATCTGGGTATCCCCATCTTTCTGAACGGCTATTAAAGTCTCCGACAATAATGCAGTTTGTGTCAGTTATTTTCATGTTTGAGAGTGTAAGGTCCTTATCTGCTGGGCTATACAGATTGTAGATTCTTATTTTCACGTCCTTTATCATTATATCAACACCTATAATTTCCGTTTGGTTGTCAGAGATCACAGATACTTCGCTGCAGGGTATTGTATTTCGTGTAAGTATTAGAACTCCTCCTTTGTGTCCTTCGCGGTCGAAACGTGTGGCCTGATATCCTCTGACTGAGAATTTGTGATTGGCGTTGAGGTGTGTCTCTTGAATGCATGCCACATCTATTCTATCTTTATGAAGACGCTGTGTTAGGGAGTCTTTCTTCTTGTAAACTCCTTCGGCATTCCACTGTAGTATGTTGAGTGTCCGGGTATTTGGTCAATAGCTCTTAACCTACTCCTCTGTGCCTTGACTCCACAGCACAGGGGAAGGTGACCACCAGTAGTCATGGGTGGACCCCCTCGAGGCAGGGGGCCCGGCACTATCACCGCCTGATGGGACTTCACGGGATTAGCACCATATCGATTAATTTTGATTTGTGACATCATGAATTAAGTTACGTTGCACTGCTTTGTCAAGCCTGTGGCTCAGTACATCCGATTTCGACAAGCATTTATTCGGGGTGCTTTCCCTAGCCTTTGACTGTCCCCAGTCTACCTACAAGGCAGCAGGTTTCACGTTGCACTGCTTTGTCAAGCCTGTGGCTCAGTACATCCGATTTCGACAAGCATGTATTTGGGGTGCTTTCCCTAGCCTTGACTGTCCCCAGTTTACCTACAAGGCAGCAGGTTTGTGTGTCTCTTCGTCTGGTCCCTCTCCATTGACCTGTCCGACATGGGTGGCCCTACCAGTAGCTGTGCTACCGTTGGCATAGCTCTTGGGGTCATTGGGATGCACAAGCCCCTCTACCTCGTCACGGTGGACACACAGCAGAGGGGGGATGTGGAACTAAGTAAGTAACATACGTATTTATCTACCTAACTACCCACCAGCATACCTATTACCTGCCTACCTGACTACATACATAACTACATAATCTACCTAATTATTTACTTACCATCGTATCTATCTAACTACCTACGATCTACCTACCTGCATATCTGCACACCTACCTAACTGCATATCTACCTACCTGCCTAATTATCCACCAGACTACCTATATACCTGCCTACCTACTTACCTGACTACCTACTTATCTAACATAATATATTAAATAAATATAATTAAACAAATATAAATCTGTGTCCTTCCCATCTAATTCATCACCGTAGTTATGTTCTGTTCCTTGTGTTTTAGGTCTACCACTCTTTCTTTCGGGTCGCCCTGTCGGTCCCAGACACGTTAGTGTCTAGTTCTACTGTCCCTGGGTTTTCTCAGGGTGTGGTCTATGCAGCGACATGTGTTTCTCTCACCTCGTGGTTCACTGGGATTTATTTAGTCCCCTCCGTGGCTCCACATTGATAATTCTGTCGTACTATTTTAGTTCTTCATTTCTACACATGAATCAATTAAGGAATGTTTGTAGTTTATTGGTGATTATCGTAGTTGATCTCAGTGTTTTTGACCCATATAGCTGTACCAAATTAACATTGGAGATTTTAAAATTCTAACTTTGGTGCCTAGTTGAATTTCCTTTAACTTCCACAAATGTACTATTATGTTATGAACTTTCATCTTGCCTCCTTTGTATTCTTATCTTAATATACCTACCTCCAAACCGGGCCCCGTTTCGTTTACATTGTTACCTAAATAGGTGTATGATTCTGCCTCTTGAAGTGAGGTTTCACTAAGACAGATCGGGTTGTAATTTGTTTGGTTTAGTCTCATTATATTTGTCTTTCCGGTAGGAATCTTTAGGCCTAATTGTTGTGACTTCTCATCAAGTGTGGTTAGTGTATCCTGCATCTGATTACGTGTGTGTGATAGCAGTGCAATATGGTCGGCGAAGTCAAGTTTGAGTCCGCTGAATTCCAATTCTGACGGCAGTTATTGTTGCTTCATGGCCCGGTCATTAAGAATAATAAAATAGTGACAAAAGACATCTTTGTCGTACTCCTATTTTTATTTTAAATGTTTCTGTTAGTTTGCTCTATTATTATGCGTATCTAGGGGCATTTATGACATCAGATGGAAGATGCACAACAGATATTAAGAACGGAATAAGGCAAGCAAAGGCTGCATTTCAGACAATGAAGAATATCTTATTCGACAAGTCACTATCATTTAATGTAAGAAATAGAGTGCTGAAGTGATATATAGAACCTGTTTTGCTGTGTGGCTGTGAATCTTGGAATGTCGATGAACAAATTGGGAAGAGCTTGGAAGCGACAGAAATTCGGTTACTGAGACGAATGTTGCTAATTCTTTGGACTGCCAAAGTAACTGACAACGACTGCCTGAAAGAGGCGAATGAAACTAGAACATTATATACAACAATAAGAAAGAGGCAAACAGCTTTTTTTTTTCATCATGTGGTGAGGAGAGAGGCATTGGAGAACACCGAGACAACTGGAAAGATCGCAGGGAAGAGAGGGAGACCAAGAGAAATGATGATGAATGGATTGCGATGGTGGCATGGAGGAATATCAACAGCGGAGCTGATCCAGAAAACCAAAAACCAAGATCTGTGGAGATTCATAAATGCCTACACGAGCCGGCATGGCACTTGATAATGACGAGTGTAACTGTCTGGTTGGTCGAGGATTTTGTCGGAATCCACCCAGTTCATCTTTTATTTGTTTGTCAGTTGCTACTCTTAATCTCTCCAAAATGATTCTGTTTAATATTGTATCCGCAACAGACAGAAACAGTATTCCTCTATAACAGTGGTTCTCAACCTTTTTGGCCCATTCCCCCCTTCACCATATTTTCAGAACGCCATCCCCCCCCCCCCTTCCTATAAAAAATTTGGCCCGTTCCCCCCTTCACCGTATTTTCAGAACATTATTCCCCCCCCCCCTTTCATATTTCCTATCTAAAAATCCCCTCACCCCTACACAGTATACGTAAAAGTGGAAGGCAAATGTAATAGCATATACTAAAACAAGTCTAGACATCCACATAAAACATGATTTGTGGGTCTACTTACTTATAAAATGAATTTTAGAAGGACGAGACATACATAACTGTAAAGTATAAGGGAAAAACTATGTCAAGTAATCGGTTCTTGTATTAACACGATCTTGAAATGGTCTTCATCCCCCCCCCCTGGAAACCATGAAATTCCCCCCCCCCCTGGGGGGGGGGGGGGGAATTCCCCACCGGTTGAGAACCACTGCTCTATAATTTTCACACTTCCATTTCCTAGAGAAACTTCATAAGATATCATTTCTTCATTCTGTCGCTATTTTTTCAATCTCCCAGATTCTGCTAAAAAATTTGTCGAACAGGTCAGGTCAGGTGTCAATGTTGGCATTTATAGTTTCTGCTGGGATACTATATGGGCTAGCAACTTTTCCAGCTTTCATTAGACGGAGGGACGGACAAATAGACAGAAAGACAAACAGACAGGCAAAGATTTATTATAGATAGATAGAATAGACAGATATACATTTAGGAGGGTGCCGGAGAGGGTTGGAGGGTGAGGAGAAAGAAGAAGAAGTAGAAAAGGACGAAAGTTTCGTTATTAATTTGGACCATAAACCCATATCCTTAGTAATGTCAAAGGAGTTACTTATCTCGACTTTGCATCTCAAATTGGGATTTTCCGTGGCGAAGGGAATTACTCGCTGTGAAAAGAGACTGAGATATATGGCACAAAACTCGTTGCAATTAATTCTATCCTTTTGCTTTTTAAACTGTTTTCACCCGTCTCAAGTTGGCATATACAAATTGGCATATTCTACTCTTCAGGCACAGCAGGAAGATCCCTACCAAAGAATGTGGTCCATCATGAAGGTCCATGAAGCCGAATGTGTACTAGCTAACAGAACGGAGATACTCGAGAGGGTCAAGGCTGGGAAACTGGCCTTCATATCAGACGGTGTGATAAACGATTACTATGCCAACCAGCATTGTGGTATAGAGAGTATAGAGCAAAGTTTTCAAAGCAAAGATTTTAGTATAGGCTTGCCTCGAGGTAATTACTGTTTGTCTTGTGTTTTAGGTTTCTTTGTAATTATGTGAACATATTAATTATCATCAGGGTGTCTCCATAGAGCAGTGATTGCAATGCCTGTCTCACGCTCCGAAGGTTGCGGGTTCGACTCCGGTTACGTCGTTTGGTTCATGAGGGCAATTTTATCGGAGACTCATAGGGGTCGTCGCTGAAGCTACAGTGTTCGTGCTTAGTGCGACGCTTTCCGCAAGCCGCTTTACGGAAGAGATCGAGCCTTGTGGGATAAAACCCGGTGCAATAAAGTAGATCTTCTTGCCCTTTAAATCAAAACACACTAGGAAATGGATGTGTTATTATTCCCCAGTTATCAAAGATCACTAGGAAATGGGTGTGTTTTTATTCCCCAGTTATCAAAGAACATTAGGAAACTGTTGTGTTTTTATCCCTCAATTATCAAAGAACATTATGAAACTGGTGTGTTATTATTCCCCAGTTATCAAAGAACACTAGGAAATGAGTGTGTCTTTATTCCCAGTTATCAAAGAACACTAGAAAATGGGTGTGTTTTTTATTCCCCAGTTATCAAAGAACACAAGGTAATGAGTGTGTTTTTATTCCCCAGTTATCAAAGAACATTAGGAAACTGGTGTGTTTTTATTCCCTATTTATCAAAGAACATTAGGAAACTGGTGTGTTTTTATTCCCTAGTTGTCAAAGAACATTAGGAAACTGGTGTGTTTTTATTCCTCAGTTATCAAAGAACATTAGAAAACTGTGTGCTTTTATTGCCCAATTATCAAAGAACATTAGGAAACTGGTATGATTTTATTCCCCAGTTATCACAGAACATTAGGAAAATGGTGTGGTTTTATTCCCCAGTTATCACAGAACATTAGGAAACTGGTGTGTTATTATTTCCCAGTTATCAAAAAACACTTGTAAATTGGTGTGTTTTTATTCCCCAGTTATCAAAGAACATTAGGAAACTGATGTGTTATTATTCCCCAGTTTCAAAGAACGTTATGTAACTGGTGTGTTTTTATTCCCCAGTTATCAAAGAACGTTATGTAACTGGTGTGTTTTTATTCCCCAGTTATCAAAGAACACTAGGAAATGGGTGTGTTTTTATTCCCAAGTTATCAAAGAACACTAGGGAATGGGTGTGTTTTTATTCCCCAGTGATCAAAGAACACTAGGAAATGAGTGTGTTTTTATTCCCCAGTTATCAAAGAACACTTGTAAATGGGTGTGTTTTTATTCCCCAGTTATCAAAGAACATTAGGAAACTGATGTGTTATTATTCCCCAGTTATCAAAGAACGTTATGTAACTGGTGTTTTTTTATTCCCCAGTTATCAAAGACCATTAGGAAACTGGTGTGTTATTATTCCCCAGTTATCAAAGAACGTTATGTAACTGGTGTGTTTTTATTCCCCAGTTATCAAAGAACACTAGGAATTGGGTTTGTTTTTATTCTCCAGTTATCAAAGAACACTATGAAATGGGTGTGTTTTTATTCCCCAGTTATCAAAGAACATTACGAAACTGGTGTGCTTTTATTGCCCAATTATCAAAGAACATTAGGAAACGTATGTTTTTATTCTCCAGTTATCAAAGAACATTAGGAAACTGATGTGGTTTTATTCCCCAGTTATCACAGAACATTAGAAGACTAGTATGTTATTATTCCCCAGTTATTAAAAAATACTAGGAAATGAGAGTGTTTTTATTCCCCAGTTATCAAAGAACACTAGGAAACTGGTGTTTTTTTTTATTCCCCAGTTATCAAAGAACATTAGGAAACTGGTGTGTTTTTTGTTCCCCAGTTATCAAGAACACTAGGAAATGGTGTGTTTTATTCCCCAGTTATCAAAGAACACTAGGAAATGGGTGTGTTTTTATTCCCCAGTTATCAAAGAACACTAGGAAATGGGTGTGTTTTTATTTCCTACTTAGCAAAGAAAACTATGAAATGGGTGTGTTTTTATTCCCCAGTTATCAAAGAACACTGGGAAGTGGGTGTGTTTTTATTCCCCAGTTATCAAAGAGCACTAGGAAGTGGGTGTGTTTTTATTCCCCAGTTATCAAAGAGCACTAAGAAGTGGGTGTGTTTTTATTCTCCAGTTATCAAAGATCACTAGGAAATTGGTGTTTTTATACCCCAGTTATCAAAGAACACTAGGAAATGGATGTGTTTTTATTCCCCAGTTATCACAGAATACTTGGAAATGAGTATGTTTTTATTCCCCAGTTGTCAAAGAACATTAGGAAACTGATGTGTTATTATTCCCCAGTTATCAAAGAACACTAGGAAATTGGTGTGTGTTTTCCCCCAGTTATCAAAGAATACTAGGAAATGGGTGTGATTTTATTGCCCAGTTATGAAAGAGCACTAGGAAATGGGTGTGTTTTTATTCCCTACTTACCAAAGAACACTAGGAAATGTGTGTGTTTTTATTCCCCAGTTATCAAGGAACACTAGGAAGTGGGTGTGTTTTTATTCCCCAGTTATCAAAGAACATTAGGAAACTGGTGTGTTATTATTCCCCAGTTATCAAAGAACACTAAGAAATGAGTGTGTTTTTATTCCCCAGTTATCAAGGAGCACTAGGAAGTGGGTGTGTTTTTATTCCCCAGTTATCAAAGAACATTAGGAAACTGGTGTGTTATTATTCCCCAGTTATCAAAGAACACTAAGAAATGAGTGTGTTTTTATTCCCCAGTTATCAAAGAACACTAGGAAATGGGTGTGTTTTTATTCCCCAGTTATCAAAGAACATTAGGAAACTGGTGTGTTATTATTCCCCAGTTATCAAAGAACACTAGGAAATGGTGTGTTTTTATTCCCCAGTTATCAAAGGACACTAGGAAATGGGTTTGTTTTTATTCCCCAGTTATCAAAGAACACTGTGAAACTGGTGTGTTTTTATTCCCCAGTTATAAAAGAACACTAGGAAAATCGTGTGTCATTATTCCCCAGTTGTCGATGAACATCGAGGAATGATTGTGTTTTATTTCCTAGTTATCAATAAACATCATGGAATGCATGTGTTTTCATTCCTCAGTTATTAATGAACGTGGAGGAATAAGTGTGTTTTTATTCCCCAGTCATCAATGAACATCAACGAATGCCTGTGTTATTATTCCCCAGTTATCAGTAAACACCAGGGAATGCGTGGGTTTTTATTCCCCAGTTATCAATGAACACCAGGGAATGTATGTGTGTGTGTTTTATTCCCCAGCTATCCATTAACATCAGGGAATGTGTGTGTTTTATTCCCCATTTATCAATGAACATCGGGGAATTGGTGTGTTATTATTCCCCGGTTATCAATTAACACTGAGGAATGTGTGTGTTTTTATTACCCAGTTTTCAACAGAGACCAATTATATGTGTTAATTAATTTATCTACAACAGGGGCGCCATATCTTGACGACATCAACCAGGCCTTGTTAGAACTACGAGAAGATGGCGTGTTAGACCACCTCAAAGAAAAGTAAGTACCTCCGTGTGTCTCCTTCCTTCCTTCTCCGATGCATTAGATGGTAATAGGGCACCTCCCAACTCCATATCACAGTTCATATCCCAATCCATATCCAAATCCATTTCCCAGTCCATATCTCAATTCATATCCCAGTCCAAGATGGCGACGGTTTCAAGATGGCGACGGACGGTCGTGTTTGTTTTGTGTTCGTTAACTTTTCGCGTAGGGGATGGATTTATTCATCTCTTGCGTGTAATTGGTGTGCCAGGATGTAAAACAGGAGTTTCTACTCAAGATCTGCGCGGGTGCTACGGAGTTCGTGCATCGAGCGAAGCCATCCTTGAGTGAATTTTCAGCAGCGTGTGTGGTTCAACAGCAGTCTGTGTTTACGTTTTTCAACATGGCGGAAGAACGTGTTTTTTCCGAGCGGTCAGCAGTCAACATAACGAAGCGGCGTGGTAGCCGCGCAGGGACAAAGAAGCAAGGTAAGCGCGGTGGTTTGAGGCGTTTTAGCCTCAAGTGTCACCGTCTAGGACTCAGGGACATCCGTATTCTATATTGGAACTGTGCCAGTGTAAAACAACGGGGCTCTATTTTAGAAACCCTAGTTTACAGGAACGACATTGTAGCACTCCAGTAGACGAGACTGGGCGATCAGCTACTCCGAATTGCCGGCTTCAAATGTTTCTACAACAGACGACATCTGGGAACGGCGATTCTCGTTCGCGACAGCATGGTGGCGTCAGAGCTAGACATGTCCAGTTGGGACAGTGACGATATACAAATAAGGCGTTGAGAGTTCATTCCAGTATACCATTCGTGTTGGTTAATGTTTATGCCCGCAATGCGAGTATGGACGCCAGAAGTGGCAGTGCTTAAGTGGCATATTAGGCCACGAGAGAAATGTTATTTTCTGTGGTGACTTCAACGCTAAAGGCAGAGCATGGGGAAACACTTCCTCCAATACACAAGGGGAGGAGCTCGAGACTGCACTGGAAACCATCGACCTGGTTTGTATTAACAGTGGCTGTGTCACCAGGACAGCAAGCCGTCCAGGCGATGAAGACAGTGCTATTGATCTGGCGCTAGTTTCACCTTCACTCACTACAGTGTGTAGATGGGGTGTCCTAGGACACCATGGCAGCGACCACCATCCGTGCAGCATATTGGTGGAGAAAGGCAGAACCAGGCAGCACAAGCTAAAGGTAAAGACGTTCCAGTATGACAGTACAGGGCAAGATGTAGTGAGTAAAATAAGACGTGACAAGCGCAGAACGTTTCAGGGCAGGAAACAAAGCTGGGAGCAGCCACCGTGGTGGAGTTTCGAGGTGGAGAAGGCTTGGGTGGATAAGCGTAGTGCTGTAAGGAGATGGCAAAATGCCAAGAAGAACAGAGCTGGTCATCCTAGTCCCTGCTTGCACTTAGAAAGAGAGATGCACACAAAAGTAAGCTATTTCAAAAAAACTGGTCAAGGTGGTTAAAAGCGAAAAATGGGGGGCAAAAAGGTGTTGGTTTTCCAAAAAAGGAAGGGGTTTAAAAAAACACAATTAACAAGGCAAAATGGGGAAAAATTTTGGTTCCCCCCGGGG
>JACEFZ010013287.1:0-14598 GCA_014155875.1 Cepaea nemoralis
GGGCAAAAAAATCCAAAAAAATTAACTTAACATATCAACAGTCAAGCCCATACACAATGCACACAAGTTCCCAGCTTGGAGACAGCAGCAACTGCCTGAGATGATAGAAAACATTCCTGGTATTGAGAAAAAGAACACTCAGCATGAAACCGAAAGAAGAGAAATAACCCTAAACTACATAAAAGAACATTACCCAAGCAGGAATTGGACCCATGCATATACAGATGGAACAGCCAAAAATTCAATAGAGAATGGAGGAGGAGGAATTCTCCTAAATTTAAAAAATGGAGTGAATAAAACACATTCAATGGCAACTGGAAAATTTTCAAGTAACTTCAAAGCGGAGGTAGAGGCTTTGAAAACTGCAGCAGAAATGCTCCTGATGGAGGAAAATAAAGAGAAGCAAATAGCTATCTTCACAGATGCAAAGCCAGCTGTCTCAATACTCAAGAGCAATAACAGCACAGAACTAACTGACCTAAGAGCAGCACTCCATGGTCTATGCCAGAAATCCCAAAAAGTTGTAATACAGTGGATCCCATCACATTGCAGTATACCTGGAAACGAAGAGGCTGACAGACTGGCAAAAGAGGGCGGATGACTACCACAGCCTGACATAGACATAACCTATAATGAGGCAAAGAGGTTGATAAAAAGCACTTATAGAACCAAATGGGAATCTGAGCATCCAGGCCATCAGAAGGATGATGCATATTACAAACTCGACCGAAGAGAACAAGTAGCAATCTTCAGACTCCGCACAGGACATAACAGGCTGAAATACCACTTGTTCAATAAACTAAAGATAGGAGATACCGATGAATGTAATTGTAGAACTGGAAAAATGACAGCAAAACATTTGCTGCAGGATTGCCCAACGTATGCAGAACAGAGAAAGATATTTTGGCCCACACCTGCTTCATTTGAGGACAAGCTCTATGGAGATATCAACAAGCTCAAGTTGACCGCAGCTTACTTTAACTACATACAGGTTGACATTTAAAGGTGCATGAAGACCCAGAGGCATGAAATGGAATATTGCTTGGATAGCAAATCCATTATGTGGAAAGTCCAAATCGAAAGCTCGCTGTGTGGGCTTCATAAAAGGTGGAAAAGTGTCCTAGTGGCACGAAATGGAATATTGCTTGGATAGCAAATCCATTACGTGGAAAGTCCGAATCAAAAGCCCATTGTGTGGGCTTCATAAAAGGTGGAAAAGTGTCCTAGTGGCATGAAATGGAATATTGCTTGGATAGCAAATCCATTACGTGGAAAGTCCGTATCTAAAGCCCACTGTGTGGACTTCATAAAAGGTGGAAAAGTGTCCTAGTGGCACGAAATGGAATATTGCTTGGATAGCAAATCCATTACATGGAAAGTCCGAATCGAAAGCTCACTGTGTGGATGTCATCTGCAGACTGCATACTTCTGGTTTCCGGAAGAACAGCCTATGGTGAACGGAAGGCCCAATATACGGAAGTGAGGCTAAGCAGCCATGTGCAGGACGTGACGATTCCTTGGGTGAGCCCAGTACCAGAGCGCTATGTATCGGCTCTGCAATTATGGAAGCCTCCTTGGATGGCGGGGAATGCCCATGGTCTGCCCCTGCCTTCCCTTGAGGGCTGACCAGGATCTTTGGCTGTTCTATATGGACCAGCTGGGATGGGGGATAACACCACAACAGTGAGAGTCAAACAGTCCTAAGAAACCCCCGGGAAGGTTAACCCGGTCAACAAATGCCCGCAGAAGTCGGATGTGTCGGCCTAACGGCGCAAGAACGCAGCTCTGCTGTAAACAGGCACAACGCAATCACATCCGGAAAAAAACTCCGGATGAACGAAGAAGAAGAAGAAGAAGAATCAGTTTCAATATCTTTGTGCGGTTGTGAAGCCCACTTAGCTGAATCAGTTTCAATATCTCTATGCGGTTGTGAAGCCCGCCTTATCGTGCCTTATCGATTCTTACGGGGTGGTGAAGCCCGCCTTATTGTGTCTTATCGTGCCTTATCAATCCTTACGGGGTGGTGAAGCCCGCCTTATCGTGCCTTATCGATCCTTACGGGGTGGTGAAGCCCGCCTTGTCGATCATTGTTTGAGTCCTTGGGCGCCAGATACATTTAACCGTGTCTCTCAGCATACAAAAGTGAAACCTGAGAACCATTAATATGCAGTTTTCGACGAGTGTCTAACTACAGGCAGGGACCCTAATCGTTGACAGCCAACACTTGTAAAGTATAAATTTAATATTGTAGTATTAGAAGATTATAGGACATGATAACTTTAATTAACATATTATTATATTAACCCTTTACAAGGTACATCGTCCGATTCTGGCCGGTGTGATAAAACGCTCACAGCGTCCGATTCCGGCTTTGAATACTAGTCATTTTAAAACGCGATCTCGCGAATTTCCGAGACTTCCTGTTCCTTTCTACCAGTCTTGCTGATAGAGTGAAAGCGTGGGTAACGTTTGCAAGTGTTTTCATTAAATTTGATCAGATTGTTCATTAGTTTTCGGGATTTTTGTGGGTTGTTAATGAAAATGGATTTCCTCAATTCTTCAAGCGATAGCGGCGAGTTCGAAGGGTTCAATTTAAGTGACATTGAAACGCACGAAAGTGACGATGAATCGGAGTTACATCTCAGTGATAT
Organism: Cepaea nemoralis; assembly: GCA_014155875.1. Lineage (NCBI taxonomy): Eukaryota > Metazoa > Mollusca > Gastropoda > Stylommatophora > Helicidae > Cepaea > Cepaea nemoralis. The sequence goes on from JACEFZ010013287.1 coordinate 2,652, forward strand.
CAGCGTGTGTAGCGTGCACACTTCAGATCTTTCGGACTTTGAAGAAAGTGAATCTGATTCAGAAAATGTCGCTGAAGAAAGTCGGGCGGGGCCGTCTCGCGACGCAAACGGTTGGAGCAACACAACAACAACACTGAATATCGAAGAATTTAGTGAAGAAACTGGCGTCAACTTATCAATAACAACTGACGATCGTTCTCAGCGTGCATTCTTTCTTCAACTCTTCGAGGAACAAACGTTTCAAATGATTGCCGATCAAACAAATACGTATGCTAGGCGAAAGATCGAGCAAGTAGGTGATCGAGGCTGGGTTCCAACCAATGCAACCGAAATACAGGCCTATTTTGGTCTGCTCATTTTATTGGGGATCTACAAACCTCCTCGTTTGGAATTGTGCTGGTCTGCAGATATTATGTTGGGAATGCCAGGTGTGAAGAATGTGATGCCGCTGAAGAGATTCAAGAAGCTGGAGCAGTATTTACATGTGGCTGACAACAACACAGCTGACGCCAGTGACCGCCTCCACAAAATTCGGCCTCTCATTGACATGGCTAATAGGACTTTCTTACAACATTACAAACCTAAGAAAGAAATTGCCATTGATGAGGCAATGGTGCCATTCAAAGGCAGGAATGCACTAAAACAGTATCTACCAGCCAAGCCAACAAAATGGGGAATGAAAGTTTGGTGTGCTTGCGAGTCAGCAACTGGTTATCTCCTCCAGTTTTCTGTTTACCGTGGCAAATAGATGGTGCCATTCAGCATGGACTGGGCCATGATGTAGTGATGCAGCTTGCTGCCCCCTTTTTGGGGAAGTATCATCACCTCTATTTTGATAACTTTTTTTCGTCAGTTGCGCTTTTTACTAACCTTCTCCAAGTGAAAACTTATGCGGCAGCAACAGTAAGAAGGAACCGGAAAGATCTGCCTCTGGCATTCAGAGGAAAAAGAAAAATGACGCAAGGGGACCATCAAGTCTTCCAGAAAGAGGAGGATCTACTTGCTACTGTGTGGCATGATAAAAGGGATGTATTCATGCTCTCCAACAATACCTCACACACACTGACCACTGTTGAGCGATGGGACCGGCACACTCGCACCAGAAAGCCTGTGTCCTGCCCTGCTGTCATCAAACTCTACAACCAATGCATGGGAGGGGTGGACAAGGCAGATCAAATGAGGGGGTATTACTCTACACTGAAGAAGAGCAGAAAATACTGGCGCTACCTCGTCAGTTTTGTCTTCGATTCATGCATAAACAATGCATTCATCCTGTTCGAGCAGTCCACAGCAAAGCCCAGCAAACGCTACGCCCTTCTGGACTTCCGTCTGGATTTATGTAAGCAACTAATCGCAGGATTCTCCAGCAGGAAGAGGGCTGCAGCAAAGAGGAAAGGCCAAGCAGTAGCTCCAGTAAGTGTCCACAACCACAAGCTCATGAGGTTTGAGGGCAGGAAGAAAGCCTGTGTGGCGTGCAGTCACGCCAAACGTCGTACCCCTGCAGGACGAACCATTGAAAGTTCGTATGGCTGTGATGTGTGCCAAGTGAACTACTGCAAGGACACTTGTTTTCCCCAGCATCTTGGAGGCCAGTGAGCAGTTGGCAGTGTTTGTACATAGTGTATATATGACTGACACTCACAAATAATGTGTTATATTTTGAAAATATTTGTGTTCATATGTGGATTATACCAACAAGACTGGATTATTCATATGACATGTGAGTACAATTATTAATCTGCATGCATTTCTTTTCATTTTGCTCTTTATTTCACTAAAATCCATTCACTAACAACTTAGTTATGATCTTTTTACTAACATGACCTAAAATCTGACTAAAACCCTCAAAAATCTTGCCCGTTTAGAGTTAGAAATTGGAAAAACCTGTGCCCTGTAAAGGGTTAACATATTATTAAACACTTGCAAAGTATAAATTTAATATTGTAGTATTAGAAGATTATAGGACATGATAACTTTAATTAACATATTATTATATTAACATATTATTATTATATTGAATTGTTTTGTAAAAATTTGCAATGAAATCTCTTTAGTTAGAACGGGTGCTTGGTGGTGTAGGTAGAGCCATATCCAAGTTAGACACAGTTTTGAAACAACAAAGCATAGCTGGTGACATTGATAAGTTCAGTGGGCAAGCAAAATATTTTAAAAAATGGATTGTCTCCATAGAAAAACATGCTTATTTAATGGGTGCCGCCACAGACGAAGATAAGAAAAATTTGGCTTATAAGACAAGTGTATCGCCTGTCTCAGATCATATTAGAAGAAAATTGGAAGCAGGAACAGATGAGACGTGGAAGCAATTTAAAGATGACTTGGCTCGGAAATATGCTGAGATCACGGATCCCCAACATGCTTTCTCAGTATTAAGACAATCTAGGCAAGATAATGGAGAAAGTGTTCAGCTGTATAGTGACAGGCTGATTAATCTAGCTGAAGAAGCATTCATAGGGCAGAATGTTCAAGGCGAGGAAGTGGAAAGGATGCTGGTTGGAATTTTTATTGACGGGATAAAGTCGGATGGACTTAAATTCAAGCTTATGAGAGAAAATCCCGTAAGATTATCACAGGCTGTGGATATAGCTGTACAGGAAGAAAGTTTGAGAAGAAGATTTAGACTGAGGGTAGGACAAGAGATAGGAAGTAATAGAGAAGAGAGAATTGAGGAACCTATGGAAATAGGACAAGCAAGGTACGGATGGAGAAGATGTGGAGAAATACAGACACTGCAGGGAAATAATAATCAAAATACTATATACAATCAGTTATATTATGTGAGTGAAAAAAGTGAAGAGTTAAGAAAATACATTCCGAAGCATTTGGAAATTGAAATTCTAAAGGCATATCATGATGAGAATGGTCCTCTTGGTCGAGACAAGTTAGTTAAAGCCCTCAAGAATAAATACTATTGGCCGAATTTATTTAAAAGTGCTTGTAAATATGTTGAGGCGTGTGAAAAAATGTAGGTTAAGAAATATGAAAATGATCAAATGTCCCTTACAAGATACCGACATTCCTCAGTTTCCAATGCAGAAGGTGAGTTTAGATATTTCAGGTCCTCCTAGAATGTTATCGGGGAATGTATACCTACTTCATATCGTGGATTGCTATAGTCTTTGGCCAGAGGTTTATGCGATTCCGGATAAGAGCGCTGATACCATCATTAATATTTTTCTACAAGAGTACATACCAAGGTTTAGTTGCCCACAGACGGTACTCACAGATAATGGAAAGGAGTTCGTGAACAAGAAGTTTGAGAAATTATTACAAGATTTGAATATCGCCCACATAAAAACTTCTTATTATAGACCTTCCTCAAATGCAAAAAATGAGAGACAACATCGGACATTATATAATATAATAGCAACAATTGTTGAAGAACATGACAGGGATTGGGATCTGTACTTGGGATCTGCATTGAGCGCGATACGCACAAATCAAAATGAAGGGACAGGTTTTTCACCATTTTACTTATTACACGGAAGAGAACCAATACTCCCAATTGACAATCTGTTAAAACCGAGACGTAAATATATGGGGGAGGATTTTCAGGAAGTAATTATACAAGAAATGCACAAAGCGCATGTAAGGTTAAGAAACAATATAATTAAAGCCAGAGAAAGACAGAAGAAATATGCAGATAAAAATACACAACTAAAGGAATCTAAAGTAGGTGATGGAGTTTACTATAAAAAACATAGAAGAAACTCCAAATTTGATGCTCATTGGATTCCAGGATATTACATTTTAGAAAAATTAGGTCCAGTATCTTATAGCATCAAGAACCAAATCACAGGACATGTGGCGCGGTCACGCGCGGAGCATTTAAGACGAGATAATGAAGATAAGGGAGACGATAATAATAATAATTATACAGAAGGGGTATACTCAGATGGACAACTCGTCAGACGAGTCCAATATACGATACCCTCAGATTTTGGAAAAGAACTGGTACAAAAACAAACAATAACAACACCAATTTATGACGAAACTGGTGAACAAGCAGAAACAGTACCGAAAACTATTAGGGATGAAGAAAATAATACGTATGATGGTTATAATAATGTTGAATCTATGGAGGAGGAGGTAACCGCTCCATTTAAAAATACCAGACAAGCAGTGAAAAGGATGATAGAGAGACAAAGAGATACAGAAGTTAACAGACAGAAGAGAATTAGAGAAAACTCATCAAGTGACGAAGACATGCCACTGTTAGAACGGTCTTTAAGGAATCAAGACAAACAAATTAGATTAGATATACAACTGAAAAAATTAGAGGCCAGCAATGTAAACACAGAAGAACGAGAAATGGATGAAAAGTCAGAGACTGATGGAAATGATAGTATGAGTGAAGACATTACAACTTCTCATCATGAAAATGAAAACTTCAATTTAGAGATGGCACTTATAGAGAAAAATCTGGAATTGTTGAGAAGGTGGAAATATGGCAAATAGATTGATAGAATATGTGCAGATAGCAGGAGAAGAATTTTTGTTACTTAATCCTTTACAGGTCATAGCCGCCAATTCCAGCCGATGCCATAAAACGATCGAAGCGGCCGATTCCGGCCGATACTATTACGCATTGTAAAAATGCGATCTCTCGGCTTTCCGACACTTCCGACGGCTACTTTCGCTTTCGCCGACAGCTTGACAACGTGGCCGCCATTTGTAAACGCGATAGTATGAAGTTGAACGGACTTTTACGGACAATTTTTGATAGTTTTCGGGATTTTTACGCTGTTTTTCAAAATGGATTTCGGCGATTCTTCAAGTGATAGCCGAGATTTCGCTAGGTTCAATTTAAATGACATTAAAGGGCACGAAGTTGACTATTAATCGGAGCTAGATATCAGTGCAAAGCGATACTTTGCATTAGCAGTCTGAGTCAGACTTTAAAGAAAGTGATTATGATTCTGAAAATGTGTTTGTAAATTGCCGTATAGATGACGGAAAATCACAAACAACATGCCGTATTTCGTAAATATTTGTGTTCATATATGGATTACCGGCAACAATCACGTGAGTAACATATTCTGCATGCTTTTCCCTTCATTGTGTTGTTTATTTAACTAAAATCGGTTGACTAACACCTTATTTGTGATGTTTTTACTAACGCGACCCGAAATTTTACCGAACCTGAAAAAATCTTGCCCGTTCAGGGCTAGAAAACGGACAAGCGTCCGCCCTGTAAAGGGTTAAGGAAGATTTAAAATGTGTGATCTGTGTTAGAAGACAAATTTTTTTTTTTTATGTACGGAGATTGATGAAACACGGTAGCTGTAGATTACAGAGTAATGTGATAATTAGAACAGGTTTAGTAGACAGCCTGGTCAAGATTTGTTAAGTTTTTCTTTGCTTTAAATTGAAATTTCAATGCATCATGTATAGTATGCTACAGTATTTTGATTGACTTGGTTCTGTAAAATGATTACTATTTAATTTTAGGATAGGACTTGTGTTTTCCTTCTCTTAAAGGTAAATTATCGGTTCAAAAAAGAAACCGGTAATGTTAGGTAACATTAAATAATTTAATGCTTGTTTTATTATGTATATTATGTTGGGGATAAACCATGTATATTGGGCGGGGAGAGTGTTTCGTTTTGAAATGTTTGGTTTTTAATGACTCAAAAATTGTAGTTTCAGTTATTTTGACTTGTTTAAATTAATATATTAAGTTGAGACTTGTTTGGGAAACTGTTATTTTGTTCTGAGTACAGAGTTGATTTAGATCTTATTAAATATTGAATAGGATCCTTCGTTCAGGAAATAATAAGCAAACGACTTTAGACTATAAAGAGAGACATATTTGCATTCTCAGTAGTAGTAAGTTTAGAAAAACATGGAGTGAGGGCCATGTTTGAAAGCTTAGTAGATGGCGATAGATAAAGCTGGGGGATGTCAGTACATATTATAATGGTTTCGAAATAAATTAGATACGTTCATAATAAATGAACGATGAATCTCAAAGATGTTTAAGAATAGAAACACATGGGATGATGGGATTTAACTAGAATATAGTTGGAAATAAAGCTGTGAATAGCAGAAAAAGAAGTCTTGGGAAGTAAGAAATATGGGGGGTTGAAATAGGTGCTGTGTTATCAGCGTTAATAGAAATACATGGATTAAAACCCATGTTTGGATTGCGAGGGGCTGGAATTATCAGCTCTAAACATAAGTCAGTACAGTATTTGAAAAGTAAGTATGTCCATGAACATTATCAATTTTAATTAGGGACGCATGAAATAAGTAGAAGTAGAGGTTTGTACAGTCATAAAGGCATATATCACTGACTTTTGATACAGGTCAAAAAGTAGAATAATAATTTTAATCTTGAGAGTGTAAAAATAGAGTTTTTAACAGGATTGAAGTACATTTTTCATGGATTATATGATTTTTTTTTTTTTTTGGAAACTTTATTTTGTATAAAGTTTTGTGTGTGCAAGGGATGATAAATGTGACTATTTATTACTGTTTCCTCGGTGCGCACCAACCGTTCTTCTGTCTATCCTGTGTTTATCCTTGATGTCCGCGAGAGTATGTTATGTGTATTTCATAATGCATGATAATCTTCAATTTTTGTTTATATACCAACAATAATTTGGATGGACATACCACTCTATTTTTAACTATGTAATAATGCAAGCGGATTGCAGTGGTCTTAATAAGGAGAAGAAGAAGTAATGGTAATTGACCACATGAAGGTTATGAAGACTAATGACCAGAAGAGTGATTTGCAATATACGAGGTACAGTTAAATGGTTTTTGTAAAACGGGCGAACTTTTAAGGAAGAAGAAGTAATGGTGAGTACGAAAGGGGGAATTGGTAAAATTTAGGAGAATAGTGTTTGGCTATAAATATTACGATTATGTGGGGCAAGGGAGTTAGGGATAGAGAAATAGAGGATAGTTATCTCGAAGTTACTATAAGGAAGGTTGTAAAGGAAATGGGGGTAGATAAGTTTTGGGTTAAGACTTTTCGGGGAAAAGTCTTGTTGAGGATAGAAAGGAATATAACAGAGTGTCTGTCTCTGTTAAGGGAATCTAAGTCGGCGTGCAAGAGAAAAAGGGTCTAAACTTCAGTGCACGCGGGAGCACCCTGGGAAAATGTAAATAACTAGGGATGCTCACGCGTGATGGGAAGGATAGCAACGAGTTAGTGATTAGCCAGCAGTCTTGGAGCGGGTCACGTTTAAGTCACTATCAAGCATTGTTGAGATATCTTGACCTCTGTTATTTGTCTACGATATTTATAAGAGTCTGTAAACCTGAAGCAACTACAATTAAATGTCATACATCAGGAGACTGCTGGAGTTATGTTATTTCTGAATTCACCAATTCGCTACACTGTAACAGATCCCTGGAGGTCATCAGTGGAGCTATAGACTATACGTGCTTTGTACGACATTTTCGATAGGCCGCCCTGCAGAAAGAGACTGAGACACATGGGATAAAATCCAGTGCAATGAAGTCAACCTTCTTGCCATTTAAAACCTTTTTTAAGAATGATGAATGAAAGCTCTTTATTGTCAATGGGTTAAGAAATGGGTTTACATCACTATATTTGAGCAATCATTTACCTATCTTCATATGACATGAAGCTCTGCAAGAATCAATTACTGTGTGGAGGTCAGTATGGCCAATTGGATAAGAACGTGTGTTCTTAAACATCTGGTGTGCTGAGGCTGAGGTAAGGGGTTCAACCCCTACACCGGATAGTTGGACTAAAATGTTGACATCTTGTTCTTGACTTGGGAACGTAAATTACAAGTACTTCTGAAGTCGGAGTGGGTTCACCTGATGGCGAGGGACATTGTTAATAGGGAAAGCTAATCCACATGCATAATTTTAGTCCAGCACTACTAAAAGTAGTATGTATGGACTATGCTTGAGATCAAAGCGAGCAAGCGTTAAATACATTTATGACTGTGTGATTAATTAACTAATTATTCAAAATAATGTATTCCCTTAGAGAATATAAGCACAGAAGCCACAAACAGTAGGTTGTATGATTTACTGCCTGACATATTTTGCTGCCGGATACCTGGCGAAAAGATTACGGACACAGTTCGTAATCTCGCATACTGTGTTCAAAACATAGCTGCACAATTTGGAAGCAGACCGCCTTGTGCTCAGTTTTTATAAAATAGTATGGATGCTGGCCGTTCAAAAAGCAATAGCAAACTACTGAACGTAAACTTGCCAAGAGATCATAAACAGTCAAAATATGTTGAGGTTGACTGTGATGTCCTGTAAAGGATATGCAACTAACTAATATTTTGCTGTATTTCATCAGGTGTATACTGCATCGTTATGTATTTCACAAAATCACATTCATTGATATTGTTTCAAATGTGGAGCATCTGTTATCTCTCCGGCAATTGCAAATTTAAAACAAAGTCTTTCTGTCTGCAAAACATTGGTTGAAACTGTCTAATTGCTTTAGCTTCTGTCTTATCATGCACCAATACCCTACTGCCAGCCCGCCTGCTAATTTACCATCACACCTGCATATCTTGGGGTCTTAGGTATTGTTTTGGCGGCTGTTAATTGTCCAACAACTAGTGGTATCTAAACATAACACATGACCCCTGATTACTTGGGTAATGAGATCAGATATCTAGCCTGATCAGATGAGGGTGAACAACTGGAGGTTCTGGGTGCAAGTTGTGCATATTCAAAGTTGAGTTGAGATGAGATGAGTTGAGTTGAGCTAAGAATCGACATCACTGCACTCAGGGCATTCCCATAAGCGCTCTGTCCCCTTGTGCAACAGCCAGCAAAGAGTCATAGTACTTCTTCTTCTGCATTTACCTGGAGTGTTTTTTCAGATGTAATTGCATTGTGCCAAGTTTATTTGCGCCCTTAGGCCGACACATCCATCCTCTGCTGGTGTTTGCTGACCGGGTTAACTTTTCCTGGCGAGTCATACTACTAATCATTCCCACCACTATCTGATTGACAGTTCTCCTGATCTTCCCTCTCAGTTTTGAGATTCGTCCAGAACCCCTGCCAATCCCCTGCAATATCATTCTTTCCACACGTGGGTTCTCAGTCTATTCCCCCCACCTTCTCCACCTGGTCCCAAAGGTCCTCGACCACCTCTTCCTTGTCCATAGGTAATCTACCACCAAGAGGTGGTACTGTTATCCAGAGTGTGGTGGTGTGGGAATGTGTATGGGTTGAAGGATAGGTGTGGGGGATGGACATGGGGTGTGAGTGTGGGTCTGTGTGGATGGAGGTATGTGTGGGTGGGTGGAGGATGAATGTGTGGGTGGGTGGAGGATGAATGTGTGGGTGGTGAGGTGTTTGTAGGTGGGGGATGTGTGGGTGGGTGGAAGATGGGTGGGGAGATGTGTGTGGGGTGATGGATGTGTGGGTGGGGATGTGAATGGAGGGATGTGTGTGGGGGGACATTGTGTGGGTGGGGGATGTGTATATGGGTGGAGTGTTGTGTGGGAGGGGAGATGGGTGGGGTGTTGTGTGGGTGAGGGGTGGGTGGATGGGGGAGATGTGATTGGGTGTGGTATGTGTGGGTGGGTAAAGGATATATGTGAGGGTGGGGATGTGTGTTTGACTGGGTGGTTGGGGTGTGTGAGTGTGGGTGGGTAGATGGGAGATGTATGTGTTGATGGGTGGGTGGGGGATGTGTGGGTATGAGTGGATGAGGGATGAGTATGTGAATGGATGGATGGATGTGTGTGGGGGATGAGTGTGTGGGTGGAAAGATGTGTGTGGGTGGGGGATGTGTGGGTGGGGGATGTGTGTGGGTGGGGGATGTGTGTGGGTGGGTGATGTGTGTGGGTGGGGGATGTGAGTGGGGGTGTGTGTGGGTGGTGGGGTGTGTGTGGGTGGGAGGTGTGGATGGAGGATGTGTTGTTGGGTGGGGATGTGTGTGTGGGGGATGTGTATATGGGGGATATGTATGTGAGTGGGGAGATGTGTGTGTGGGTGGGGAGATGTGGGTGGGGGTGTGGAGGGGGATGTGTGGTTGTGTGGTTAAGGGATGTGTGATTGGGGGATGAGTGACTGGGGAGTTGGGAGATGTGTGGGGATGTGTGTGTGGGGGGGGGGGGGGGGTCAGGATGTGTGGGTGGGTTGGGAGAGATTGTGTGAGATGGGATGTGTGCAAGTGAATGAAATGTGGATGGGTGCAGGTTTTGTGTGTGGGTAGGTGCATGATGTGTGGGTTGGTGGAGATATGTGTGGGTGGGGGATGTGTGGTTGGGGGATGTGTGGTTAGGGGATGTGTGTTTGGCTGGGTGGTTGGGGGTATGTGGGTGGGTGGTGGAGGATATGTGGGTGGGAGAGTGTTGGTGGGTGGAGGATGTGTTTGAGAGTGAAGAGATGTGTGTAGGTGGGGGATGTGTGGGCGAGTGGGTGCATGTATGTGTGCCTGGGGGTGTGTGGGTGGGTGGGAGTGTGTGTGTGGGGGATGTGTGGTGAGTGGAAGATGTGTGTGTGTGTGTGGGTGGGGAGATGTGTGTAGGTGGGGGTGTGGTGGATGGGTGGGGGTATGTATGTGTGCCTGGGGATGTGTCTGTGGTTGGGTAGGGGATGTGTGTGTGGAGGATGTGTGGGTGGATGGGGGATGGGTGGGTGTGGGATGTGTCTCGTAACATGATAATATGCATTGTTTATGTTTACAACATTCTTTTGACAATGTTTTGTTTCCTATGTGAATGTATTATGCACTATTGATGAACGAAAGATGAGTGAATGGGAGGGCCGAATGTAAGACGGGCCTGCGTGCCCAATTTGTTACCCTTTTAAAATAAAGTATGTTCGTTTGTTCGTTCATTCCCCTGCACTCCTGCATGGCCAGGGTAAAATATCCATACAATTCTCACAATCTGTGACCTATTAAGCAAGGATAGCCAATCTACACAAAACATTCCTTTCTCCACCTTACTAAGCATACTCCTTGAGTCCGTAATGAATGCAGTGTGTGTTGCAGCGGTCTCCTCTAACCAACGGAATGCATCTGTTACTGCTTCCACCTTCATTCTCATGCTGGAGGTCGTAGTCTCATTGGTCAGACTCCTTTTTCAAGCATCACCCATTAGCTTTCGCGATGAAACCCCAACCACTTTTTCACCTTTGACCCATCGGTGTAGATCACTATGTCACCTTGATGTGTATTACTCTGGATCAGTTGCACTTCAAACTGTGCGGCCCACTGCCCATTCTCTGCACTCATGACCCAGTGTTACTATTACACTGTGCCAGTCCATGTGCATGTAAAAAATAGCTCAGCAGTTCGAAATAGTAAAGAGTAGGCCATAACTTCTCTACATTAGCAAATATGTTAGAAACAATAAACCTACCCATGGGTAGATAACAGCTCATGACCTTGGATGGAGTTGACAGGCACCTTGCCGTCTTGACAGACGATAGTTTGTAAAATGGAGCTCAACTCAACCTCTCCAAAACACAAAGCCTGGGCTGAGTTTAGAGACCATGTGTTGCCCATGCAGCATGATCCCTCTCTTGGCCTGTCTAGTTTACTCCAGAGAAAAGGTAACACCAATAAGTCTGGAACAAGACAAGCTGCAGAAGCTGTTGGATCAGCAAAGTAATGCTCTAACTGTCCGCCTATCAGAGCTTCCATCCCAGACCAGTTGCCGACCAAGGCTTAGGGCCTGGTCTGCCTTGCCATGACATTTAGTCTTTAGGTTGCATTTTTATACACTAGGGTAAGGCTTGTACCCTCCCAATCGCACTTCTCCATACAAAGCCGTTGGCACAATGTGGGGGTTGAGTTTGGTGAGTGCCACCCAACATTCGGCACTAACAGAAAGCAGGTAGTATCGTCTACTGTCATACAATAGCTCAGTCATATCTGACTAAGACCTTGGATGGAGTATGTCTAGAGCAGTGGTTCTCAACCAGTGGGGAATTCCCCCCAAGGGGGTAATTTTAGGGT
>JACEFZ010013290.1:0-25000 GCA_014155875.1 Cepaea nemoralis
GATGTATTGCAAGCAATATCGCGCCAAGATGTGCAATGTATTGCAAGCGATATCACGCCAAGATGTGCAATGTATTGCAAGCAATATCGCGCCAAGATGTGCAATGTATTGCAAGCAATATCACGCCAAGATGTGCAATGTATTGCAAGCAATATCACGCCAAGATGTGCAATGTATTACAAGCAATATCGCGCCAAGATGTGCAATGTATTGCCAAGCAATATCGCGCCAAGATGTGCAATGTATTACAAGCGATATCGCGCCAAGATGTGCAATGTATTGCAAGCAATATCACGCCAAGTTGTGCAATGTATTGCAAGCAATATCACGCCAAGATGTGCAATGTATTGCAAGCAATATCGCGCCAAGATGTGCAATGTATTACAAGCAATATCGCGCCAAGATGTGCAATGTATTGCAAGCAATATCGCGCCAAGATGTGCAATGTATTGCAAGCAATATCACGCCAAGGTTTTTTTAACGCTCGATCGCTTTGAACTCAAACGTAGTCCACACACGTGATACTACTTCTAGATCACTGGACTGATTTTTGCATGATGATTAGCTTTCCCTATGACCAATGTCCCTCGCCATCAGGCCTACCCACTCCAACTTCAGAGGACTTGTAATTAACATCCGCAAGTCAAGGACGAGAAATCAACATTTTAGTCCATCTGTCCGGTGTAGGGGTTGAACCCGATGCATAGGGATCAGCACACCGGATATTTAAAAACGAGCGCTCTTAATCATTCCGCCCTGCTGACCTCTTCGACCTGGTTTGCTTGCACAGGTATTGAGGATATGGTAAGTCCGGCGTCAGTAATAAGTATGCCGGACGACAGAGAGACATTGATTTGACTGAGCTAGGTGCCACACTGACCCAGATCCTTTTTTAACTCTCGTGGGGCATACTGTAAACACGCTGATCACATTTCAACAGAGCTTTAGTTAGACGATTTTCAAACTGTGAAGATATCACAACTGTACGTGGTTCACAAAACTTGGGCTTTCGCTGGCAAGAAGTGGCTCCACCACTATAAGCCACGATGTTATTTCGTTGTTTATCTTATCTCCATGCTACCTGGTTGGTTTTGTGTTAACCAGCTCACGTTTCCCTTACAATTGTAGAAGTAGAATGTAATTGATGACAAATAATACAGAGCTGAAAATACGATCGAAATGTAGTCGATAAGATGATGAAAATATAGTCGATAATACTATGAGCATATAGTCGACAAGACAATGAAAATATAGTTGATAATACTATGAACATATAGTCGACAAGACAATGAAAATATAGTTGATAATACTATGAGCATATAGTCGACAAGACAATGAAAATATAGTTGATAATACTATGAACATATAGTCGACAAGACAATGAAAATATAGTTGATAATACTATGAACATATAGTCGACAAGACAATGAAAATATAGTTAGATAATACTATGAACATATAGTCGACAAGACAATGAAAATATAGTTGATAATACTATGAACATATAGTCGACAAGACAATGAAAATATAGTTGATAATACTATGAGCATATAGTCGACAAGACAATGAAAATATAGTAGATAAGAGGATGACAATATTGTTGATAAGACGATGAAAAACATATTCGATAACACAATGAAAGTATAGTTGATAAGAGGATGAGAATATAGTTGATGAAACCATGACAACATTTACCGACCTGGACGACGACAACAGACTGACGGAAAATACTGACTTGGGAAAGGGATAACAGCTGAGTTGTTCACACACATTGAACCGACATACAGCGTGGGATATCACAGCACAATTCCAGCCCGACACCCGGACAATCATGTCACCTAACAACTTATAACTGTTTCGACGCAGTCTAACTTCAGCAGTGTTAGCGAACTGACGCTCAGTTGTCTCATGGATTGCTTTTCTCCCCTGAACATTTGGGTTCACATTTCAAGGAAGGATTTTTAAAACATAATGGGACATATGGACAACCATCATCAAACATGTTATGACACAGTTACTAATCTGGCTAACAAAGAAGGATGGACACTGGCCTGCGTTGTGATGAAGTTTACGAGATTGCACGCGAGCCTCTGTCGTCTTCTTCCTCTTCTGCCTGTAGTCTACGAATGACCATAGGCTCTCAACTAGTCTTCGCCTACCCATTTGCAAGCCTTTTGGTGATTGGTTGGATTCGGTAGCTGAAATGTGATCTACCGGACGAGACAGCAATTGAACCGTCCTGAGTGGCATCAATCGACACGACAACCATGAACAGTTACAGCGTTATTTCTTTTCTTTTTGTTTACTTTCCCTTTGGACCTCAGTAACACGGGCGTCGATTCACAGTAATTACCTGTAATGTTGGTAGGTGAGGAGCACCCAAAACTTGCATACTCTGCCTGGGAGGCTCATACAATGCTCATAATGAGTATATTTCTTGTCTACCAGAGGAGAACCGGGTCATCACAAACGTTTAATTCTGTATGTAGTAAAGCGAGAACATTACATCACACCAGGGCTTCATAAACAACATGACATTTGAAAACACACTGCTATATTATAATGCACCAGGTCGGCATCAACAATATGACAAAAGATCGGCATCAACAATATGACACATATGAAAACACTGCTTTCTTACAATACATAAAGTCGGCATCAACAACATGTCACATGTGTAAACTCACTGCTCCATTACAATACACCAGGTCGACATCAACAACATGACACATATGAAAACACTGCTACATTACAATATATAAGGTCGGCATAAAATACATGACACATATGAAAACAATAATAACACTGCTACATTACAAATATATTAGTATAGTAATTAAATGATGAAACATATTTCAAGAGAAATAAAACCAAGGAAAAATGTTCATTTGATATTAAGGTCCATACGTTATTGTCTTTTGTCAAACCTTTGTATGAACATTTTCTCAATGTCAGTTGCTCATTGCCACGGTGTCACACTCTAATAAATCTCTGTTTCTGTTTTATATACCGGCTTGGCTTTGGCCACGTGTTATTGTCTTCTGTCAAACCCATATGTGAAAACTGCAACAATGTCAGTTGCTCATTGTCACGGTGTCACGCTCTAACAAAATTCTTTCTCTATTTTATAGACTGTCTTGGCTCGGGTCTTTGGATTGGAGCTTGTTGATAATGAACTACCTCAAACCCGTGTAGAAAACAGTGCCAACTTCGGCCTAGTCCCAGCCTTTCTGCCTATGTGCTGTGCTCAGCCGTGACGCACATACAAATATACCTCTCCGTATGAACATCACAGTAAACGGGAAAATACTAGAACAAGTAACAAGTTTCTCATATCGTGGACATGTAATAATAGATAATGGCATAAGTGAAACGAATTCAACAAGAGAATAGGGATGGCCAAAGACGCTTTCAACATAATGAAATCAATATAAACATCTAAAGAGATTAAAAACGCATTAAAAATGAGAATTGTCATATGGTATGTATATTCAACACTACTATATGACATGGAAGCCTGGACAATGAACAAACAATCAGAAAGTCGAATAGAGGCCCTGGAGATGTGGCTATACAGAAGAATATGTCGAATTTCATAGAAACATAAACAATCAAATACAGAGGTTCTGGAAAAACTGGGAATAAAGAGAGAAGTGATGAAAAAATAAAAAATAAATAAAAAAGGAAAGTTACATACTTCGGCCACCTTAAAAGACAAAACACTCATCTAAAAACCATGCTTGAATAACCGAACAACGAGAAGTAGATTGTGAGCTCTTTACTACAACACGATTACAAGAAATAAAATGGACGTTGCGGCTAAAGCCTTCGTCAGCACAGAAAAAGCAAAACAAAACCGAGACACAACTACATGAAAAACACTACATCCTTGTATCATTGTTTGGCTGAGTACGTCTTGAGCGACCGACGGTTTTGAGGATTATCAGTGGATGGTATGGACAGGATCGTGTGGTCAATGGACCAAAGGTCAATAACGTCAGAAGCTCAGGAACTGGCTAAGCCACACGGCGGGTGAGCGAAAAGAAACATAGGAATTAATGCTCTGTGGCGAAGGTGCCACGGACGAAGTTCGCAATTCTTCACCCCGAGCTGGAAACACAGCTGCGGGCAATCTGGATATAGACCGCCCTGCGTTGGTCCTCATAGAATGGTATGAGTGCCGGTCGCTCAGAAAGCAATTACAAACCACTGAACGCAAACTTGCCAAGAAATCCCAGACAGCAAATATCATGCTTGGGTTGACTGAGACGTCCTGTCAAGGATATGCAACTACCTTTGTTAGTGGACTATATGACTGCGGGGATGAGAGGGAGTGGGTTGGAAGTAAATGAAACTGTGTTGGACATTGAAGACGGGAGAGGAGAGTGAATCCAACTGGAATATGTGCCAGTTTTCCAATGTCTTACGATCCCTTTAGTGAGATGCGAACTGTGTGATTGCCGTGATCTGTTTGTCAGCCACCCCATAGTGGTCAGGACTGTTAAAGTGTGTGGGATAATGGCTTCTGGGCACCACTGTTGATATCAGAGTGGTGGTGTCTGAACCTGTCAGTCAGACATAGACCTGTCCACCCGATATATCTCATGTCACAACGTGTGCAAATAATCGCATAGATAACGTCGCGACGCATGCATGAGAAACCCCTACAGATGTAGAAATTCTTAAAAGTCGTCTTAAAAACCATGCTGGAGGGTAAGATTGAAGGCAAGCGAGCAAGAGGTAGACAACGATACTAGTGGAAAGAGAACATCAAGGGATGGGCGAATCGTAATCTGACAGAATGTACAGTCTGGCCAAGAGACAGACAATGTTGGACCAGTTTCATTGCAGCCAATCTTCATTGTGGAGACGGCACCAGATTCATTGATTGACTCAGCTGTGAAGTTGCAGGCCCTGTTTTGCAAACCCCCTGGTTGCTAAGCATTGAGAGAGGAAGGAGAGCTCCGCAACACAATCTGGTGGAGATGCTATTTAAAGTAGGACAGGATGGGAGTCTACACCAATCTCATTCCGATAAATGCAATCCGTTTTCAGGGTTCAAACCACTTCAATACCACTCACTGCATCGAAATTAAGACTAATTTTTGCAGAGGCTTCAGTAACCAACCAACTAACCTGCCAGCCAATCAATCAACCAACCAACCAACCAACCAACCAACTAACCAACCAACCAACCAACCAACCAACCAACCAACCAACCAACCAACCAACCAGCCAACCAACCATGCCACCAAACAACCAGCCAGCTAACCAGCCAACAAATGAACGACCAAACCAGTCAATCAATATATTGTGTTGAGGTTTGTGAAACTATCATTTGAAATCTTGCTGCTTTCAATTGCTTCCCTAGTTATTAATGACCTCGATATAATTACGCACATCTAATTCACAGTTAGCGACCGCTTAATGGCTATACAATTGCCTACTGGCAGATCGCACCCAGACATATATTTAATACTGATGTTGGATCCAAAGGAAATCAAGTCTAGAATGAGTACCAGGAAATGTCTTCAAAAGTGAAAGCGATCGGCGTAATGTTGACCACATCAGCCCTGAAGCGCCGATTGGTCTGTACAAATATGAGTCTAGCACCAAATACCCCATTAGCCTTATCTTATATATAAAATTCAATCTCCGTCTGTCTGTCTGTCTGTCTGTCTGTCTGTCTGTCTGTCTGTCTGTCTGTCTGTCTGTCTGTCTGTCTGTCTGTATGTATGTATGTCCTTTATTTGTTCGCGAACGGCCCATCCGATTGAGATGAAATTTTCTACACGCCTTCTTTTCATTCCATCGCTGCCAACTGTGATATTTTGTTAGTGTGAAATCGCCTGCTTACTCAGTATTATTTCATTTTTCATTTTTCATTATAATTTCATATATCTCAGGGGACCTAACTCTGTAAAAGTTATTTCAAGGGGCATAACTTTTCTGTATAACTTATAGTCATATTGTGGCATCGTTTTCAAAGATTTATAAACTCTGTGTCCATAGTTATGTACCGGCATATGAGTTATAATAAATAATGATACAATCTGTAAGGCTTTTTTAAAGTTTTCATAAAAATAATGCACAATGCATAACATTGTAACTCATCTTTGTTTGCTTAAGAAGTTAGTGTAGTCATGCAGGTGATTAGAACGAGTTTTCATTAAAAATAATGGATGATGTGTGGAAGGACATTCTTTTAAGTTACTTTTTTTGTTGTATGAATTTAATGAGAACTTATATGACTACTTATATGAATTAAATGAGATGCTCCCCACCAGGGACTGGGCGAAGCCGGACAGGGTCAGGCAGACAGATAGACAGACAGACAGATAGACAGTCGGGAACTTATATGACTACTTATATAAATTAAATGAGATGCTTCACACCAGGAGCTGGGCGATGCCTGGTCAGACAGACAGACAGACAGACAGACAGATAGTCGGGAACGGGAACTTATATGACTACTTATATGAATTAAATGAGATGCTCCCCACCAGGGACTGGGCGAAGCCGGGCAGGGTCAGGCAGACAGATAGACAGACAGATAGACAGACAGATAGACAGTCGGGAACGGGAACTTATATGACTACTTATATGAATTAAATGAGATGCTCCACACCAGGAGCTGGGCAATGCCGGGCCGGGTCAGACAGACAGACAGACAGACAGACAGACAGACAGACAGACAGACAGACAGACAGACAGACAGACAGACAGTCGGTAACGGGAACGAGAACGTATATGACTACTTATATGAATTAAATGAGATGCTCCCCACCAGGGTCTGGGCGAAGCCGGGCAGGGTCAGCTAGTCTTATATATAAATTAGGACTTCCGTCTGTCTGTCTGTCTGTATGTATGTATGTATGTATGTATGTATGTATGTATGTATGTATGTATGTATGTATGTATGTATGTATGTATGTATGTATGTCCTTTATTTGTTTGCGAACGGCCCATCCGATTGAGATGAAATTTTCTACACGCCTTCCTTTCATTCCAGCGCTGCCAACTGTCGTATTTTTTTTTCTTCCTCCTCCTCCCTCCTCCCATTCCCAAAATACGTACGTAAATATATGATGATGATGATGAAAGAATCCCCGAACCAAAACGCTAGGGAAAGGGAAGAAAATGACGTGACTACACAGAATCGTCACACGGCAATCATCATCATCATCAAGTGCCGTGCCGGCTGGCGTAGGCGTTCAACTCTGCTGCTGATATATATGCCTCCATGCCACGGCAATATCAATAACAATTCATCTTTTTATGTGTAAGGAAGTTATCTACAGTCGTGTAGAAGGGAAGAACAATCAATGGAAGGACCGAAATCACAGAACCTAGACGAGTATGAATTCGGAATGGCGAACTCCCTCCTCCTCTCTTCTCCTCCTGCCTCTACCTCCTCCCCTCCTCCTGCCTCTACCCTCCTCCCTCCACCCTCCTCCTCTTCCTCCTCCCTCTACCTCCTCCCCCTCCTCCCTCTCCTCTCCCTCCTCCTTCTCCCTCTTCCTTCTCCCTCTTCCTCTCCCTCCTCCTCCATCCTCCTCCCTCCTACTCCCTCCGCCTCCTTCCCTCCTCCTCCCTCTACCTCCTCCCTCCTCCTCCCTCTACCTCCTACTTCCACTCTCCTCCTCATTCCTCCTCCCTCTACATCCTCTCCTCGGCCCCCTCCTCTCCCTCCTCCTTCTCCCTCCCTTCTCCCTCCTCCCCCCTCTCCTCCTCCCTTCTCCTCATCCCTCCTACTCCCTTTTCTCCTCCCCCTCCTCCTCTCTCCTCCTCCCTCCTCTCTCCTCCTCCCTCCTCCCTTTTCCTCCCTCTACCTCCTCCTCTACCTCCTCCTGCCTCCTCCCTCCTCCTTCTTCCTCCACATGCCTCTTCCTCCTCCTCCCTCTCATCATTCCTCCTCCTCCTCCCCCTCCTCCTTCTCCCTCCTCCTTCTACCTCTTCCTCTTCCTCCTTCACCCTCCACCTCCTCCCTCCTCCTCCTCCTCTCCTCCTCCTCCCTCCTCCTCCCTCCCCCTCTTCCTCACCCACCTGTGTTCTCCTCCTACATCCGCCATCCTTCTCCTCCTCCTCCCCCTCCCTCCTCCCCCTCCTCCCTCTCCTCCTCCTCCTCCTCCTTCACCCTCCTCCCTCCTCCTCCTTCACCCTCCTCCCTCCTCCTCCTCCTCCCTCCTCATCCCTCTTCCTCCTCCTCCTCCCTCCTCCTCCCTCCTCCTTCTCCCCTTCCCCCCTCCTTCTCTTAATCCTCCTCCTCCCTCCTCCTCCCTCCTATTCCTCATACTCCTCCTCCTCCCCTCCTCCTCCTCTCTCCGCCTATCTCTTCCTCCCTCCTCCTCCTCCCTCCTCCACTCTCTTCCTCCTCCCTCCTCCTCCCTCTTCCTCCTCCTCCTCCTCCGCCTACCTCCTCGCCCTCCTCTTCCTTCCTCCTTCGCCCTCCTCCTCCCTTCTCCACCCTTCTCCTCCTCCCCCCTCCTACCCCTCCCTCCTCCCCCTCATCCCTGCTCCTCCCTCCTCCTTCCTCCTCCTCCCTCTCCTCCTCATCCCTCCTCCATTCTCCTCCTCCCTCCTCCTCCTCCCTCTACCTCCTTCCTCCTCCTCCCTTCACATTCCTCCTCCTCCTCCCTCCTCCTCCTCCCTCCTCCTCCCTCCTCCTCCTCTCTCCTTCTCCTGTCTCCTCCTCCCTCCTGTCTCCTCCCTCTACCTCCTCCCTCCTCCTCCCTTCACATTCCTCCTCCTCCCTCTTCCTCCTCCTCCCCCTCATCATGTTCCCTCCTTCTCCTCCCTCCTCCTTCTCCCTCTTCCTCCTCCCTCTTCCTCCATCTTCCTTCTCCCTCCGCCTCCTCCCTCCTCCCACTCTCTCATCCCTCCTCCTTCTCCTCCCTCCTCCTTCTCCCTCTTCCTCCTCCCTCTTCCTCCCTCTTCCTGCTCCCTCCGCCTCCTCCCTCCTCCTACTCTCTCCTCCTCCTCCCTCCTCCTCCCTCTCCCTCCTCCTCCCTCTCCTCCTCCTCCCTCCTCCTCCTGCGTTCTCCTCCTCCCTCCTTCTCCCTCTTCCTCCTCCCTCCTCCTCCCCTCCTCCTCCACCCTACTCCTCCCTTCTCTTCCTAATCCCTCCTCCTCCCTCCTATTCCTCCCTATTCCTCCTGTCTCCTGTCTCCTCCTCCCTCCTCCTCCCTCCTCTTCCCTCCTCCACCTCCCTCTTCCTCCTCCCTCCTCCATTTACCCAAGACAGACAGACAGACAGATAGTCGGGAACGGGATCTTATATGACTACTTATATGATTTAAATGAGATGCTCTCCACCATGGGCTGGGCCGGGTCAGACAGACAAACAGACAGATAGATGGACAGACAGACAGACAGACAGTCGGGAACGGGAACTTATATGACTACTTATATGAATTAAATGAGATGCTCCCCACCAGGAGTTGGGCGATGCCGGGCCGAGTCAGACAGACACACAGATAGATAGTCGGGAACGGGAACTTATATGACTACTTAGTTAGTTAGTTAGTTAGTTAGTTAGTCGACAGATCATCCTCGTTGCACATCGAACCATTCAGTCCATAAGTGCTCGGATCCCCTCCTCAGCAAATCCCGCAGCGTGTAGCGGCTAACGACGCCAGTTCTGTGTTGGTTTATCAATCTTCTTTGGCTTCCTGCGTAGTGTTCTTGTTTGGCCACCCCTCTTTTAATTTGCTGCTCCCGCAGTCTGGCCATTGTTGTAGATTCACAGTCATCACTTGGTTCTCGCAAAAGTCTCACTTCTCGTAGAGCATTCAGAATGTCAGCCTGGTCCATGGCGCGTCCGCCCTCCACAGTAGCCTCACCTGCGAGCTTGTCAGCCCGCTCATTTCCTTGTACTCCCGCATGACCTGGCACGAAGATGAAACTAATCTTTGCCAGCCGAGACCGCTTCAGAGGCAGCAACCATTCTCTTCGGATCGACCCCTCCTCTATCCTCTTGATCATGTTCATTGAGTCGCTAAGGAAACAAGCCCTAGTGAATGTCTGTGTCTCGAGCCATGTTATTGCTTTACTTACTGCCATGACTTCCATGGTCAGGCTACTTGTGGTTTCAGTGAAAGCACCAGAGTCCTCCTTCACAATTCTCCCTCCGGCCCGAGCTGTAAAGGCCCATGAGCTTCTCACATGTCGGACGACCGACCCATCTGTGTAGATGACCGCGTCACCGTCTAGCGAATTCTCGAAAATCAACGCTTGTACTTCAGCCTCAACAGCAGCCGGATTTTCTTGTCTGCATTTTCTATCTAGTTGGATGCAAACTGAAAAGGATGTGCAGAAATCTGTTGGCACTTGCACCCACTCCTCGCCAGGTTCTAAGTCCTCAAGTGAACACACCTGTTGAAGAATGTCTTCGGCTTGACCCATCCACGACCGTCCTCTTTTTAACCTGCTGCCCTTCACCTTCCTAATTTCACTATGCAGTGGATGTTGTGTGTTTGCGTTAATTCTGAGGTAGGCGCGTGCCCTGCAAACTTGTATTCTCTCTTCAATGGTTGGAAAATCAAGAAGGTAGCGCATCGCCCTGCATGCTGTATCTCTTGTACATCCAAGAATAATGCGCATAGCTTCATTCTGTATCCTTTCCATCCTTTCTATCTGCTTATGGCTGAGAGTCAGGATTGCCATTGCATACTCCAAAACAGACATGACCAGCCCCTCGTACAGTAGACATAGATGGCGCTGCTCACAGTTTGCTGCCGCCATCACCCGCATCGCTGCCAAACCCCGCTTGGCCTTTGTTATCACCTGGTCTATGTGCACATTATAAGCAAGGCTTCGATCAAACCGTATCCCCAGGTAATTCATTGCCTGCGTTCTTTCCACCGTCTCTGAACACAGCATTACAGTTGGTGTTGGATTGTTGACAATATGATTATTCAACGAGAACCAAGTCACTGTTGCCTTTGTTGGGTTGACCATTGCCCCAGCTTCATCACACCAAGTACTTATGCGATTGAGTTCGGTTTGTAGTTCCACAGCAACCTCCTCTCTATCCTTACCCTGACGATACACTAAAACATCATCGGCATACGACAATGTCCTGCCAGGTCCAGTGATCTGCTCACTGGTGATTCTCACTGTGTAGGCGTTGAACAGTACCGGAGATAATGGTGATCCCTGTGGTAGGCCAGGATATATTGTTGTTGGTTCCGAAGTCCAACTGCCACATCTAAAAACTACTTTCCGTTGGTAGAGGGCTGCAGCGATCCAACTAAGGAGGAATGGACTTACGTTTAGTTCAAGAAGCTGAAACATTAAAAAATCCAGTGGTACTCTGTTGTATGCGTCCTCAAGATCAATCGCTGCAGCAACGGTTTCAGTGCCTGAGTGGAAACCTTCATAGACATCATGGGCAAAGACTGCTGCATTGGTCCAGGTTTCTCTTTTGGACGGTACCCACCCAGGGTAGGTGGGAAAACACCTTGCCTCTCTAGTTGGCTTGATATTTTCCTGGCAATTACCTTCTCCAGCAGCTTGCCTATTGTATTCTGCATGGTTATAATTCGATATCCCTGAATTTTTTTGTGGTCTTTGTCAGGCTTCGGCAAGGGAATCAGATAGCTGTGTAACCATTCCTCCTTGATGCTAGCACTCCCTATACTGTTGTTGTACATGTCTGCTAGTTTCTCTAGCTCATTGTCGGTACACCTATTTATGTCGTCGTATCTTATGCCATCAGGACCTGGAGCACTGTTTTTTGATCGTCGAAGCACAGCCTTGATTTCTTTCACTGTCACTGTGTCTTCCTCCGAAGTGTTCTGGGCCTTGCATCTGTCTGAGGTGACCTCCTTGGCCAGATTTCGGCCTCCCATGTCTGTCTGGTTGCCCTGCTCAAGGTAGCGTTCAAAGAGGGCTTTGCCCTTGTCCTCGTCAGTCCTCTGCCAGGTGAGGTCAGCACCTTGGAAGTCTGAAATGCTCTTATTCTTGACTACACCACTCATGCTTTTATGTAGTCGCCAGAACAATTTCAGTGACTTGTCTGTGCTTACTCTTTGACACACCTCTGCCCATTTTTCGCTGTTAACCACCTTGACCAGTTTTTTGAAATAGCTTACTTTTGTGTGCATCTCTCTTTCTAAGTGCAAGCAGGGACTAGGATGACCAGCTCTGTTCTTCTTGGCATTTTGCCATCTCCTTACAGCACTACGCTTATCCACCCAAGCCTTCTCCACCTCGAAACTCCACCACGGTGGCTGCTCCCAGCTTTTTTTCCTGCCCTGAAACGTTCTGTGCTTGTCACGTCTTATTTTACTCACCACATCTTGCCCTGTACTGTCATACTGGAACGTCTTTACCTTTAGCTTGTGCTGCCTGGTTCTGCCTTTCTCCACCAATAAGCTGCATGGGTAGTGGTCGCTGCCATGGTGTCCTAGGACACCCCATCTACACACTGTAGTGAGTGAAGGTGAAACTAGCGCCAGATCAATAGCACTGTCCTCATCGCCTGGACGGCTTGCTGTCCTGGTGACACAGCCACTGTTAATACAAACCAGGTTGATGGTTTCCAGTGCAGTCTCGAGCTCCTCCCCTTGTGTATTGGAGGAAGTGTTTCCCCATGCTCTGCCTTTAACGTTGAAGTCACCACAGAAAATAACATTTCTCTCGTGGCCTAATATGCCACTTAAGCACTGCCACTTCTGGGCGTCCATACTCGCATTGCGGGCATAAACATTAACCAACACGAATGGTATACTGGAATGAACTCTCAACGCCTGTATTTGTATATCGTCACTGTCCCAACTGGACATGTCTAGCTCTGACGCCACCATGATGTCGCGAACGAGAAACGCCGTTCCCAGATGTCGTCTGTTGTAGAAACATTTGAAGCCGGCAGTTCGGAGTAGCTGATCGCCCAGTCTCGTCTCCTGGAGTGCTACAATGTCGTTCCTGTAAACTAGGGTTTCTAAAATAGAGCCCCATTGTTTTACACTGGCACAGTTCCAATATAGAATACGGATATTCCTGAGTCCTAGACGGTGACACTTGAGTCTAAAACGCCTCAAACCACCGCGCTTACCTTGCTTCTTTGTCCCTGCGCGGCTACCACGCCGCTTCGTTATGTTGACTGCTGACCGCTCGGAAAAAACACGTTCTTCCGCCATGTTGAAAAAACGTAAACGCAGACTGGAACCACACACGCTGCTGAAATTTCACTCAAGGATGGCTTCGCTCGATGCACGAACTCCGTAGCACCCGCGCAGATCTTGAGTAGAAACTCCTGGTTTTACATCCTGGCACACCAATTACACGCAAGAAATGAATAAATCCATCCCCTACGCGAAAAAGTTGACGAACACAAAACAACACGACCGTCCGTCGCCATCTTGAAACCGGAAGTGATAGTGATATATGTGATATATATGTGATATATATGACTACTTATATGAATTAAATGAGATGCTCCCCATCAGGGTCTGGGCGAAGCCGGGCCGGGTCAGACAGACAGACAGACAGATAGACAGACAGACAGACAGATTGTCGGTAACGGGAACGAGAACTTATATGACTACTTATATGAATTAAATGAGATGCTCCCACCAGGGTCTGGGCGAAGCCGGGCCGGGTCAGCTAGTAACATATAAAAAGGTGCTATACTTGTACTTATATCGAGTCCATCAAAATATCAGACCACAGAGAGATTTCTGCTCGAACCCAGCACCCGACGAGGTGTTTGGAAGTGTGAGTGAAAAAAAAAACCAGTTGTATTTCCTTTGCAGGACGTAGCTGTCAACCCTAGCATTTTTTGGCTCTTCGTGATTCCTAGACATGTTTACGTTCATTAGTTTGCCATTGTTTTCTGAACGACCGGCACCCATGTCATTTCATAAAAAAACCAACGAAAGACAGTTTGCTGCCAAATCGCCAGCAGCTGTGTTTCGAACCCGGTATGCGGGATTACGAACTGCGCCCGTAACCCCTTGGCCAGGATGAATAAGGACACAGTTTATTTTTGGCTGCTACTCTTTCTGGGCACTGGGTTAGAGTCTGTTCTTCTTCTTCTTCTTCTTCTTCTTCTTCAGCATTCCGAGCCATTGAGGTTCTTTGCTGCAAATACAATCTGTCTCCATTCGTCTCTCTGGTGGACCTTCTCTTGCCAGTCGTTGATTCCAAGTGCTTGTAGGTCTGTATGTATATTATCTCTCCACCGCCTTCTTGGTCTACCTCGGGGTCTACGGTCATTTATTTCCTGAGTGTAAGCGAGTTTTGTTTCCCTATTATCTTCCATTCTTTCTATATGCCCCAGCCATTGTAGTCTATTAGCCTTCATGATACCAGTGATTAGCGGGGACTTAAACAAATCATAAATGTCTTTGTTACTTCTTCTTTTCCACTCTCCACTTTGTGTATCCCTAATGGGTCCAAAGATGCGTCTTAAAATTTTGTTCTCAAAGGTTTGTAACAAGGCTTCGTCTCCTTTCGTTGTACTCCAGGTTTCAGAGCCATACAGCACAACTGGTCTGATCAGTGTTTTGTATATTGTGATTTTGGTGTTACGAGATAGCGCCTTTGATTTTAGTAGATGTTGTAGTGCATAGTATATCTTATTTCCAGAGTTGATTCTAGTTTGTATTTCTTCCCTTATGATGTTGGAGCAGTTGAAGATTGTACCCAGGTATTTGTATGTTTCCGTTCTTTTAATGGTCATATTATCTATTTGTATGTGGCCAGAGTTTTTAGCCATTCCGTCTCTTGAAATTACCATATATTCTGTCTTATCTTGGTTGATAACCAGCCCCATCTGTTGGGCTTTTTCCTTTAAGTGAGTCAATATTTCTAATGTCTTTTGTTCACTTTGCCCTATAATATCTATATCATCTGCATAACCAAGCAGCTTGGATGTTCCTCCAATATCACATTCCTCCTTTACCTTCCTTACAACTTTCTCTAGAGCCAGATTGAAGAGTAGCGGCGATAGTGCATCACCCTGTTTCAAGCCAGATGTTATTTGGAAGGGGTCTGATTTCCTGCCTTTATATGTTACTATATTATAAGTATCTTCCATGCATAGTTTGGTCATGTTAATTAACTTCCTTGGTATTCCAAATTCCTGCATAACATTCCATAGACTATTCCTATGGACACTATCATAAGCCTTTTTAAAATCCACAAAAATGTTATGGAGATCTCTTTTATATTCCCAATGTTTCTCGGCTATTTGTCGTAAGATAAATATCTGATCTATTGTTGATCTGTTTTGTCTAAAACCCGCCTGGTAGTCACCTAATATGTCTTCTGAATATGGTTTTAGTCTATTTAGTAATACTGCGGATAGTATCTTATAGCTTGTGGACAGTAGTGATATTCCTCTATAATTTCCACATTGGAACTTGTCTCCTTTCTTAAAGATAGGTATCAATAATGACTCTTTCCAGTCATGGGGTAATTCTTCTGTCCTCCAGATTTTTATTATTAGTTCGTATAGCTTTAGATGTAATGCATGGCCACCTGCCTTTATAAATTCAGCAGCAATTCCATCAGTCCCAGTTGCCTTATTGTTTTTAAGTCGTGTGATTACATATAGGATTTCTTCAAATGTAGGTTCTTCAATTTGTGGTTCGCATGTTAGAACCTCTTCCTGTGGGAAAATGTTACTTGGAGCTTCACAATTTAGTAATTCAATAAAATATTCTTTCCATGTGTTGCACATTTCTTCATTGGTATTTATCATATTCCCATTTTTGTCTTTTAAACCATATGTGTTTTGTTGGTGCCCTCGTTTCATTGACTTCAGTACTTTAAAAAACTTTCTGGATTCATTTTTCTGGTGATTAGTTTCCATATCTTTGATTATATTACTCATATATTCTCGCTTCTGCTGTCTGACTATTTTTGTAGCCTCTTTACATTCATTTCTATAATGCTCTTCCTTTTGGATGTTATTGATGTCATTTAACCATACATGTCTGGCATTCTTCTTCTTAGTGACTGCTTCTTCACATTTTTGATTGAACCATCTGTTCTTTCTATGCGTGGTTGACACACCGAGACATTCTTCTGCGGTAGATTGAAGTGTATTCTTGATGTTCAACCAAGTTTGGTCAACGCTTTCCTCCAAAGGGTTTTGAAAAGTTTCAAGTTTACATTTTATTTCATCTGTAAATTTCTCTTTGACTGTAATGTCTTGTAGTTTTTCTCTGTTATATGTTGGGTGTAATCTTTGTAATTTAGTATAGAAAGCTCTCTTAAGTTTTATTTTAAATTTTGCTCCAACGAGGAAATGGTCACTGTGGCACTCAGCTCCTCTATAACTTCTGACTTGCTGTATGTTTGATGCATTTCTGTTGTTAATTAAAATGTGATCTATTTGATTATAGGTTCTCTTGTCACATGATTTCCAAGTTTGTTTGTGTATATCCTTTCTTTGTAGTCTGGTACTGCTAATCTGCAGTCCTTTGGCTTCTGCCAGGTTGATGACTCTCCATCCATTATCATTTGAAGTTGTATGTAGGCTTTCCATACCGGCCACTTTTTTATTAGTTTGCTCTCTACCTATTTTTGCATTGAAGTCTCCCAGCACAATCAGGATGTCCTGTTTGGGGGTTTCTTCTATGACATCTTCCAGATCATTATAAAAGTCTTCTTTAATATCATCTTCTTTCTCTTCAGTAGGTGCATGTACATTAATCATCGTTATATTTTTCCATTTACCTTTTATTCGTAATTTACTAATCCTGTCATTAAAAGCTTTAAAGTTTAAAATGTTCCCCCATAACTCTTTTTTGATGACAAATCCTGTTCCTAATTCATGTTTATTTTGGGTGTTTCCTCCATATATTATAATCATTCCATTTTGCTCTAAAGTACCCTCTCCTGGCCACCTTATTTCTTGAATTGCTGTGATATCCATTTGATATTCAACCAGCTCCCGGGTTAGTTCTTCGGCCGCTCCAGCTCGATATAGTGTCCGTACATTCCATGTTCCAAATCTCAAAAGTCCTTTAACGTTCCAAGGTCGTTGTCCAGATAAGTCAGTCCGATATCGAGGCTCATGTATTTGTTTCGTAACAAAGAAAGGTTTTTACAAAGGTGGGGATGTTAACCCCACGCTTCAACCCCCAACCTGGAGGACCAGGGTGTTTCTCTTTGTCTGTTCTCTACCCTTTGACCTGTCCGGCTTGGGAGGCCCTGCTGGTAGCTACGCTACCGCCGGCATAGCTCTCAGGGTCATTGAGAAACTCAAGCTCCCCCACCACGACAAGGTGGAAACACCATCGGGGGAGGTTAGAGTCTGTTGACAAGGAAATATGTAAAACCTGTGGAACAAATAGTATCAGCCTAGTCCTAATTCCAGCCATTCCGTATGTGCTGTGTTAACTCATAACTTGTTACAACCCAGATCATACTTCTCCACAGCTGTTGTTCGGTAGCTTGATACTGACCACACCAGGCACATAGTGATGACTGGTTAATACAAATATAAGTCTAGATTCATATTCTCAATATGACTTAAGGTGTGTATGAACGTACTTTTTACAAATGTGATGTTCCATGCCCTGTCTTGAGCACTGATTACCGGGCTTTGACATAGGAAATAAACAGTTTCCCGTGGAGTTGGCACTTTGGTACCTGATGAGGATACAAGCCGTTACACTGACTTCACTCCAATAGATGACAATCACTTTCATAGCTTAAAGGGATCTGAACCCCAAAGCATAGGACTCCAAAATTAAAAGTTCAGTGTCCTAGGGGAATCACAACCAACCAACCAAACAGTCAACCAACCAACCAACCAATCAACCAACCAACCAACCAGCCCGTCAGCCAAGCAACCAAGAAACCAACCAATCAACCAACCAGCCAACCAACCAACCAACCAACCACTCAGCCAACCAGCCAGAAAACCATCCTTTTTATGTTGCATTTCCCTTACAGGACGTTGCAGTCAACACCAGCATAATCCAAACTGCTGTTGATGTACTAGGCAAGTTTTACGATCCAACCAACCATTTATTCTGTGATTGCGAATAGTATCGCATTGACATCTGTCCGTGGTAGATTGACTATGGAAGTGGCGGATTTGATCAAGCTGAGGTAGGAAATATACTACAATGAGGTGACGTGAACTGCAGACTGTGCGTCCGGCAGCCATTTCTCATTGTCATTCAGATCTACTTTGTGTGGCTTCCGTGTATCTTTGCAACCCTATATGTGATACTCTAGAAGAGAGTTGACTTTTACAGTGACAGCCGCCAACAGCAGTGGACCCATTACATAATGTAGCATAACACGTCACTCCAGTCATTATATATGCACAACAATACGAACAATGATCAAACTCAACCAAATCATTATGTAGGAAAGTGGTAAAGACAATTAAGGACCTTGTCCTCGGCCTGAGACGTTCACGGTGTATGGTATTAGGTAGGTATAATATATACCCCTTTTACTCACGTTAAGGCCCACTGGACATATGGTGCAAGACCATATTTTTTATAGATCAATCGGCACTCCGTGTGTGATGTCAGAACCCACTCCGACTTGAGGTACTTTTTTATTTATGTCTTCAAGTCAAGGACGAGAAGTCAACATTTTAGTCCAACTGACCGATGTGGAAGTTGAACCCCCGTTCTCAGCATCAGATACCGGGTGTTTAAGAACGAGAGCTCTTATCAATTCGTGTCGACCGTCTTTACTTCCCAAGACATTTCTAGTACCAATTTTAGGATGTGTCGACCAGGAAGCCAAGCCAGTTGTAAAAATCCGCTTCTGTGTGATTCGAATCAGAAACCAGCTGGCAGGCAGGCCAGAGTCTGGCCACTACGCTACCGCGACTGCCTAATTAATATATATTTCTAGCCCTATATTGTTATAGACCAATTGACTCTCGCTTGGTGATGTGGTCAACATAACACCGGTCGCCTTTACCTCCCAGATGATTCCATGGTACTCATTTAGGTTGGATCTACCCGGGGATTCGAATATATCACCACTCAGCCGGCAGGCTAACTTGCTAGCCACAACGGTTCTGCGGCTCCCTGGGAAATTGCTAACAGTGCATACATTTCCTAAGTGCATAAAACACACGAATACACAACACCTCTTTATATGAAATGAAAGCAGACACTATAGCGCTCAATTATAACCCAAAATGACTGATCAGGATATAGTCTATTTTGTGAAGTAATAATAAAATGTATTCATAAATCGTGTGAATTTGTAAACATTTGAATCTCATTCATGAACGCCCACCGCTAAGAATCAAAGAGATTGGTCGACAAGCAGGGGTAATTATCATGCTAATGCGATTATTTGCAGTATAGTGCAGTGGTTCTCACTTTTTGTTTTACCCATGCACCCTTTTGCCAAAAGTCAGAATGTTATTCCCCCTTTCCAGCGAACGAATGAAGAAGAATTTCCCCCTTTCCAAAATTGTCAGCCTCAAAGAGTGCATTCAAAATAATATGCCTATAATACAGGAAATTCTTTTTTTTTTCTCCATATTTGTACATAACCTTTATATGCATTGATTAATTTTATAGTCTAGTTTTATACACGTAATGGCAAGTGAATATGCTGATGGATATTAAAACTTAAATAACAGCATTTTTATATTCACAATATTTTATTAACACATCAAATTAATCATATTACAATAAATAAAAAATGGAAACATCAAAGAATTGTCTCTTAATACACGACACCAGAATGCCAGAAAATTGTGCTTCATTAAATAAAACGCTCAGTAGAAAACCAGGATATTTTGCCTGAAGCTATTTTGAGTCTGGAAACCCTAAAATTCCCCCCTTGGGAGGAATTCCCAACTGTTTGAGAACCACTGGTATAGTGGGTACGGGTCTAGACTTCAACGAAAAGTGTAGTCCCCTGCTGTGAAACATGGGGTGACTAGATAAGGTTTGATTAATTGCTTTGATGTCTTTCAAACATCAAAAGGCATAGCTGTGAAAATTGAATCATATTTATTATATTTAGCTTAGATCAGCATAACTGCACTCCGGACATGGACTTCAGTCTCTTCCGTGGTAAATCCACCAACCTACATCGAATAACTGTGATAGTCCAATGTTGAGTGAAGATCTCCCACTCGTACTTCGTGTCCTGCTTGTTCGTGGCTACACCGACATTCACTCCTGATTCTTGAGTTCTAGCGATTGAAAATTTAAATAACCTAGAGGAACCTTCCACGCACATTAAGGCGTATTTGGCAGACGGTGCTAGGCGTTTTCTATAAACCGATCGGCACCCGAGCGGTGATGTTGTCAATGACAACGGACACACTTCCCCAAACATTTCCTGGTACCCATTTTATGCGGGGTCCACCAGGTCAGTCTGAAACTATCACCTTGTTGAGAACTCGAACCTATGATCACCGTGCCGGAAGGCACACATCTAATCAAGACGCCACCGCGACTCCGTAAACCATTGTTGCTTATTGTTATTGCTCAGTACAGTTTTAAGCTGCAGTATATGTGTATTGCTAGACATGCACGCTCCATGAAGTATCAAGGAATAACGCGTCCGAGAGTTTCAGGTTATGGGTATTTCAAAATACAAAAATGTCCTCTTCATTGTCAAGTATCATCTCCGCATTAAAGGTTGGCCGTATTAAGTCTCAAATCTACACTTCCTGTTCGATGACGTTATTATGCATTCGGTCAGGCTTCCTCTCGTTTCTTTTTCAGCCAAATGTAAAGTTGGTTTCCTCTCATTCCTTTCTTCAAGGATATCTTTCAGCAAGGAAATCTGTCTCTTTATATCCTCGACGAGCTTTATTACACAGAAAGAACTGTGTCTCTGTACATCCTTGACATACTTTATTACACGCAAATAACTGTGTATCTTTATATCCTCGACGAGCTTTATTACACATAAAGAACTGTGTCTCTGTTCATCCTTGACATTCTTTATTACGCAAAGAACTGTGTCTTTTTATCGTATCATCGACATACGTTATTACACAGAAAGAACTTTGTCTCTATATATCCCCCAAGTATCTTATTTTAAAATGTGTTGATTTCTCTATCCATTCCCTCATCTCAAGTGAACATTGACTATGGATATTTAAATTCGCTGATGTATGTTACTTCTGAGTTCTTTATTTTCATTGACAGGGTTTCTGACATCACTTTCATTGCACACATATATTTTCATAAGTGCTCCAGACTCCTCTCATAAATCATACAAGAAGAATATCACCACCGTGTACAAAATCTTTGCACGAGCACCGATGAGGATCCAATGCAAGTGTGTGTGTGTGTGTGTGTGTGTGTGTGTGTGTGTGTGTGTGTGTGTGTAACAGCAATGTGTGTATACTCGGACAGAAAATATGCTCACGAGTAGACGGAGATTGTTGCCATGGACGAGTCTCAAGGGTTACATAACATCATGCTCAGCTTGGACACTGATCTCTGAGATACACACCTAGGCATCATCCTCTTACTCTCGAAAAAATTACCATGGAAAACGAAGATGTTGAAATCTGAGTTTTCAAAACTGCATATCATATTGTCTGTGTTATCAAGGACGAGATATGTGTAGACGAATTATTTCATCAAAATCATAAATATCTTGATACCGGCGCAGATACAGTGACGCGAGAAAGAATCATGGAAAATTAAATATGCACGCATACAAATATAAAAAGGGGTACACTCAGAGGCATAGGCAAGACGAAATTAGATGTGTATCGAAAGACATAGGGATATAAATAGATAAACTCGTATTCACGTAATTAAGAGAAGATAATACAAACACACAAACTAACACGTAAAGGAAGATACGCACACAAACACCCATATATGGTGATATGGTATCGAGGTCGAGGAATTTATTTATAGATTACGAAAACATCGATAAATAGATTATCAACAGTGTAGAGCTGGCGAGCCAACCATGAAGACAGACATGCAGAAGAACAGGCAGACATTTAGACAAACTGACAGACATAAAGACAAAGCGACAGGTAGATAGGTAGACATGTATTTAGATATTTGTAGATAGATAAATGGTTGGAAATCAGGCAGAAAATAAGTATCGGGTTCCAGAAATACACATGTGAAATATCTCTGTCAGTGTCACTGTGACTTTAGTGTCACATTCGGGAATGTGACGTCCCATTCAGCCCAGTCATGGACAAGTTGTGCTATAAATGCTATGAATTAAGCGTTTTCAGTCTGTTCAGTCCGCCACAAAGCTGCGTTTCTGACTTTCTATAGCTCCCGTGTCGCTTTTAACAAAATCTAACTGATCGTCAAATGTTTAATTGAGTATCAAGACGTCGAAGTTCAAAACCAGAATGGAGTAGACTTGTATGTTCTGTATAATGTATCGATTGGTATATGGTGTGATCCCTGTATTTCTATAGACCAATCGAGACTCGATGGGCGACTTGATAATGTAGGATACATATTTTGTTATTGAAACAGATCAAGTGTGTCTTCCCTTCTTGGCTAGAAGCAGTATCGGCGAAGAGTTCTAGACAGGTAGAAAACGTATGTGTTTGCTTGTACATTTATGTTGTGAAGTATTTAGATACTGTGCACTAACCAAATAATTATACACACATATACACATATGTATGGTGTTTGTGTGTGTATTTATGTTGTTTGTCGAATCATTCGACTTAGTCAATTACACTTGAAGCTTCTTTTATAATCTCTACAAGACACAATCCATCAGATATTATAACTGCTCCCAGATAACATTCCATATTATCAGTGTCCTTCGCCATCAGGCAAACTCACCCCGACTTCTGAGGTACATGTAATTTACGCCCCCAATTTAAAGACGAGAAGTAAACATTTTAGTCCAAATGACCGATGTACGCGTTTGACCGGCTACGGCGGCATCATCACACCAGAAGTTTAAGAGGGAGCGCTATTATCCATTCGGCCATGCTGATCACAATGCAGTCATTGTCTAATTCCTTGTTGAAATCGCACTAGATGGTCGTTCTGTGACACGAAATTTTCAACATGTTTCATGATTTTACAATCTGGTTTTACAAATGGCAAATACATTTACGTTTTTTGAGCTTTATAACGAAATGTTGTAATAATGAATAGATATAGTTGTTGTGAAGTTATGGTTTGTGCACTTGCTAGCCATGATAGTGGCCCCAATTTAATCTCCAGTAATAATTTCCTAATAATAATAATAATTGTGGGACGGAAAGACGGTACTGAAGGGCGCTAGTTAAGACACCTTATCGTTCGGTGGCATAGTATTTTATGATTATGATAAAGAATCGACGTCACTACATTCTGGACAATTCCACGACCGCTCTTTCTCTTCCAGAAAAAGTCAAAAGGCGTAGATGCTGATTGTTCCTTTTGGGAACTAGAAAGCTACACGTCGGAACTGTCCTCAGCCTCAGTTGTGATTGGCCCAATATTCGATCCCTCACACCAATAACCTTAATGGAGAAGATCCACCAAGAGATGTGCCATTACGCACAATTCTGCTATTTTTACCCTCAGTGCCTTAATATGATCATCATTAAGTACCGCGCCGACTGGCGTGGACACACACTTCACATCTTGCGATCTCCAATCAAATCGCGAGCTGTCTTCATTTATGTATCGTTCCAGTTGTCAATATATTTTCTAGTTTTTGTCTTCTAATAAGATGGACAAAATATGATGACTGCCTCTTTCTGACATGTGTGATAAGTTGTTTTTGTGAGTTAGGCTCCCTCAAAAGTGCAGATTACTTATTTTGCTGTTCAAGAATTTCCAATTCTCTTCTATAAAGCCACATTTTGTATATGTTACGGACAACAACAAAAGTTATTAAAATTTAAAAATAATAGAAACAAGGAATCCTATCAAAGTTACTTGCTTCGATTACTTGCTTTCCATGACTAGCTCCAAATCTTGGCTCTTCGGTCTTTAAGAGTTAAGATGGTTTAGCACAGCACAGCACACCAAGAACCAGTGATTTCTTATCACCATTTTAGCATATACAGCATATGTAAACGTCAATCAATGTCTTTCCAGGTTCTGATGGGATGTTCTCGAGAAGAAACCATTTACCACCTAAGCAGGTTAGTACGGGATATGACATTTATCCAGTCAGGACTCAGACAGTGGCCGACTTCACAGCCAGAAGGCACACCTGCAGAAATAGTTTGGACACAAAACTAGATATGCAGGTCTGCAGTTTCGCTTTGCCTCTAATATCAAAACACAACGCTAGCAGTCCAGCGAATATACACGATAAACGAAAGACCACTCGTGAATTGTTACGACGAACAGCTTCGAATTTGGTAAGGCATTCTAAAATTGGCCAGAAAAGACATGAACAGTCCCGTTATTCGACACACCAGAAGCCAAATTACAGTTCTCAACTCTATGACTTGTACACGCACTCCACCTTCATGAGCTTGGGCAGGCTTCGCAAACAGCACACATGGTCTCAGGGATCCGGCGTTGTTAGTCCTGGTTGCAAGGGTTCTTTAAAACTTGCGGAGATTAATACTCATGCTGCTACACCGGAAGAGCGTTTGAAGGTTTGTTGTTTGTCTTTGCTTTACTAACATTGAAGTTTGAAGTTTTTAGACACAAGATTAATACATTGTAAGTAGTTAATTTAACACCTACAGACATCATTTTGAAGGAGCGACTGGCCGAGTGAGTAGAATGTGGAGTTTTCTCCCGGGAGGCCTGGATTCGAATCCTCGGTAAGGTGTGGATGTTTT
Source organism: Cepaea nemoralis (assembly GCA_014155875.1). Lineage (NCBI taxonomy): Eukaryota > Metazoa > Mollusca > Gastropoda > Stylommatophora > Helicidae > Cepaea > Cepaea nemoralis. The sequence goes on from JACEFZ010013290.1 coordinate 24,698, forward strand.
TTTTCTGTCGGGGGCAATAGAAAAACCCTAAACCTGCACAGTTCGTGGGGGTAGCACTAGACAGGTCGGCCTTTATTTCTCAGGCTCAAGACCCCCTGTCCTACATAGCAAGGTACTATAGGCTGTCAAGTACCTCCCCAGCGGCACAAATCTATAGTCCTTCAAGATTGAAAGAGGCCTACTACTGCTACTAATATAGGCAGTACATGACAGTTGACAGTCATCATGTAGCAGGTTCTTTGCAGAACCTAGCTCTCATCACGGCCCTCTGCAAAGATTCGCAGTCCCTCACCAGTTCTCCTG
>JACEFZ010013290.1:27500-30000 GCA_014155875.1 Cepaea nemoralis
TAAGAGATATTGCCTTTGGAGTGGGAAATATGCTCCTAAGGCTTGTAACAGGGTCATTTAACTACCTTACTTAAAGATATTATACACATTTTAAACACGTATATAAATACTATAAGCAGCGAGTTGACGTGTAAAGATGCTCCACCAGCTGGCATGCTATAACTGTCAACAACAACAAATACGAAAACACTAATACAAGCAGAAAAGTTCCTCAGCTATGAAGAACAGATTTGAAAACCTAGCTATGGGGCAGTTGAAAAGAAATAGTTTTATCCACCAGGCCAAACGACTCTGCAGAGAAACCACCGATCTGCCCACAGTTGGTATCCCCCTAACAACTATTCCAGAGCGAACTCCATGGAAGTTGGTATCCCCCTAACAACTATTCCAGAGCGAACTCAATGGAACGATGAACATAGACTATCATTACAAATCCAGACAAAAGTGAGAGGAATATTTGACAAGGAAGTACAGAACAGTGTGCAGCGCAGAACAGCCACTCTCAGCTTCCTTGATGAAGAATGCCCGCAGGACCTCTGAATCCGAGTCTACACAGATGGGTCAGCACAAAATGCTGTTCAAAATGGAGGAGCGGGAGTGTACATAGAATACCCAAATAATACTAGGGACACAACCAGAGTACCGACAGGAAAGTACTGCCATAACTACGATGCTAAAATTGAGGCAATCAAGATAGCAACAGAGAAATTACTAAATACCAGCAATGGTACACAACCTGTGGTGCTATTGACAGATGCAAAATCAGTACTCGATACTATCCCACTGTGGAGTACCCGGAAACGACAGAGCTGATCAATTGGCTAAGGAAGAGGCCAAAGAAGAATAGCCTGATGTGCCCGTTACATACCACCAAAAGAAAAGAATGATCAAATCAGTCAGAAAGCCACCAAAACCTGCTCAAGATGACTACCACATTATGGACAGACCAGAACAAGTCATTATTCTGCGCCTCAGAACAGGACACAATAGATTACGCAACCATGTGTATACACAATTCAAGATTGGTGAAACAGCCATGTGCACATGTGGATCGGCGTCGCAGACAGAAGAGCACATAGTCCAAGACTGCCCAAATTATAACATATCTAGGTAAACCTTCTGGCCTAGAGAGACGACAGTGGAAGATAAACTCTATGGACCGCTGTGTGAACTGAAAAAGACAGTTAAATTCATACAAGAGACAGCATTACAGTTATAGACATATTTCAAGAGAACGAAAGAAGAAGAAAAAGAAGTACCTTGTGGTGTAAGACGGGGTGTGGTCTTGAACCTGGCAAATTCAGGCCGCCTGGCTAGTGAAGTCGCCGCGAAATGTGCAGGTTAGGTGTTTTTAAAAATCCACACCTTACCGAGGATTCGAATCCGGGTCTCCCGAAAGAGATCCGGGTATGTTAGCCGCTCAGACTTGCCGCTCCTTCCATGAATATAACTGTCGGATAAATAGTTGATGGCTCAACCCCAAAGAGATAAAGGATCCTCAGTTCCTCTTTCTCAATGTGATCCTGCCCGTTAACATTAATTTAGCTGTTACTGGCTCAATGATTTGAGACCATTAAATAGAGTTTTGGAGACCCAAGGAATAACTCCAGGAAAACAATGAAATTTTTACTGAGTATCCCAAATGTCCTTAGGGATGGTTCCTTGCCTCTCCTCTACCAACTAAATAATTAATCTAGGGTAATTGCTTACAACAATTTTACTATGACAAGAAAACTCTCAAAAGAGACAATAACCTGTAATTTTCATCATTTATTATATATATATATATATATATATATATATATATATATATATATATATATATATATATATATATATATTATATATATATATATATATATATATATATAATAATAATAATAATAATAATAATAATAATAATAATAATAAATTTTGTTGCGTATCCCTTACGGGACGTTGCAGTCAACACCAGCATTTTCAGCTGCTGTTGATGTACTAGGCAAGGGTTACGTTCAGTAGTTTGCCATTGCTTTCTGAACGACCGGTCTCTATACCTTTTTCGAAAATACGAGCACCGCCGTGTTTCGAACCCGGGTATACGGGCTCACAAACCGCGTTCGCAAGATATATATATGGAGCTATTGATTATACATGTAATAACATACAACAATCAATGCAGTACAATTACAAGATTATTTACATATTCATCTCTAACTAATTATCTATCTTCTGGCTGTGCCACTGTATCATCCAGTGTCCTCAGTGTTGTATCCGGTTTTAATTATAATTATTGGGCCTCTTCTGCTGGCCTAGTTATAATCTGTGGAAGGAAACTGGGTACACCCTGATTGGTCTCCCATCCAGTTCTTGGATCTTGGTAGCATTCAGTTCGTGGAGAAGATATTCTTGAGTGTTCTTTTCTTTTTATTTTCCCGGTTAGATTTATTATGGCTCACTGGTTTTCTCCCCACTTTACCTAGACCAAAGGATTGTGTGATACCTGTCCTGGAAGTGTGGT
>JACEFZ010013290.1:35000-42500 GCA_014155875.1 Cepaea nemoralis
AGCCTTGCTTATAATGAGCACATAGACTAGGTGATAACAAAGGCCAAGTGGGGTTTGGCTGCGATGTGGCGTGATGGCGGCAGCAAACTGTGAGCAGCGCCATCTATGTCTTCTGTACGAGGGGCTGTTCATGTCTGTGTATGAGTACGCGATGGCAATCCTGACGCTCAGCCGTTAGCAGATAGAAAGGATGGAAAGGATACAGAATGAAGCTATGCGCATTATTCTTGGATGTACAAGAGATACAGCATGCAGGGCGATGCGCTACCTTCTTGATTTTCCAACCATTGACGACAGAATACAAGTTTGCAGAGCAGACGCCTACCTCAGAGTTAACGCAAACACACAACAACCACTGCATAGTGAAATTATGAAGGTGCAGAGCAGCAGGTTAAAAAGAGGACGGTCGTGGATGGGTCAAGCCGAAGACATTCTTCAACAGGTGTGTTCACTTGAGGACTTAGAACCTGACGAGGAGTGGGTACAAGTGCCAACAGACTTCTGCACATCCTTTTCAGTTTGCATCCAACTAGATAGAAAATGCAGACAAGAAAATCCGGCTGCTGTAGAGGCTGAAGTACAAGCGTTGATTTTCGAGAATTCGCTAGACCAGGGGTGGGCAAACTTTTCGTGCCGAGGGCCGCATTGGCAAATGTAAAGCTATTGGCGGGCCGCATATATATATATACATATATATATATTTTGTTTACAGCAACCTATCACAATATGTAATTATGCAGTATAAATAACTAATTATTACAATTTTATTTTACTTATACACTTATACATTATATTTGACAATATGGACAACAACTTTTACTAATTTGTTAACACGATTTTACAACTTGTTATTATAACAAATATTCTTTATTATCTATCAATGGCTTTAATTTAGACACAAAGCTGACCACATTGTCACACTAATTGTTGATTTCTAATGTGATGTATTTAACTGCTTGCAATTTTTGACAATATTCTTGAAATCTGGAGCAAGTTTACTTGTTGAAATTCGCATAACAGCATGCAAGTTGCAGGTCTGACAATAAAGACCTATTCTTATATTTGTTGATCTTCAAGCAAGAGAATGCTTGTTCGCAAATGTATGTTGATCCAAATAATGATAAAAGTTTAGCTGCAAAGTTTTTTAAGTTCGGAAATGATTCTTGTGATAAAGATCCATAGAAATCCAGCAAACCATCTGTCTTGAATTTCTCTTTCATGCTTGTAAGTCAAGCAGCCCCAACTGTATGTCCTCTGTGGCTGTATCAGCTTCTGCACTAAAAGGTGAACTGAAAATATTGAACTATGGCTCTAATTTCTTGAAATCTTGGAATCTCCATCCAAATTCTTCAATCATTGCATTTAATTGGGCTATGTATTTTTCAGTCATTTCAACAGAAATGGTTTCTTGATTCAGCAAAGGGAAGTGACAAAATCTTTTTTCACTTGCTTGTCTGGAAAACAATGAGAGTTTTGCCTGAAATGATATTACATATACATACAATTCATGTGCAAACACACCTTTGCCCTGAAGTTTGACATTCAGTTCATTTAACTTTTCCATAATTTCAATGGCAAACATAAAGTCTAACTGCCACTCTTTATTGACAATGTTAGTATTAAAGTCATCACTATTTCTTCTCTGAGTTCCCACACTCGCCTCAACACCTTGCCGAGACTCAGCCATCGAACATTGGTGTGGTTCAGGACATCGGAATGTTCAGTTTCCAAATCATCAAGTAATGACTTGAACTGTCTGCGATTAACTCCTCTTGATCTGATGAGGTTGATGACACTGACAACTGGGTCAATAACATGCTTGATATTCAAAACAGTTTTACACAGACTTTCTTGATGAATCACATAGTGAAGTGGTAATAATGTTTGGTCTGGATATTCTGCTTTAATCTTATCACTTATCAAATTTACCAGACCTACATTTTTTTCAGTCAAAGCACGAGCTCCGTCAGTTGTAACACTTGCCATCTTGTTCCAAACCAACCCAGTTCTTTCAATACAGTTAGTAACAGCATTGAATATATCATGGCCGCTGGTTGTGTCTTTGAGTGACTCAGCACTCATTAACTCTTCAGTGAGTTTGAAAGAAGTGTTTATTCCACGTATAGATATCAATAATTGGGCAGTATCATGTACATCGGTACTCTCATCCAATGCAAGAGAGTACCACAAAAATTGTTTACTTGCATCTTGAAGTTTATGCATCAAATTGTCACTGATCTTGTCAACACGTCTGACCACAGTTCTCCTTGATAAAGTAATATTGTCAAATCTATTTTTTTTATTTTTTTTTGTTCTGGACACATAATGTTTGCTGCATCTAGCAAACATTCCTTGATGAACTCGCCATCAGAAAATGGCCTGTTCTGTTTTACAATTCTGTGTGACAGCACAAGACTAGCTTCAGTTGCAGCATCTTGAACCGAAGACTGTTTAGTGAAAACAGTTTGCTATTTCTCCAATTTTTTTACCAACTCAAGGCATTTCCTTTCCTTCTCTTCGGTCGTTAAATTATATCCGAAATCGGAATGTTTTGTTTGATATCGTCTTTGTAAATTGTACTCCTTGAAGAGAGCCACTGACTTACGACACAACAAGCAAACTGATTTGCTATCAACTTTTATAAAACAGTACTTAGTTGTCCATTCATCATTAAAAACACGGCATTCATCTTCAATCTTACGTTTGTTATTGACACTCATCATAACTTTTTTTTTTTTTTTTTTTTTTTTTTCGCTTTTCCATCCTGTTTTAGGACATTGCGGTCAACACCAGCATCTTTCAGCTGTATGTTGATTTCTAGGCTAGATTACAGAATTGTGAAGGAGGACTCTGGTGCTTTTGCTGAGACCACAAGTAGCCTGACTATGGAAGTCATGGCAGTAAGTAAAGCAATAACATGGCTCGAGACACAGACATTCACCAGGGCATGTTTCCTTAGCGACTAAATGAGCATGCTCAAGAGGACAGAAGTGGGGTGGATCCGAAGAGAATGGTTGCTGTCTCTGGAGCGGTCTCTGCTGGCAAAGGTTAGTTTCATCTTCGTGCCAGGGCATGCGGGAGTACAAGGAAATGAGCGGGCTGACAAGCTTGCAGGTAGGGCTACTGTGGAGGGCGGACGCGCCATGGACCAGGCTAACATTCTGAATGCTCTTCGAGAAGTAAGACTTTTGCGAGAACCAAGTGATGACTATGAATCTACAACCATGGCCATACTGCGAGAACAGCAAATTAAAAGAGGGGTGGCCAAACAAGAACACTACGCAGGAAGCCAAAGAAGATTGATAAACCAACACAGAACTGGTGTCGTTAGCCGCTACACGCTGCGGGATTTGCTGAGGCAGGGGATCCGATCACTTATGGACTGAATGGTTCGTTGTGCAATGAGGATGATCTGTCGACTATCTAACTAACTAACTAGATGTCTATATTTGCAGACGCAATTCATTGATAAAACAAAGGAAGAGACCATCTGTTTGCGGGATGCCTCCGGACAGGGCTGAAATCACAGAACAAGAGGTAATTTTGATTAATACTCGAACTTTTTCTCTTAAAGTATGCATCTAGCTACTAACAAACTTATCTACTGTTACCTATCTACGAATTTGATGTCTTGATGTTACAAGAACTGAAGACAAACTTTTTTAAGTGCCTTGGCTATACACGTCATTAACCCAGCCGGGCATGGAAGACATGGACAGGCTCAGGTGGTTCAAGGATGGCTTACAGAATTCGATACTTGATATGAGGGGTGGGGTAAGGAAAGTAAAGAAGTGCAAGGGATGCAGATTAAAATCGGAAGATACGATATATATATATATAGCTTGGTACCAGATATCTGATATGTGGCGTCTTCAATGCACATGTCAAGAGTGGGGCAGGTCGGGAGAAAACAGGCAGTGTACTGCCCTTGCTGAAGCTTTGCTTGAGATGGATATGGATCGGTGGACCCTGACACGGCCATCGACTTGTATCCCTAGAGGCGGCATCAGACAAAAAATGGAGTGTCCTTGGGGACTATCGTGTATTCCTTTATAGTGTCGTCCCTGGAGTGAGGGGAATCAACACCCACATTATTTTTAACCGCATATCATTATTCTGGAGAATCCACTAGATTCCGTCCACAACACTCCGTCAGTCATTGGATACCTCTTTCTCTCTCCCCCTCTCACTACTGGATCACTACCCTCTCACACTTCCCCAAAACAACATACTAAACAACTCTAGCTTCTAAAAATCAATAACATATTAATTTAATGAAGACAAGTGTATGTATGTGAGAAGTGTATGTGTAGAATGTATGTCGTATACTCTAGTGTGTTTGCAGAATCAGACCGAACAGCTCAGGAGCAAAGTCTGATCATCCCTGTAAGGACCACACAACATCATCATAGTTCAGCACAAAATGACCTCACCAAAACGATGTGTCCCTCCTGCCAGATGTTGACTTTCTCCAGTAGCTTTTTGATAACCTCGATACCTGGTCACCAATCACGGATATAGTCCAATACTTATCCTGAATCAATCATACACAATGTTACCAAATGTCCTTAAAGTTCTGAGACTTAACAATCCTTGCATCGTGAAAACACGGAACACTGTCCCTTGTAATAACATGGTTCCTTTCTATTTGTCCTAGAGTTTCACCATTACACAGTTATTGTTTACAGTCTCACAGGAATTATTGTTCTTGTTCCATGTGGTATGGAAAATAATCTCACTATTGTTCTTGTTCCATGTGGTATGGAAAATAATCTCACTATTGTTCTTGTTCCATGTGGTATGGAAAATAATCTCACTATTGTTCTTGTTCCATTTTGTATGGAAAATAATCTCACTATCAACTTCCGTGATTCCTATCACCAAGAAGTCTTCTGCCGGATACTTATATGTTTCGGCTCAACAAAGCCATGTCCTTCAGACCCTTTTTATCATGGGCCCAGTGCAAAAGCCGCTGATTAAATCTTCCCGCACTAATTTATCCATGATCTGAGGTAATGATGTTTCAGCTTTTTTTTTTTTTTTCTAACCTTAGGGGAATCTGTGAAAGAGAGAACACACCTGGTGAGAGCAACCGGACACTGACCCCTATTAGATGAGTGTAAGCCGACGGCCTCACTCAGATATATATATATAACAGTGAACCAAACTCTGTCATGGGGCAGAGGAGCTCATCACATCGGCCTGAGTTAGGGTAAGACAAGGAAAGACCCAATGTAAAGTGTAGAACCCCAGTAGACACCCCACAGGCAGATCCCACCATTGGACATTTCCCCTATCCCCCAACCGTCCTCAATCTTTCTACATATCATCCCACTTCACTATTCCCAACCAGCTGAGCTAATTGACCTCTCATACTAGTTAGTTTTAACAATGCGATTGCCTACTGTCGCCGACATTCCTTGAATCCCTAACCACAAAGCAACAACACTATGCTCAAGTCCTAAACACTATCTAGCACTAGACTGTTTTACATTATTTACATCTAAATGCTATCGAGTGAATACCTTATGAAAACTCAACTCTATCCTGAATCGAATCTACACTTTGCCATGAAAGACACATGTTCCTCAACGTTAATTGATACAGAACACAATAGATTCTTTTCTATATTAGAACCGAGCTAGTCGAACACATCAGCCTAGGTCAACTCCCTTGTCCACACTAGAGGCAACAAGTTATGTTTTCCTACAGTCGGGGATTGTCCGAGTAACGTCATTCGATGTCAACAACAGGTGGTCTTAGCGGCAACCAAATCAAGACGGCGCCCCTCCTTTCATCTTGCGATTCGGACAGAACAACATGCCGACAATTTCCCGTTTCCTAGGGAAATCTCAAAGACTGGTAGTTTCTTTTGATCCGACGTGTTTCCCTACTAGTAACAAACAATTGCAGCTGTGAATACAGACTGCCCCTGTTAGTCTATCATCTTATCGGTAACGACAGTGGTCCCGTGACAGGGACCATGGAAGTGACCACCTCCCCTTTTCTGTGCTGATACCTAAGTCCAGCACAGTCAGGTTTATAAGAGCTCGCAGAGCATTAAGTTATGATTTCGACCACTCTTCGCTCTTGGGGCGCCTTAGATCACAGGGACAGTTTAAACCAACAAGAAGAATCTTCAACCAACCATCATGGTGGTCACCAGAGGTGGAGACATCATGGAGGGAAAAGAGGGTGGCCATAAGGAATTGGCAGAGGGTGCGGAGAGCAACCAATTCATTTGACACATAATTGGAGGAGACTGAAGGTATAAAAAAAGTAAATTTGCAGGATTTTAAACTCCAGGCAGCAGAGGCTAAAAAGGATGAAGTGGGAACAGTTTATAAATGATGTGGCATTGGGTAAATTCTGGAGGTTGCACCGGCAGACGTGAAGACAGGCGATGTCTGGCACACGTAGTACCGTTTATGATGATAACAACCGACCTATGATAACTGACCGGGACAAAGGGGAGGCTTTTCTTGCACGGTATTTAAAACAGACAGATCAGCAGGATAAGGCTATTAAGGATATGGTCAGAAAAGCCTTGTCACCGGTCACTAGGAAAGAGGACTGTGAGGTTAAGGTGGAGGATATTAGACTGAAGAGAGCTAAAGACACAGCGCCAGGCCTGGATGGGGTGAGGTACACCCATATGAGTAATATGAATGGTGGGCACTTGGAGGAGATGGCTTTTTGTTTCAACCTAAGCATGAATACGACGGAAATATCCCAGGATTGGTTGCACAACTACCGCTCCAAAAGCCAGGTAAGGAGCACACCGGACTTAATAGATACCGAATCATAACCCTGCAATACACCTTTGGCAAAGTCCTCGAAAAGATAGTAGCCCGCAGGCTCCAGCGACATTTGGAAAGTCGTAATCTGCTTCCCAAAGTGCTCGGGAGTTACAGGCGTGGGGAGGGTACCTGGGCCAATACGGCAACTTTTGCATTTGATGTCTATTAGGGTTTCCAGGATAAATAAGAGACAATGGCTGTACCTCTTGACCTGGAGGATACGTATAACAGGGTCAGGTATGATTGGCTGATATACACTGTTGGACACGGAGGTCTGTCTTTTCCAGAGGGGTTGCGGCAGTCTTTTATGAGCGCAAGGTACTGCGCATGGGTTCCTGGACCTCTGACCCCTGTCTATTACACCTTGGTTGCCTCGGGGATCTGCCATGTCCCCAATGATCTTTAATGCCTACACCAGCAAATTCGCGGCTATTGAGACACCGCGTGTTGGTAGAATCTTGCCATTTGCAGATGATGTGCTGGTGTACAGACAGGGTATAGAAGGGGGGCAGAAGACTTACAGATGGCAGTAAACAGGGTGGCGGAGTGGTACAGGGACCCAGGGGCCGTTATAAACCCAGCCAAGGCATCGGCTATATGTTACTCCCTAGATAACCTGATTGTGAAGGCAGATATATTACATTGAATAGATGTCCTCTTAGTCGAGAGAGTAAATTGAAGTACTTGAGTATCACCTTTG
>JACEFZ010013290.1:47500-95000 GCA_014155875.1 Cepaea nemoralis
AGTTAGTAGTCAGTAGAGGTTCCAGCTTCACGACAAAGGGTCGTCCCATTATGCTTCTTTTCTGTGCCAGTCAATATCACATAAACAAACCTAACATTAAAACCATAACCAAAGCATAACAGAACAAAACAATATTTGAAATGGTAACATACACAAACACACACATAAAACGCACAAACACACATTACACACATTATACATACCTACTAACCGCAATGGTAGAACAGTAAGCAGATATTTATATCTTGTAAAAGAAGTAGTCACCTTTATGTTGTTATGCAAATCATGAAGTGAGATTTACGCGTTTTAACACATACTATTAATAAAAGGATACTTGATTACAGTGGTCAAGAATGCCCATCTGGGCTCAGACAGTAATGAGACTGCCTCCTGATGAGCGGACTCAGGCCGACGTGCAGCACCTGAAGCAACTGCTGGGCACCATGCGAGGTTTCCGGGAGAATATGACGGATGAGATGCGCACCAAGCTGTGTGAAGTTGTCACCTACACTCGGTAGGCTAACATATCATCATCAATATGAATCTCCACATACATCTTTGTTCCTGTGTTCTTGGTAATTTCAATTCTAATACTTCCAGTCCCCAACATGGCGGATAGGCATTTGAACTGTTAAGACCACTGGCGTGTTTAAACTTGTGGCTACGGTTTGCATTCTCATTTTCCTCATCTTGGACTGGTAGTTCATGGTTCCGTCGCCCTGCTACTGAGTGAGTGCGTGGCGCGATACTGTGAGCTGTGAATTTCGTGTGGAATGCGTTTATATATGTTCGTGCTTGTCTGTAGCGTGAACTGCATGTTTGGAACGATGGCTGCCGGCTGTTGCTAAATTGACGCGTTTGCATTTTCGGTTCACGAATGCATTCTTTCAGGAGTATCCTGGGAGTTGTTGTTAGAGCTACAGAGTTCGTGCTTTGTGCGGCGCTTTCGGCGGGTCGCCCTGCTGAAAGAAACCGAGTCATGTGGGATAAAACTAGGGTCAATGAGGTCTTTCTGGTGACTGCCGATTCCATAGACGATGAACTGTATTTTTCGTGGAGGACGTTTGTGTTGGTATTCTGGCTGTGGCATCATGCACAGTGTACCTGTGCGGGCTGTTGGCTTATCGAGACTCCTGTCTTTTCCACTTTTTTACATTGGGCAGTGAGGACCATTTTGTGTTATATTCACTGGCACAGGAACGGAGCATAATGGGGACGACCCTTTGCCGTGAAGTTGGAACCGCGACTAACTAACTAAATTCTAACACTTTCGATTTTCCCGTCTCTCATAACATTCGTCAGACCCTCTAGTCGCACACCGTGAAGGAACGCTGACGAGAGTGTTGTAAAGACCTGAATACTCATCTGCATTGTGAACTGATCTCTTGAAGTGCTTGGCTATATTATGATGATGATGATATATATATATATGTGTGTGTGTGTGTGTGTGTGTTCTGTGTTTTCAGCGTTTTATGTATGTATGTATTCATGCATGTATGTGTGTGCCTGCCTGAGTATCTACCTGCCTACTATCTACACGCTTGTATTTGTACTCTCTCTCTCTCTCTCTCTCTCTCTCTCTCTCTCTCTCTCTCTCACACACACACACACACACACATACACACTCACACTCACACATGCGCGCACACTCACATATATCCCTTTCACAGTAATTTATTAAAAGAAAATCAAACGGCCAACTACTGCCTAGTATTTTGCGATGTATGACAGGGGATTCTGGAGTCTGATAAATTAAGACCGCCTGGTTAGTGCAGTCGTCGCGAACTGTGCATGTTAGCCATTAAAGCATCGGAAGAGCAAAAGATTTGAGCGTATAACATATGACGTATTTATACACTATGAAAATTGAAGCAAGGCGGCTCAGTGTCCTGTAACCGCATCATCCAGCTACCATTTTAGGTACGTCCACACCGTTTGCGCAGGATTGACCAAGCACTGTGAAAACTCAAATTGTATTGGGCACTCTGCATTTGCCGACTTAGTCAGTTATCTATCGCCCACTCCTGTATACAATAATATTTACAAACACATCTTCCTGGCTGCTAAATTAACCGGAATGTGAGAACCACTCCACTCCCCGACTGATTCGCCTTCATTGCCTATCTGTATTTCAGATGTGACACGGGACGTGTGGTATTCCGACAAGGTCACATTGGACATCAGTTCTATTTCATCTTCTCCGGGTCTGTGTTGATACAAAGCGACTCGTTGAATGAGAAAACTGGAGAGATAGAAATACTTGTGGAGAACGTTCTCAGAGCTGGTGAGGGTTTCGGGGTAAGCCACAATTTCATAAGGTGACTCGGTACCGCAGTGACTAGCATGCTTGTCTGCTGACTGGGTGGTCATTAGTTCAGCTATACTGGTAAACTTCCTTAAATCCTGTTAATATTCTATAAAAGAACGTTGCATATCCTTTACAGTACGTCACAGTCAACCCCATCATTTTTGGCTGTTTGTGATTTCTTGGCAAGTTTCCGTTCAGTAGTTTGCTATTGCTTTCTAAACGACCGGCACTCATATCATTGTATGAAAACGAGCGAAAGATGGTATGCTGAAAAATCGGCCGCAGCTGTGTCTCGAACACAGTACGTGGGATGACAAATTGCGTCCGTACACCCTTCGCCACAGAGCCGGCTTAATACTGTGAAGTTCGCACGAAAACATTGTACACAATTGATTTGTCCCGTGTTCTATGACTTTATTATTGTTTAAAGTCTGGAGATAGTTATCAATTGTTGCATTAATGTTGTTGTTATAGATCTGTTATATTACATATACGTTGAGTAGTACGCACGTGTATAAGCTTTTAGCGGGTGGGCATAGTAAAGAGTAGGCCATAAGTCGATGCTCTTGAAAACGTTTAAAAGTAATTAAAATCAATCTTCGGAAATTATTGTGAAAGTTTTCATTTATATTTGAAGCTTACACAAGTGATTTACACGTTCACTATTCACTTGGGAATTGCCTGATTGCTCTATTGGTTTATTGTTTGCTTGAGAATCCTCTAAAAGACTGGATTTTAACTCGTATGGCCGACGCATTGGCGTTCGGATGGTCTAAGTCCAGAAAAAGAGGACAGGTTGGTGTAGAGACTGTTCTCCCCATACGAACTAGCAGGGTGGGCAAGATAGGTATTGGGACTTTACATCTGCGTAGAGCTATATTGTGAACCAGTTCATGGTTCAGCATAATTATAGACTGGCTGAGATCAGACCTAAGTTGATGATGTTTCCTTCACAGGTTTAAAGTGCAGAATTCCAAGACTACATCTCAATGCCCATTGGGGTCTGCTGAGAGTGAACGGGTAAACAAAAACTCACATCTTGCACATCACGCTGAGATTGCTATAAAGAGTAATTTTAATTGTACTTTATTTTAGAACACCAAGTAAAAGCACCAACAACAACGACAAATAAACACAGGAGCAATACTTTTGACATTTACAAATAATAATATTAATAATGTTATAGCAATGTTTAAGTCCCCGCTAATCACTGGCATCATGAAGGCTAATAGGCAACAATGGCTGGGGCAAATAGAAAGAATGGAAGATAATAGGGAAAGAAAAATCGCTTACACTCAGGAAATAAATGACCGTAGACCCCGAGGTAGACCAAGAAGACTGGAGAGATAATATACATACATACCTCTCTTGGAATCAGTGACTGGCAAGAGAAAGTCAACCAGAGAGACGAATGGAGACGGCTTGTATCTGCAGCAAAGAACCTCAATGGCTCGTAATGCTGAAGAAGAAGAATGTTATTACAATGTTGTTATAAAATAATATTTATACAGGAGATCGCCTTGATGGGGGATGGACGACGTACTGCTTCTGTGATCTGCAAAGAGCCTACAGAGCTGTGCCAGATCGATAAAGACACCTTCCTGCAGACATGCCCAGCCTTGTTCCATGAACAGCTGCAGGAGAGAATTGATTTCGTTAGGTAAGAATAGCATGCACAAAGATGCATGTGTAGTATATATACCTGTTGAAGTTCATGGTGTACAGTTATACATATTTGATAGATGTGAATGTGTATCACTTAATACATTTTGGGTTTAACTTTTAGCTCTGTAGTATCGTCTGCTACGTCCTCTTCTTCCTCTATTTCTTCACTGTCCCTATCATCCTCTTCTTCCTTCTCGTCTTTTTCATCAATTTCCTCTTTCTCTTCCTTCTTTAAATTCCACTACATCCTCTTCGCTTCCTTTTCTCTGTCTCTGTCTCCACTTCCTCCAGGCGTCTTCTTCTTCTTTTTCTTCTTCTTCTTCTTCTTCTTCTTCTTCTTCTTCTTCTTCTTCTTCTTCTTCTTCTTCTTCTTCTTCTTCTTCTTCTTCTTCTTCTTCTTCTTCTTCTTCTTCTTCTGCTGCTGCTGCTGATGATGCTGTTGCTGCTGCTGCTGCTGTTGCTGCTGCTGTTGTTGCTGCTTTTGCTACCGCTATTGCTGCTGCTGCCGTTTATCCTCCCAATGGATCATAGGCCCTCACCAAATCCACATCAAGCCCTTCAATATTTAGTCTTCTTCTGCAGTTCTCTTAATGTGCTTCCAATATTATTCATCTGTCTCTAATTCTCTAAATTCATTGGGTTATGCATCTGTCTCTAATTCTCACAATTCATTGGGTCTCTCTCAATTTGTTTTGCCCTATGGGTTTCAGGGAAAGGACTTTCTAGCTGTACTACTAACATTTTAGTCATTGTGTATCCAATGCAGCATCAGCATCTTTTAATAGTATCTGTATTCACTGGCATTTGTTAAGTTCTCGTTAGAAGCTCCACATTAGTTATTCTGTCATACAAGTTCAGCCCATCTATTCTACCCAAGCACTAGTTTGCTCAGTGCAAGATGTGTTTGGTCAGAAGCCATGATGTTATTCCGTTGCGGGTTTGATAAAGGCATCTCTTAATTTATCAAGTATGAGTATTAGCATATCTCTATAACCATGGCACTTATGTAAATCCTATTTCTTCACGAGAAATCAATACAGTCTGCTAGTATTTCTTCAGGCTTACAGACTGCTAAATGATTAGTTTGTGCAGAAATAAATTTGAGGTTTTCATGTTGTATTTAACCGCCTGTGCTCCAATACCATCTGGATCTGCAGTTTCTCCATCATTCAAGATTTTGATAGCTTTTCTAATTTCTTCTTTAGATTGTTTCTCACAGGACATATCAGGTCAACTTTTACAGGCTGGATATCTGGGGGAAGATGGAGTTCTTTAGAGACTGCTCTATTAATAAGTTCGCAAAGTAGTCAGCCCATTTGTTCACGTGAATATTAATGTTGGTGAGAACTTTCCCGACACTTTTTTGTGCCGTCTACTTGGCTGATTATATTTCTGCTATTTTTATTGTAGTGTTGTAAAGGTCTTTGAGATTTCTGTTCGCTGTTGCTACTTCTGCTTCACCTGCTTGGCCCGCTTCCTAGCTTCTTCATTAGCTTAGGTGTATTTTTCATGGCTTCTGACTTTAGTAGCTCTGGTTTTGCTATTGTTTTGGCTCTGCATTGAGTATTGTTCATTCCTTCTATTTTTAAGGTTTTCCTGTGTGTCTATGGTAAGGGTTTCCTTGCTTCATATTTTTGTTCCATTGTTTCGAATGAGTCGTCCAAATGCTTTAAACCTGCTGTCAGCAGCCTTCAGAACTCACACAAATTTCAGTGTTACATACCAGCAGATGGTGATTTGAATCTTCATCTGCATATATAAGATTATTTACGTTCTGTAGAGACGATATACGTTTGATTGTTAATTTTTTTTTTTTTTTTTTTTTTTTTTGCATATCCTTTACAGGACATCGCTGTCAACAGCAGCATCTTTCAGCTGTCTGTTGATTTCTTGGCAAGATTACGCTCAGTAGTTTGCCATTGCTTTCTGAGCGGCCGGCTCAGTATCCCGCAAGTCACCAGCGGGGGTTGAACCGCTCCCAGTTCTCTCCCGCTACGAGACTCTGCGTGATAAACGGGATTACGGAGAAAGTGTTGTAACCCCTCAGCCAGAGGGACCGGCTTGATTGTTAATACTGATATAATATAGTTTGTTTTTAAAGTGTTAATTTACAGAACACTTTATACATTTTGAATGTAGCAAGACTCCCAAAATATAGATAGATACACACGAGATATATGCTTTCCGCAGACGATTTGACATCTTTCAAGCCTGGGACAGTAATGACCTGAAAAGGCTGTGCTTTCTGTCTCAAGTTCTCGACGTCCCACACTCCAGAGTCATCGACAGAAACTGGTCAACCTCAAAGTTTGCTTACTTTGTCATGAAAGTAAGTGTTTCCACTTCTTCATTTGCAACATTATGTATACCAATTCATGAGCTGATATGTCACACCGTAATGGTAGATAAAGGTAGATAAATAGGAGAATTTCCATTCCAGAGTTGTTAAGCCGTCTGTCCTTTGCTCAGAAGATTTTGGGTTCGTACTTTTTAGCACTTTCATTCGGTTTTTTTTGTCGGATACCTCTAGGGATCGTCGCTGGAGCTACTGATTTTGTGCACTGTACAACAAATTTAGCAGGTGGCTAGCTGCCACCCGGAGATAGACTGAGCTAAATATGAACATTCCCATGCTATAAAGTTCATCCTCTCACCTTTCAGTTTGTTCTTGAAACAATTCATAGCCCGTTGCTGAGATGGAACCCAGTACCCTAAAATCCTGAGGTGATGTGGGATGTGGATTTTAATATAGGAGAATTATTTGCTTGTTTTGTGTCTAGGGGATCCCTTATGGGGATTATTTTAGATTCTCAATTACTTCTATCAGGTAAGGTGATCATGGAATTCTACCATAAACACAAGGATGAAAATACTTCACTCCTTTATGTAAATGTATTTATGTGTATTTCTCCATTCCCACTAAATCACCTATAGAGTTTGCATATAGTGTTAGAGGACATTGACGGTTTACAACATATATAACAACCACTGTTGAACAAACATCAACAAGAAATTGACGTAAACATCATCATTTGGACAAACAGTTCAGGCATTAAATCAAGATCTGATTAGACATATAGATACGTGTGCTACTACTTATAGTGCACAGTACTGGTTTTTGCGTGTGGATTAGCTTTTCCTATTACCAGTCTCCCGCCGTCAGGCCACCCCACTCCAACTTCAGAGGTACTTGTAATTCACGTCTCCAAGTCAAGAACGAGAATTGAACACTTTAGTCCTACTGACCGGTGTAGGGTTTGAATCCTAAACCTCTGCATCAGCACTCCGGAAGTTTAACAACGAAGCTGTCGTGACTACGAAGAGGTTCGGGGCTAAGCTAGACAAAAGCGCCACGCGGGGAGCCAAACAAACAGCCAGCCAGCACAAAACTCGTGTCGTCAGTCGCTACCAAATGGAGATATTGAGGAGTAAATCCGACCACATTTGCACTTTCTATGTGTAAGGAAGATGATCTTTGACTACCTAACTAACAGTATAGGGTATATTTTTAATGACTGTGCAGTGTTTGAAACTATTGCCGGTTCAAGTTTTGTATTCACCCTCTTTAAAGTTCATGCAACATAATAGGTAAATTCAAAACGTGGACCGGCAATATTTTCAAACACTGCACAGTCATTAAAAATATACCCTGTATAAGTAATTCATTAAAAAAACACGGCTGATATATATTTAAATACCTGTTTGCTCTGAACCACAGGGTCGGGTATCCATGCTGAAAGAGTTTGATGCCACTGATATCGAGAAGACAGGACACAGCAGCATGAAAGGCAAGAGTCATCAGAAGGTCGTGCAGTTTGCTGTGGTTGGAACTCTCCATGCTGGAGACTGTTCAGTAAGTGCTATATCTGCTGTCTCATTGAGGAAGCTTCGCCAGTCGCGATAGGCTTATTCCGTCTGAGCCAAGGTTTACATACTTATAACCAGTTTTAGCTATTGCTTTACCGCATTCTTTCTAAAATACATGTTATTGTGTCGTAACTCTTTAATGAAAAGGGTGTATAAGTCTTTATTGAAGAGGGTGTATAACTCTTTACTGGGCAGGCTGTATAACACTTTACTGGGAAAAGTGCATAACTCTTCATTGGGATAAGTGTGTAACTATTTACTGGGAAAAGTGTATAACTCTTCACTGAGGTAAGTGTGTAACTATTTACTTGGGGTAAGCAGTGGTTCGAATCGCATCCGTAACTTACGGGGTATGTGAGCCGGCCGCTCAGAAAGCAATGGCAAACTACTGAGCGTAATCTTGCCAAGAAGTCAACATACAGCTGAAAGATGCTGGTGTTGACAGCTAAGTCCTGCAAAGGATATGCTTAAAAAAAAAAAAAAAGTGTATAACACTTTACTGGGAAAAGTGTATAACTCTTCACTGGGGTAAGTGTGTGACTATTTACTGGGGTAAGTGTATAACTAATTATTGAAGCGGGTGTACAACTCTTTACTGGACATGCTGTATAATAATTTCCTGGGGAACGTGTATAACTCTTTGCTGGAGAGGAAATTTGTGGAGATGGAAATAGTAAGTCAGTTATTATAGCTAATAACTTTCATAAAGTCTTTTTTCTTCTCCTGCTACACTTGTTACTGCCTTCTGGTCGGCCTGGTGGACACATTTCGATATAGCAATTTCTGTTTGTTTGTTTATTTTGAAAGTGATCCGGGCTTCCATGTCGACCCAGTCTAAACACGGTTATCAGGAAATGGTCTGAGCAGTAAGATAGGATATTGACCACGTCACCCATTGAGTGCCGATTGGTCTATAAAAATACGTCTCAAGACGCTAAAAAGAGTCTTTTACTTTTCCATATTTTTATTACGTCTCCACGTGTGGAACATGTTCCGTTATTTCCAAACTAACTAAAGGTTTACGTAATAACTGTATGTCAACCGTATGTGATGAGAGCGACCTTCAGCAAAGGGCCACCAGTTACATGATGATGATTGAAGTAGTGGTCAACAAACATAATGACAAGAATCTGCAGAAGTTAGAATGAACACACTGAATACGCCGTTGTTCAAACTAGAAATCCCACCTACATAAATATTAATGATAACATTTGATTCTGATATATACACATTTGTAGTCTCGACGGACTACGGAGTTCGTGCATTGTAGAGAGATGCTCCTTGTATTTAGATCTATATTAAGAGACGTTTGTCTATACTGAGGTGTCCATAAGCAATGAACGCGATGTTTCACAATCGAAACTAGGAGAAAGAGGGTGCGAAATGATGCAGTGAAGCTGTTTGTTTGCTGAATATATAGTGCCTTGAATCTATTGTCTGAAATGGTGTATTAAATGGTGTATTATATTAGGTGCTAATAATACAGTGAAGTCTTGAAAAGACCATTATGGACTAAAGAGTATTGGGGTATACGGAGAAGTGGTAGACCACAGTGTAGATGGATTCAAGATGTAACAGATAATTTACACAAGGCAGTAACACAAGCGGGACATCTGGATCATTTACAGAGAGAAATTTCAAGAGCATTATGGGGGTAAAGTTCTGTCAAGGACGAGTCACTGGACAAGAGTTCAATGTTCATGATCTGTCATGAGCTTTCATCGATTATAAGCTTCTCAAAGAAATTGAACATCAGCAAACAATGAGTAATGAAGCATTATTGACAAACCTTGAAACGTATAGGATATGTGGTTCATTTTGTATGGACCGAGTCGTCACTCGAGGGATGATGTCGGCAATACAGCCTGGGCTGCCTTTACTTCCCATCACATGTCCTGGTGCACATGTTGAGCCGTGTCTGCTTGGGAGCCCAGGTCAGATTTGAATCCTACTCGATACGAATTCCAACCGGCGAGCACTGAGCCGGCAGGCAAGCGTGGAATGAGGACAGTGATCCGTAATGATGTGCTGCAGTAAGTAAAGTAAAAACAAGGGACCCATTTACACACTATAAAGCGCGCCGGGTGAGAGGCGCTAGACCCATGTTTTTATAGTCCAGACGGCTCGAGGTGGGAGATGTGGTTTGTATCATCATTTACATTCCCTGGGACCCAATTTAGACTGGGTCAACCTGGGAGCCTCGTTTCCATTGTTACATTTATCATCCGCCGTGATGCGGATCGAACTCATGACAGCCGACTGGCAGGGGAGTGTCTAGCCGCTACTCTCCCACGGCATCTTGTAGAAGCAGACCGCCTTGCATTGGTTTTTATAAAATAATATGGGTGTTAGTCGTTCAGAAAGCAATGGCCAATTACTGAAGGTAAACTTTCCAATAAATCAGAAACAACCAAATAATGCTGGAGTTGGCTGCAACAACATATAAAGGTTTGCAACAAACTTTGTTAAGTCTTACTAGTTGTGGTACTATACAATAAGTATACGACATGGTGTCAACACACTTGTCATACTGATTCCACCTTTCACTGAACTCATTGAGACAATAAATATTTGCGTGAGTTATCTTGTGACAACGAATCCTGATATGTTAATTATTCTACGCCAGTCAGGAGACAAGAAAAGTGTTGACCACAAAGAAAACTGATCACAGGAATCCAGAGCAGACAGTCTTTATAGCGTAAAGTCAACAAGACCAACTGTCTATTTATTACTTAACTTCACATTGGAAGCTTGCACCCGCTCTGTTGTGAAAGATTAAAAAGTAAAGGACACTTTTACGCAAACTTTAAAAAGTAAAGGACATTTTTACGTAAAGCTTAAAAAGTAAAAGACACTTGTACGCAACTTGAAGCGTATTGATCTTGTGGGGCTAGCTTTATATTTGTATAAACCAATCGGCTGTCTATGGGTGATGTGGTCAGGAAAACTCTGTCCGCCTTTACTTCCCATGCCGTTATCTGGTACTCATGTTAGGCTGTGTGGATCTGGAAGCCCAGGTTACTGTTCTAGAAATACCCGCTTCCATGGGGATTCGAAGAACTGACCACGGGACTCACAAAGTATGCTGGTCATTTCAGTGCCCCATCCTCCTGCAATATGAGTACTCATGAAATATTATATTATGGTTGGTACATGGAACCGAACAATTCCGCAACAATGACTGCGCTGAATAGTTCAGAAAGAGATTACATGGAACTTTCGTACATTTTTTTTCCGCATATCCTTACAGGACATTGCAGTCAACACCAGCATTTTTCAGCTGCAGTTGATGTCTTGGCAAGATTACGCTCAGTAGTTTGCCATCGCTTTCTGACTGACCGGCTCACATACTCTCGTAAGTAACCAACGCGACGTGATCCGCTACCGAATATCGCGCAGCTGCGTTGCCCACGTGTAAATACGGGATTACGGAGAAAGTCGTTAACACCTACGCCAGGGAGACCGGCCACTTTCGTATATAGAACACCTTTATTCTCTCAGGACTTGTCTGTGTTGGCCATGGAACCTAGGAAACACATGTCCCAGATAACGCTTGTCAGCCAAGGCACACGCTTGTTCAGGGTTGCTGTGAGGAATTTCTTGAGACTGTCTCCCAAAGCAGCAATGGAAGACTACCTGAAAGCCTACATACCCTACAGGTTAGGAAGTTAACGTATATACACTACTTTGGTTGTTACTTGAGCTGTAGTTCATGTTGATTTGAGCAGTAATTTACTGCATCGTGTAGCTTTACCTTGATTTCATCATCAGTATTCCAGTATTCCCAATTTCAGTTACTATTTGCTCCTCTTCCTCCTGTGTCTTCTTCTCCTTCTGTTGATGCTGCTACTACTGCTACTGCTACTGCTACTGGTGCAGCTGCTGCTACTGCTACTGTTACTACTACTACTACTACTACTACTACTACTACTACTACTACTACTACTACTACTACTACTACTACTACTACTACTACTACTACTACTACTACTACTACAAAAACAACAACAACTACTACTACTACTACTACTACTACTACTACTACTACTACTACTACTACTACTACTACTACTACTACTACTACTACTACAACAACAACAACAACAACAACTACTACTACTACTACAACAACTACTATTACTACTACTACTACTACTACTACTACTACTACTACTACTACTACTACTACTACTACTACTACCACCACCATCACCCGCTCCTCACATTGAATCAGTTAATTAAGCTTTGAGAGTGCAGATCAGAGTATAGTAGATATCCAAGTTTTAAGTACACCGGATACAAGGATTTGTTTATAAATCACATAGCGCTAGGGTGTACCATCCATCCATCCATCATGTACCATGCCAATAAGCGTGGGCGGTCATGTTTTGCCATCTCACGCGATCACCAGAGTCGTGGATCAGCTCCGAGCTCCTGTCTCGGCCATGCCACGTGGCCAATCCATCCAGGTATTTACTTCTCTGTCTTCCCCTTAGTCTCTTCCCTTCGATCTTGCCAGTTGTCACCAAGTTCTCCAAGTCATTTCTTCTCATAACATGTCCAAACAATTTTGACTGTTTACGTCTAATGTGCCGGCTTCCTGGCCTAAAGGTTAGCGACCTTTCTCCGTAATCTCGTATACTCTCGTAGGCAACGTGACGACGGTAAGAATCAGCAGTGGTTCGAATCGCGTCAGTGACTTACGGGGTATGTGAGCCGGCCGCTCAGAAAGCAAAGGCGTAATCTTGCCAAGAAATCAACATACAGCTGAAAGATGCTGATGTTGACAGCGATGTCCTGTAAAGGATTTGCAAAATAAAAAAAAATAAAATAAAAAATAAAAAAAACGTCTAATGTCTCTAATCAGTTTACGACTTTCATTTGTTTCTTGAAGGACTTGTTCATTGATGTTTCTGTATGTCCATGGCATTTATTTGCATTTTCCCCAGAAATCACATTTCCACAGCCATCAGATGTTTTTCAGCTAGGGTGTACCCAACCTCATAAACATGGATACCACACTGCCGGCCAGTGTTGCCATTTTTACTGCTTTTCGCACTAAATTTAGTGCTTTTTCAAGTCATTTAGTGCTAAAAGTTTTCTTTTAGCGCGGCCGCGTAAATTTAGTGCTTCACAAAATTTTTTTGGGTGCTTTTTAGTGCTTTTTGGAGTGGGTGAAAATTACTTTAAAAATCATTTTGGAAACACTAAAAAGCCGAATTTGAACTGAAGCGAGGAAGTAAAACAGTCTTAGTACGTTACCGCGCAATATTCAACTAATTTAACTCCCTTTAATACAATTTAGCTGAAAGCAAACGCCATCTTGCAGACAAGTCCAAACGTCAATACATTAGCTTGTAATCGAGTTCATAATTTTGTGGTGTCTACATTATCCTTTCATTTAAGCTTATTTGTGTTTAACCATGAGCAAGAAATATTGTCAACATTTCAGAGAACAGTGGCTCAGTGACACGATATTTCAAAAATGGTTGTTAAAAGTAGAAGGGGATAATACTAAGTTTGTTTTTTTTTAAATATTGCAAATGTTCAATTGCAGCCAGGTTAAATTATATTGAGAGGCACAAGAATACAACGAAACATCAGAAATCCGAACAACCATTCAGTACACAAAGGCAAACAACAATTGCATTTGACAAACTGAAAGATGATGTCAAAGAAACAGAAGGATGCATGTCTTTGTTCATAGCTGGCCATTGTTCGCTTCGCGTTATTGACCATTTAAGTGAACTCTGCAAGGTACACTTTGGTGACAGCAAAAGTTGCAAGAACTTTAAGATAAGGAGAACTAAGTGCAGAGCAGTTATTTCAAATGTACTTGCACCATATTTCACAATAGACTTGACAGCTGATATTGGCAAAAGTAAATACAGCTTATTGATTGATGAGAGCAATGACATTTCTGAAACTAAGCTACTTGGAGTAGCTATTAGGTACTATTCAGAGACAAGAAAGCAGTTTGTGGTTACTTACTTAAATTTAGTTGAACTGATTGACTGCAACGCACAGGCAATATGCAATGCGTTAAAAGATTGTTTAAACAAGAATGGACTTGAGTTGCAAAGACTAGTTGCACTCGGCACTGACAGGTGTAAACAATGGAGTACATACAAAATTAAAATCCGAAGTTCCTCATCTGGTACTAGTAGGTGTGTATGTCATTCCCTTCAGCTGGCATTGTCACAGGCTGCAGCTGCTTGTCTGCCCAGGAACATAGAGTTCATGATTAGAGAAACATATAACTGGTTTTCTCACTCAAGTCTTCGTCAAGCAAAGTACAGGGAGCTTTTTGCTTCACTAAATGATGGACAACGACGAAGATTGTTCAATTAAGCCAGACACGATGGATGTCCATTCAGTCTGCCATTGTCAGAATATTGCAGCAGTGGGTCGAGCTCAGAACTCATTTTGATGTAGCAAGACTCAACGAGCGCTGTTATACAGCAGAACTTCTACATTCTATGTTTAGCGACATGAAAAACTATGTGTATCTCATATTTCTCAAGCATATTCTCGGAGAAGTTCAAAGTGTGAATAAGAAATTCGAAGCAGATATACAGGATCCAACAAAACTACTCAGCGATCTTGTCCAGCTCATTGATGCTATCAGTTCAAAGATTGCTATTCCTGGGAAAAAAATAACAGAAAGTGATGCTATTCAAGATTATTTAGATCCTAATCCCAATCTAGGTTATACGTTTGAGAAAGAAATAGCAGACTACAAGTTTCCCGATGAGAAAGAAATTCGTGGAAGGTGCATCCAGTTTATAATAGAGCTATTGACACAGCTGCGTTTACGTACACCCGATAACGTTCGAGTGTTGCAGTCCATGTCATGTCTTAGTGGAAGTGAATGTCTACAGCCAATGAAGCCCTGTATACTGGATCTTGCTAAAATGTTTGTAGAAGATGCAGCTACTCTCACCCGCATCGATTTCCAGTGGAGAAAACTTCATCATATGCAGTGGATACAGACCTCTGACACACTTGGACTGTGGGCAGAAATAGCCTCATACAGAGATGCCACCGATGAAAATCCTTTCCAAGATCTTACAGATGTAGTTTTAACTGTGCTCATTTTACCTCATTCTAATGCGGACGTGGAGCGTATTTTCAGTCAGATGGGAGTTATAAAATCAAAATTGCGGAACAGACTGAGCATCAAGAGTTTGACAGCAGTTTTGACTATTAGATATGGAATGAAAAGATATGGCAAATACTGTCATGATTATAAACTACCTAAAGATATTCTGTGAAAAATTGGATCACGGGAGGCATATACATGTTTCTTTCAATCATCCTCCTCATCCTCATCATCGCAGGAGCAAACACAGCAGGAAATAGCTACAGAAACTGAAGAGGAGTTGTGTGACTGGGATTTGGCAGATCTGGAATAAACTTCATTCTAATATTCAGTGATAATAATAAATTATAATGTGCTACTTTATAACATTTTGAATGAATACCACCAGTGCTTGTTTTAGTGATTTCCCAAAAAATAGTATTGCAATTTGGTTCTTTTTTGGTTCGAAAGTAATTCTGATTGGGATTTGGCGGATCTGGAATAAACTTCATTGTAATATGAAGTGATAATAATAAATTATACTGTGCTACCTTGTTACATTTGTAATAAAAACAGTTGGTGCTTTTTTGGGGGGTGCTTCCTGAAAAATTTTGGTGCTTTTTAGTGCTTTTTTTGGAGTCGATTTTAGTGCTTTTTCATCAAAGGGAGATGGCAACACTGCTGCCGGCGTGTCTCCAGCGCCGAGTGGTCTAAAGAGTGGGATTGAACTCATCCTCAACATGCCGCTTGGCACGGAAAAAGGGACTTTGAATTTCTATTAAACAGTTAAAACAATGTTAGTTGCATGACCTTAACAGGATGTTGTATTCAACACAGCATTTATTGGGTTTTGTGATTTACTATGCAATATTTCGTTCAGTAGTTTGCTAGTGCTTTCTGAGCGGCCGATGCCTAATACCGTCGAAATCAACGCAAGGCGATCTGTTTCCAAATCGCCAGCGGCTGATTTTGAACCCTCGAAATGTCGATTGTCGAGGAATTATGAAACTGTGCGTTTCACTATCGCCTGTTATTAAACTGTTAAAACAGCCTTATTTCTAGCTGCAGTATTTATATGTGTGTTGGCAATCGCTATATTCTATTATATTCTATATGATGATAACAATAACAAACACTAGAATGTATGTTTGGCTCCCAGAATCCCTTCAGAAGCCGAAATACGAGCACACTACCTGCATAACCTGAGCTGGTCGGAGTTCAAGAAAAACATGCTTCACACGCAACGCCTGGAGAGAGCGGGAAGTTTCATAGCCTCTATTCCAGCAACGCTAAAAGGTTCCAGTGGATGGGCCAGATGGCCCGGATATGCAGTAGTCCCCAAATCGGACAAGGTAATGCTACTCTGTCTCTTTCAATTATATATCCCTAGATCTGACAAGGGCCGGCTTCGTGGCTTAGGGGTTATGACTTTTCTCCGTAATCTCGTATACTCTCGTGGGTAACGTGATGACGGTGAGAATCAGCAGTGGTTCGAATCGCATCGGTAACTTACGGAGTATATGAGCTGGCCGCTCAGAAAGCAATGGCAAACTACTGAGCGTAATCTTGCCAAGAAATCAACATAAAGCTGAAAGATGCTGATGTTGACAGCGATGTCCTGTAAAGGATATGCAAATATTTAATTATTTAGATCAGACAAGGAATGTTATTCTGTCTCTTTCTATTATCTATACCTGTCTGGATCATAACTGTTTGTTCCTAACCACAGCTGTGAGAAACATGGTTGTTAAAGAACGCTCACTTCTCTATGGACATTGGGTTGTTGTATATATTAAAGAAAGCTCACTTCTCTATGGACATTGGGTTTTTGTATATATTAAAGAAAGCTCACTTCTCTATGGACATTGGGTTGTTGTATATATTAAAGAAAGCTCACTTCTCTATGGACATTGGGTTGTTGTATATATTAAAGAAAGCTCACTTCTCTATGGACATTGGGTTTTTGTATATATTAAAGAAAGCTCACTTCCCTATGGACATTGGGTTGTTGTATATATTAAAGAAAGCTCACTTCCCTATGGACATTGGGTTGTTGTATATATTAAAGAACGCTCACTTCTCTATGGACATTGGGTTGTTGTATATATTAAAGAAAGCTCACTTCTCTATGGACATTGGGTTTTTGTATATATTAAAGAAAGCTCACTTCCCTATGGACATTGGGTTGTTGTATATATTAAAGAAAGCTCACTTCCCTATGGACATTGGGTTGTTGTATATATTAAAGAAAGCTCACTTCTCTATGGACATTGGGTTGTTGTATATATTAAAGAAAGCTCACTTCTCTATGGACATTGGGTTGTTGTATATATTAAAGAAAGCTCACTTCTCTATGGACATTGGGTTTTTGTATATATTAAAGAAAGCTCACTTCCCTATGGACATTGGGTTGTTGTCTGTGTTAAAGAACGCTCACTTCTCTATGGACATTGGGTTGTTGTATATATTAAAGAAAGCTCACTTCTCTATGGACATTGGGTTGTTGTATATATTAAAGAAAGCTCACTTCTCTATGGACATTGGGTTGTTGTATATATTAAAGAAAGCTCACTTCCCTATGGACATTGGGTTGTTGTATATATTAAAGAAAGCTCACTTCTCTATGGACATTGGGTTGTTGTATATATTAAAGAAAGCTCACTTCTCTATGGACATTGGGTTGTTGTATATATTAAAGAAAGCTCACTTCCCTATGGACATTGGGTTGTTGTATATATTAAAGAAAGCTCACTTCCCTATGGACATTGGGTTGTTGTATATATTAAAGAAAGCTCACTTCTCTATGGACATTGGGTTGTTGTATATATTAAAGAAAGCTCACTTCTCTATGGACATTGGGTTGTTGTATATATTAAAGAAAGCTCACTTCCCTATGGACATTGGGTTGTTGTATATATTAAAGAAAGCTCACTTCCCTATGGACATTGGGTTGTTGTATATATTAAAGAAAGCTCACTTCTCTATGGACATTGGGTTGTTGTATATATTAAAGAAAGCTCACTTCCCTATGGACATTGGGTTGTTGTATATATTAAAGAAAGCTCACTTCTCTATGGACATTGGGTTTTTGTATATATTAAAGAAAGCTCACTTCTCTATGGACATTGGGTTGTTGTATATATTAAAGAAAGCTCACTTCTCTATGGACATTGGGTTGTTGTATATATTAAAGAAAGCTCACTTCCCTATGGACATTGGTTGTTGTATATATTAAAGAAAGCTCACTTCCCTATGGACATTGGGTTGTTGTATATATTAAAGAAAGCTCACTTCTCTATGGACATTGGGTTGTTGTATATATTAAAGAAAGCTCACTTCTCTATGGACATTGGGTTGTTGTATATATTAAAGAAAGCTCACTTCTCTATGGACATTGGGTTTTTGTATATATTAAAGAAAGCTCACTTCTCTATGGACATTGGGTTGTTGTATATATTAAAGAAAGCTCACTTCCCTATGGACATTGGGTTGTTGTATATATTAAAGAAAGCTCACTTCCCTATGGACATTGGGTTGTTGTATATATTAAAGAAAGCTCACTTCCCTATGGACATTGGGTTGTTGTATATATTAAAGAAAGCTCACTTCCCTATGGACATTGGGTTGTTGTATATATTAAAGAAAGCTCACTTCCCTATGGACATTGGGTTGTTGTCTATTGACAATGTAACACCTACAACGTGTGCTGTAAACACCAACAATATAGACCTAAATCCCAGCCAGTCAGTACGTGCTGTACTTAGCCATGATCAGATCCTATCCTAATATGCCTGTCTGCAGAAGTGACATTTCATGAACGGTCTTGTACAGCCATGTCTTCTTTTATTAGCTTAAAGAGAGGAAAGAGAGCTCTGCATGACAATGTCTCTGGTAATGGTACACTGGGTGGACAGCAATATCTCTACAACAGCCTCACTCCAATAGGTGCATTTTCAGGATTCAAAACACCTGCATTTCAATTACTTTGAACTGCATGTTCAGAACAATGGCGGCCTGCTGTTGCTGAATTGACTAGTTTGCCTTTTCGGTTCACGAGTGCAATTTTCAGGAGAATCCTTGTGGTCGTCGATGGAGCTACGGAGTTCGTGCTTTGTGCGGCGCTTTCGGCGGGCCGCCCTGCTGAAAGAGACAGCGCCATGTGGAATTAAACCCGGGTCAATGAAGTCTTTCTAGTAACTGCCGATTCCATCTGCGATGAACTGTATTTTTCGTGCAGGACTTTTGAGTTGGCATTCTGGCGTTGGCATTATGCACAGTGTACCTATGCGGGTTGTTGGCTTGTCGAGACTCCTGTCTGTTCCACTTTTCACATTTGGCAGTGATGAGCATTGTGTGTGATATTCACTGGCACAGGAACGGAGCATAATGGGGACGTTCCCGTTGCCGTGAAGTTGGAACCGCGAATAACTAACTAACTTCAATTATCGGACTTAAATCTAGCCACGCAACCAAGCAATTAAACAAACAACCATTCAGCAAACTAACCAAGCAACAAACCCCAACCAACCAATCAATCATTTAACCTGACAATGAACAAAGTGTTGCAAGTGAACCAACTAATCTGTCATACAAACAATCATCCAACCCACCTACCAATCATCCAGCTAAATGACCGAATAACCATACAACCAATCAGTGAACCAACCAATCAACCTCCAGTCAACCATACAAACAAATAACTAATTAAACAACCAATCATCTAAACAGCTACTCAAACAACCAATCAACCAAAACTGGTTAACCAAATTAACCAAGTAAACAAACAACCCAGTAACCTAGAAAACAGCCAACCAGACAATGATTCAATCAAATATCCAAACATTAGCCAAACAACCACCAACCAACCAATCAATCAGCCAAGCAAACAATCAACTAACCTACAAATCAACCAATTAACCAAGCAACCAACCAATCATTCAACAAACCAATCAACGAACTACCAACCAAACAAACATAAACCAACCAGCTAACGAACAAACTAGCTGTTTCAGTACATGTGTATAGTACGATGTTTGCGTTTGCAGACACACTGAAACAAGTCAATAAAACAACGTTTTACTGTAACCAAATATGGCTAGCACGCTAGTACTAGCGAAGTGGTTCTCAACCTTTTTTGGCCCATGCACCCATTCACCATATTTTCAGAATGTCACCCCCCCCCCCCCCACTTCGTATTTTCTCCCTATAAATCCCCCCCCCCTCCCTACATAGTATACGTAAAAGTGGAAGCTAAAGTTAATAACACATACTAGAACAAGTCTAGACGTCTACGTGAAACGTGATTTGCGGGTCTACTTACGCTAAAAAATGAATTTCAGAAGAGCGAGAAGTACAGAACCGTAAAGTATGGAGGAATAAAAAAAGTCGCTTAGAAGTGGTCAAGCCGCCTGACTCAGGCTCCGTTTGACTCCGGGCCGCGTACTTCGGTTTATGAGTGCATTTTTTCGGAGATTCCTGGAGGTCGTCGCTGGAGCTACGGGGTTCGTGCTTTGTGCGACGCTTTCCGCGCTGCGGAAAGAGACTGAGTCATATGAGATTAAAACCCGGTGCAATGAAGTCGACCCTGTCGACTTGTAATCGACTTTTTATTTTTTTATTTTTTATGAGCGAGAAGTACAGAACTATAAAGTATGGAGGGAAAAACAATATCAAGTAATCGGTTATTGTATTAACACGATCTTGAAATAATCTTAATTCCTCCCTTCCTGGAAACACTAAATTCCCCCCCCCCCCCTTCCTAGGGGGGGGGGGGGGAGTCCCCACCGGTTGAGAACCATTGTACTAGCGACATGTGCTATATCACCAACCCATGATACAGTACAAATCGCCAACAGCTAAAGTAATATCTTACTTCATTCCCTGTTGATAAATGCTTCTTTCTTTATGTTTTTAGACAACCCGAGATATTGAAGAAGTGGCTATCGCGAATCACCCTACCAGTGACAAGTCAACACTAAAGGTGACAAACGACAACTCTACAGAAGCTAGCGACAATGTCAGCAGTGAACTTAAGCAATTGGGAGAGTTTCCGTTAAGTTTTTTTTCCAAAGTACAAAACTAACAACATCAATGACGACAACGTCTAGAGAAAAGTCAACAGTTTTACGTGATGTCCATGGAAAATATTACAACATATTCTGGGAATCAACATAGACGTGTTAGGATTACCAACATATACACTGGTTTAAAGTACATTGAGGTATGTTGCAACGAATAATACTAGCACGAACGATAAAGAATAGCTGATACAGAAAACAATTATATCATAAAGTTTGGATGTTACGCCAAGTACAGAAGCTACCACAACCACAGAAGCTACGACGAACACAGATGCTACCACGGACACAGATGCTACTACAAATACTGATGCTACTACAAATACAGATGCTACTACAAATACTGATGCTACACCAAGTACAGAAGCTACCACAACCACAGAAGCTACGACGAACACAGATGCTACCACGGACACAGATGCTACTACAAATACAGATGCTACTACAAATACAGATGCTACTACAAATACTGATGCTATACCAAGTACAGATGCTACGACAGCCACAGATGCTACGACAAATACAAATGCTACGACAAATACAGATGCTACGACGAAAACAGATGTTACGACAAATACAAATGCTGCTACATATACAGATACTGCGACAAATACAGATGCTACTACACATATTGATGCTACCACGGACATAGATGCTACCACGAACATAGATACTACTCAAATCCCAGATGATACCAACAACACAGATGCTACCACTCAACAAAGATTCTACCACAAATACAGATGCTACTTCAAATACAGATGCTACCACGAACACAGTTGTAATAACTAACAGAGATATCAGCAAAAGCTTAGAAGCTATCACAAACACAGATGCTATCATACCCAGATGTTACCACAAACTCAGATTCTACCACAAACCCAGATGCTATCACGAACACAGTAGTTACCACGATCACAGATGTTACCACAAACTCAGATGCTACAACGAATAAAGATTACATCACAAACACATATACGACAACGAACACAGATACTACAACGAAAGCTGATGTTAGCACGAATACCTATACTAGCATAAACATGGACGCTACCATAAATATAGCTATACTACTACAAACACAGATGCTACCACAACCACAGTTGCTACAACGAATACAGATGCTATCTTAAACACATACACTACAACAAACATGGATGCTACTACGAAAGCAGATGTTACTACGAATACCGATGCTAGCATAAACATGGACGCAACCATGACCATAGATATACTGCTAAAACACAGATGCTACCACAAACACAGATGCTTCGACGAACACAAATGCTACCGAGAACACCGATGCTACTAAGAACACCTATGTTACCAGGAACACCGATGCTACTAAGAACACCTATGTTACCAGGAACACCGATGCTACTAAGAACACCTATGTTACCAGGAACACCGATGCTACTAAGAACACCTATGTTACCAGGAACACCGATGCTAACACAAACACGGCCTCATCCACAAATAGAGACACTACTACAAACATAGGTGCTAACTCGAACACAAGTGAACACAAGAAAATGCAAATGCAATCATGGAAGCCAAGGATGCTGTTTCTTGCTGGAAACAAACTGTTCAAACATATAAAATATTGCCATTCTGAAAATAACCCGTAGACACATAACACCACGCGTGTATATATTTAGAAGACCCCGAAATCCAGTACAAAGAATAAAACACGGGTGTCTGTCTTCAGGAGCGGGGCAACAGCATTCGAACTCACCAACTTCCCATGGGGAAGACATGAAGGATGAATGTCAACTAGGACTGCACGACATCTACATCTACGCGAGTTTTATACGAGGTTTCCAGCTCATGAACTAACATGCTTAAAACTATAATCTGCATAATTTATTGATTTGTTTGTTGTTGATTGGTCAGAAATGTGTCTGTTGTTTCAGCTGCAGTTTATCACATTTCCACACAGCGGGTTACTGTGGTACTTGCAATATTCTTCAACTGAAATACTGCTTACTTTTAAATATGTATCCATCTACATAAGGTCAACATGGCGAAATTATAAGAACTGCTCGCTCTTAAACTTCCTGTGCGCTGATGCCTGGGCAGCGGGTTCAGAAGTAATGGCACTCTACTGAACGTAAACAAATTAACCTGGGATTGGTCGCAATGTGTTGTAAATTACATGCAGCATTCTTGCATCCATCTACATACAATTGCTTCCTCTCTTTCTTTATTCCCATTTCGAGGAGAGTGTGTTACACATAGTATCTCAAAGGTCAGGCTGTGGGATTTGGGCATGCATTTGTATAAGATTTACTATGTCTAATAACGGTCGCTATCTATTCATGTGTAGGTTTTTTTTTTTCAGGGTGCGGCTAGGTAACTTACTCTTTCCGATATCCATCTCATCAACATCATCATCATCATGTACCATGCCGATAAGCATGGGCTGACATGGTTTTGCCATCTCATACGATCATAAGAGTCTTGAATATGGTCTGTGTGTGTGTCTCACGTGTGCCATGTGATCAAGCCATTGAGATATTTATTTCTTTGCCTTCCCCTTGCTCTTTTCCCATCAATTCCGCCAGTTGTCACTAAATGTTCAAGTTTATTTCTCATCATGTGCCGAAATATCTCCACAGTCTATTCGTCTAATTTCTCAACACAATTAATGGTTTTAATTTGTTTCTTAAATGACTATCTCATTTGTTTTGCTGTCAGTCCAATGTATCTAGACATCCAGGGAGAAACAAAACTGGCCCCTAAACACTATCATTTTTCGGAAACTGAAATACTGTGGCCACATTAAAGGATATGGAGGCTTAGGAAGACAAGTAATGGAAGGCATGGTTACTGGGACAAGAGGTAGGAGTCAACCAGCATGGCGGGATAAACAAGAAAACTAAGGTGTGATAATACAGAGTCAAGGGAACTGGCAAGAGATCTAGAGTCTTTTCTGATGAGAGCGAGTTGCTACACAGGACCTGTTGTATGAACATGAACAAGTGCACCACGTAAGACATGTTGTGCAGATCTTGTGGACACTTCGACTCTAATTGTCACTAAAGAAAGAATTTTCTTAAGTTAAAAATGAACTCACGCAATGTGTATAAAATAATAATGTATTTTGTTTTCCAATTTGAGACTACTTTTCGGTTTTTGAATTAGATTTACCCTGAGTATATGATTATGTTTACCAGCAAGTGTTCTTCGAGCTGTGGGTTTAAATGTATGCTAGAACGAATTGATGTTACAACGAAAGAGTCTATGGCACAAATGGAATTTGATCTAGCAATCCACGACGCTGGTGATCGGGTGAAATGGCGAGTCATGACCGCCAACGCTTTCCGGCATGGCACATGATTGATTGATTGAATCCCCCACTGTACCAGTGGAGTTACAGATCTTGGTCTTGGCACTGTATTGAAATAATAAGTAGAAAGTCAAAATGGAAGTCATGGTACCGTAATGGTTAAGCGCTCGCCTCCTGGCCCGGAGTGTTTGCATTTGAATACGCATCCAGGCGTAAATTTAAAATTAACGTGACCAGCAGTTCTAATCAGTCTAAAATGCTTAACAAAAACTGTCCAGGTAAGTTAAGGCCGCCGATGTAATACTGACTATATCAGCCGATCGCCGATTGGTCTATGAAAATTATGAGTTAAGCACCATATGCCACGTATGCCTTAAGGCGTGCAAAATGGTCTGTTACTGTACTTATCTATCTATATATGTATATGGGGGGGGGGGGGGAGGGGTGTATATATGTGATCATTATTGCGATACCGATATCTGCTTGTGGAATGCTATCGAAAGACACAAACAAATAAACACGCTCTTTGTATTACAACAGATGTTCAGTTTACATTTTGTATGACAGATGGCATTGCACGTACACTAAGGACAAGAAGGAAAATTGTAATTCAGATTATCTCCTCCTGCTGGCCAGGAAAAGATCGTAATAATAACTGTAAGATGTGTTAAAGTAATCTATCAAACCGGTGTAGTAACTCGTTATTTGCCGTGAGACTGCGTTGTACGTTTTGTGCAACACGTTGCTCCCATATTCATAAGCTGTTTTGATATTATTGTATGCAACGTTCAAATGTTTGCCATAATCAACAAATCTGTTAATAGCTGGGACGTAAACTACTTCTACTACCCCGTGTACACAGTTTCGCCACAGGTTAGCTAGTTGTTCCAGAGATTTTCTCAACATCTGCCTGGCTCGACTGTAAGTTTGAACAGCTGTCTCATTACTGATCAGCAGCACGTCCTTTGCAGCTTTGTAAACGGTGAATGTAGCAGTGTGTTCACGTCCAGGTTTAGAAGTGCCTTGACGTATTCCTCCTCGGGAGTGCACAGACAGACCTCCATCTCTACCCTTGCTGGGATAGCTCCCTGTGCGATCATAACTTGGCTGGTCTGTATAGTAGTCAACCTTTCTGTACATAGTACTGCTCATTTCATTGAAAGCTGTATGTGCTGTAGGTGTCTCGTGATAATGAGTCTTTTCTGCTAACTCCCACATTGGCTTCCCTCGTTGATGCATGGGCAGTCGGAGGGTTAGTTTTAGATGGAAACTGGTGTATGAGAACAATTCTTCCCTGACGACCTCTGTATACTGGCGGTTTCTTAACTTTAGGCCGTCTTGTGATTGGCCTTGCTGCATTGTAAGTAGGAGACAGGTCAGAACGTGTACTGACTGCAGCAACTTCTTGGTATTCCAGCTCGGATGTTGTAGCTTCTTTTGGTATAATAACATCGACATATTTACCTGGATCAGTAACTGCTGGAGATTTAGTTGAACTATACTTATACACAACAACATTTTCTTGGCCCCGTGCTGTGCCTTCGGCAGAATCAGTAATATGTTCATTGTTCAAAAGCTGGATTCCATGTTCAGTAACCCCTAACGTAGGATGTTTTTCTGTTGTTAGCTTCGACTGTCTGTACATAGCTGAGCTGTCATCGCGTAAAAGAGAGGAGGCTGTAGTTCTGGCAGATTCTGTCTGAATGCTTGATATTTCTAGTTCAATGGGTGTTTCCTTTCCAGTATTGACTCCGTGAGTCAAATCAGGAGCGGTTCCTTTGGGTGATGCGTCAGTGTTTGTTAAACCACGTGACGCAATCGGTTGTTCTGAAGCTGTAGTTGACAAAGTGTCATATAACAATACAACGAGTGTCTCCAGTGTTGTAGATACGGGTCCTGGTCTCCTCGGTGGCATCTGTGATGGTCTCTATGGTCTTTCCTTTACTAGCTGTTGCTTTGGTTGCATGTTTCGTTGGCACCTCTGAAGTTTTACTTGTAGAAAGTTGCATTGTTTCATTTATTGACACGGGTGACGTGAGTAATACCCCTGCTGTTAAACTTGTTACTGGTGTGTGAATATACTTTGAGCTACGTTTGTTGTGTACTGTTTACTCACGTTGTTTAACTGGCCTAACCGTTGTTACTTCAGTAAAATCTGTACTCAATCGTGCATCATTGCTTGCCGTCTGATCATCTGTCACATAACTTGAAGATTGCTGGAATTCGTTAGTAGTCTGTTCCGTTTCCCTGAATCGTGACGTTTCACGTTTCAAACTACCACGAGACAGGGTTGCAGTCTCCACCCCATGTGTTAAAACTAGCAATGGAAGTATCGGGTAGCTGGTTGTATACACAGTTGTGGATTTTGTGGAAATAGCCCCAGCTGTAATGGAAAAAGTCCTAGCTCTTGTGGTCACATCAGGTTCTGGTTTCCTACTGGTAATTTCGCCAGCCAGTAGAAGCTGTGATAATTTTATCGACAGAAGATACATCTGTTATATGATCCTGATCCTTCAAGTGTACGCCATTGCTTGTTAGTAATATGGGTATAGCTGTAGTAGTGCTACCTGGTTCTTGATGAGATGAAGCTGTCGCAGCAGTGGAAGTAGACTCAAGTTTGGTACTGTATGTCTCTCTGTCCTGGAGGTCCGTCGTGGAGGGAACTGTCACTTCAGTGCTGTTATCAGAAGACATCGGTGAAGGAATAACGGTTGTGGAGAAATCTGTCACTTCAGTGCTGTTATCAGAAGAAATCGGTGAAGGGATAACGGTTGTGGAGGGAACTGTCACTTCAGTGCTGTTATCAGAAGACATCGGTGAAGGAATAACGGTTGTGGAGGAATCTGTCACTTCAGTGCTGTTATCAGAAGAAATCGGTGAAGGGATAACGGTTGTGGAGGAATCTGTCACTTCAGTGCTGTTATCAGAAGAAATCGGTGAAGGGATAACGGTTGTGGAGGAATCTGTCACTTCAGTGCTGTTATCAGAAGACATCGGTGAAGGAATAACGGTTGTGGAGGAATCTGTCACTTCAGTGCTGTTATCAGAAGAAATCGGTGAAGGGATAACGGTTGTGGAGGAATCTGTCACTTCAGTGCTGTTATCAGAAGACATCGGTGAAGGAATAACGGTTGTGGAGGAATCTGTCACTTCAGTGCTGTTATCAGAAGACATCGGTGAAGGGATAACGGTTGTGGAGGAATCTGTCACTTCAGTGCTGTTATCAGAAGACATCGGTGAAGAGATAACGGTTGTGGAGTATTGCACATCCGGCGCCTTGCAGTTGTTCCTGCTGATTAAGTTCCTAATTCTAGATAAGATGGAGATTATTCCACCGCTTAACGAACTAAAATCTAGTTCATCTTCTACACACACAGCCTGGTCAGTGGTAGTGTCTTGTTCTGTAGGTACAAACGTAACCAAAGGTTTAGTGACTGGAGCATCTCCTCGTGTTCTCAGTGTCTCACTCTCACTAGATAGTGTAGTCACACCTTTTGATGTTGTCAGCAAACTATCTTTACCTACGTCTTTCCCCTCTGTTTGTGAAACACCTTCAGTTGCCCGCACTTCAAAATCTCCTCCTTCAGTTGTCCGCACTTCAAAATCTCTCCCACCTGGTGTTGTGATATCTCCACTTAAAATTGTTTTGTCTCCTGTATTCAATGTCTTGTCTTCGCTTATTTTCCCCGATGTTCTTTCTTCTTCTTTAGCAGCTATTTCGCTGGTCTGTTCACTGCTCGGAGCAGCACTTGTAACTACTTCTTGACCACTTGAAACTGTTTCTGTAATTCCCTGATCTGCTGTTATGTTTTCTATGCTTGTGGCGTTTGTTGTCAATTTTCTAAATGGGAATGTAATTTCCTCAAACTGGGGTTTAACCGTGCCCAGTGTTTCTTCGCTTGATTGCAACACTTCACCTACAGTTGGTGTTTTTACGTCAGGTTCCTTGCTTTCTCTTTCATCTGCTGTCTCATTAAAGGATGGTTCTTTTGCTGTTGAAAATATTTCACTATTTATGTCTTTGTTTGGCAGAGTTGTGTTCTCACCTGGCGTAGATATTTCTTCACCTGACGTAATAACATCTTCACCTGACGTAACATCACTACTTGATGCAATAGTATCATTTGAAGTAACGAAATCTTCGCCTGAAGTGATAATATCGTCACCTGAAGCAATAGCATCTTCACCTGATGTAACATCTTCACCTGGTGTAACATCTTCACCTGCTGTAACATCGTCACTTGATGTAACTGTATCATCTCCTGATGCAACACGTTTATCACCTGATGTACCATCTTCACCAGATGTGACAATATCTTCACCTGATGCAACATCTTCACCTGATGAATCTGTATATTTGTCTGATGTAATAGCCAATGCACTGGTTCTACTTGCATCTTCCGTTGATTTAATAGCATCTTCACCTGATGTAATATCATCTTTACTTGAAGTAACAAGATCTTCATCTGATGTAACATCATCACCTGATGTAATAGTATTACTTGAGGTAATAAAATCTTCACCTGAAGTAGTAACATCTTCACCTGATGTAACATCTTCACCTGACCTAACATTTTCACTTGGTGTAGAAATATCTTCACCTGATGTAACATCTTCACCCGATGTAACAACATCTTCAACAGATGTAACAACATCTTCACCTGATGTAACAACATCTTCACCTGATGTAACAACATCTTCACCTGATGTAACAACATCTTCACCTGATGTAACAACATCTTCACCTGATGTAACAACATCTTCACCTGATGTAACAACATCTTCACCTGATGTAACAACATTTTCACCTGATGTAACAACATCTTCACCTGATGTAACATCTTCACCCGATGTAACAACATCTTCAACAGATGTAACAACATCTTCACCTGATGTAACAACATCTTCACCTGATGTAACAACATCTTCACCTGATGTAACAACATCTTCACCGGATGTCATCATTTCTTCACCTGATGTGGTAATCTCCTGACGTGATGTGGTGGCTTCTTCCCTTGATGATGTGATGTCTTCACTTCTTGTTGTTACATCTTCACCTGGCGTGGTGAAATAGTCACCTGATGTTGTAATTTCTTCACTTGATGTGATGGCTTCCTCACCTGATGTGGTCGCTTCTTCACCTAATGCGGTCGTTTCTTCACCTGATGTGGTCGCTTCCTCGCCTGATGTGATCGTTTCTTCACCTGATAAAATTATTTCACCTGATGTGATTGCTTCTTCACCTGATGTAGTAGTT
Source organism: Cepaea nemoralis (assembly GCA_014155875.1). NCBI lineage: Eukaryota > Metazoa > Mollusca > Gastropoda > Stylommatophora > Helicidae > Cepaea > Cepaea nemoralis. The sequence continues at coordinate 77,045 of JACEFZ010013290.1, forward strand.
TCTTTACCTGATGTGGTCACTTCTTCACCTGCTGTGGTCGCTTCCTCATCTGATGTTGTCGCTCCTTCACCCGATGTGGTCACTTCTTCACCTAATGTGGTCACTTCTTCACCTGATGTGGTCGCTTCCTCACCTGATGTTGTCGCTCCTTCATCCGATGTGGTCGCGTCTTCACCTGATGTGATCGTTTCTTCACCTGATGTGGTAATTTCTTCACCTGATGTGGTCGCTCCTTCACCTGATGTGGTCGCTCCTTCACCTAATGTGGTCACTTCTTCACCTGATATGGTTTCTCCTTCACCAGTTGTTTTTAGCTTCTTCACCTGATGTGGTATCTTTTTCACCTGATGTGATCACATCTTCACCTGATATGGTAATTTCTTCACCTGATGTCGTTGATTCTTCACTTGATGTGGAAGCTACTTGACCTGACGTGGTCGCTATTTCACCTGATGTGGTCACTATTTCACCTGATGTGATCACTTCTTCACCTGATGTGGTAATTTCATCACCTGATATGGTTTCTACTTCACCTGATGTTGTCGCTTCTTCACCTGATGTGGTATCTTTTTCACCTGATATGGTAATTTCTTCACCTGATGTGGCTGATTCTTCATCTGAAGCCGTGATGTTTTCGCCCAGTATGGATGTTTCTACAGATGTGTCTAATACATCACCTGGAATTGTAGCTTCATCGCCTTTAGTAGTGACTTCTTCACTTAAATTATTAACTTCTTGACTTCTAGTGGTGGCCTTTTCACCTGAAGTGATTATTTCCTCACTTTCTGTTGAGACTTTGCTGGATTCTACTGTTGATGCAACACCTGAAAATTGATTCTTCTCCTGATTGAATATATTATATTATACTGGTTCAACTCTTCATTTCCTGTAGGTCAGATTTTCTGTATTTGATTCTAATGAATTTGTGACAAGGTCACCGGTGCTCGTGTAATCTTGCGGTTTTCCATCAAGAACTGGTGACGTCAGTTCCACTTGTACAGTAGTTTGTGACATGCCATGAAGCATGCTGTCCTGCTTGCTTGTAGGTGTGGTAATTGAAAAGTTTTCCTCACTCAAAAACAAGTCAGACGAACTCTCCTCTGTGTCTGTTCTGTAAACCTGGGCTTGTCTGTATGAAATTACAAAAAAATAATAATTATTAGAATACACTTTTAATATGCAATAATTATTCAAATGAAAGGACATTTTACACTGCAGCTAATAGTTTAAAATTCACAGAAAATGCTTTTCCTTTCGACATTATTATCTCATTAGGGTATAAACCCTCAACTAATTCACCCTTAGGCATCCTATTCTTAGCTAACCCATGAAGATCTGACCATGCACTCCCCATATTGCTCATTTCTGTCTCTACTTTCTCTTCTGCCTGTGGTTTTAGGTCTTCTTCTGTTCATTTTATCATAAGGATTCCAGACAAAGGCCTTCCTAGTCATACTGTTCTCAGGTAGAGTAGACTGATGGTCGACTAATACTGTCAGTTTTACTTTGGTTCTTTCTGTGTGGATTAGAAATGATCGCAGTGACATTCAACGGTAAAAACAAGTTTCTCACATCTAAACACAAAGGTAAGAATTGTACTTAAGAATAACTGAGTGTTAACATACTCTTCATTATTACTTGGTGTAGCAACACAGCCAGTGAATAAATGTGAAGGCAAACTTAAAGCTTTTGAGATTTAGTTATGCTGAAAGGAATTTAACTCATACATTGACATCTGCTGAAAGGAATTTAACTCATACAATTACATCTGCTGAAAGGTGTTTAATTCATACATTGACATCTGCTGAAAGGTATTTATTTAACTCATACAACGACATCTGCTGAAAGGTATTTAGCTCATACATTGACAACTGCTGATTTGTATTTAACTCATACATTGACATCTGATGAAAGATATTTAACTCATACATTGCCATCTGCTGAAAGATATTTAACTCTTTCTCTGACATCTGCTGAAAGATATTTAACTCATTCTCTGACATCTGTTGAAAGATATTTAACTCAGTAACTGACATCTGTTTAAATATATTTAACTCACTAACTGACATCTGTTGAAATATATTTAACTTATTAAATAGAGATTAAATATAGAGTGGAAGTGACCACAAGGGAAGTCAGATTCCCATAGAATGGTATCGACTGCATGTAAAGAAAATGAAAACACATGCCATAAGGGCTGGGATTCAAGAGGAAGAGTCAGTCTCACATTATTCGCTGCTTGAGACTAAAGAGTTAATTCACTGTACACCAAGCATGTCTGACCATCCCAGTTACACGGTTACTGGGTTCACATTGCAGTGTAATGTGTAGGTTTGTGTAGAATCAGTTAGAGGGGAAATTATTTGAGTTGGCGACATGCTTATGTGCATAACAACAGTATTTTTATCTCTCTTTCTTGCGCTACATCGGTCTCTCAGTCCTTTGCTCTCTTGTTCCCTTCAGTTTTTACAAAACACGAATGATAATGATAGTTCAAGGTTCATGTCCTTGATCGTATTAAAGCACATTATAGTTAACATCCTTGCAATTCTCTTAGTAACCTATATAGCCTATCATATGCGCCATTATATATTATTTTTCAATCATCATCATCATGTGCTATAATGATAAGCGTGGGTTTTCATGTTACGCCATGTCACTCAATCACCAGAGTCGTGGACCAGCTCTTTATTCTTGTCTCTGCCGTGCCACGTGGCCAAGCCTTTCAATATTTATTTTCTCAATGTTAGTGACATAATATCTGTTTTAGTATGTATTACGTTAAAAAAATCTTCACGAGAATCACCCTGATAAGGAATGAACAGAATAACAAGAATTAAAGGCAAACGTTTGTGTGTGGGTGATATGGCTTTCTGTGGATAATTCTATATATTACAATATATTTCTAAGTGTTGATTGTCAAATACATTGCATCATTTATTGTGGTTAATAATGTTTCATAATGCAGAAGTTTACCATCTGAATCTGTGAATCTTCAACTGGCGTGCTAGGCACCATCTCCTCACATCGCAAACCTGAAGGATAAGGAACAGCGACAGAGGTCAACATGTGTATATAATATGTTCTTATCATTGTGCTTTTGCAGTTATCGTTTAATACAAGTGATTTGTGAGGTACACTAATTATTTAACCAGTTAATTGTATGTGTTTGACAATATTGTATGTACAGTGAAGACACAAACAATATAATGTCACAACTTATGCCTGACATATTTCGTTGTACCTCGGCAGGTGCATACTATAGACAAAGTTCGACATGTATTACAGAAACAACGAAACCTTTAAACTAAAATACATAAAACACATTGTTGAATGTTTCATTATCACCATGGTAATTTTAAAGTGACTGTCGTGTCCATTTGTTTACATAATTCTGGTTTACCGGCGTCTATAGCAGCGCATCGGCATATCTCGTTAACATTTGATTATGTGCTAGCACACCAGTTTGTCTGCCACATGAGCACATCATTTAAATGGCAAGCTATTGAAGAAGATGGCTTCTTTCGGTTGGTAGGGATAGCCGGATTACCGGAACTTTCTAGTGTTCGTTTCATTTTTTATTTCTCTTATTTCTGATATCATATTTTATTTTGTATCTGTCGTTCCGTTCAGCCTACGTAAATTAACTGGCAATGGCATTGGCACCTTGCCGTCTTCACAGACGATAGTTTGTCTCATTGTGCTTCAAAAAAGCATAACAACAACAACACATGGCGGTAGCAAATGTGACTGATCAGATCAATTCGCTCTGTAAATGTTCGTCAATAATGAATGCTTGTGAACACATGGTTATTTTTCTATGTGTGACCTATCTGCAATCATTTTCTCCTTTGACTTTATTCTATTTCTGATATGTCACTCCATGCAACGCGTTCAGGGGCGACTTGCTCCCGATGTGTATTATCAATGCCTGTATCAACCATGTCCCACTTACACACAACATTTGCATCGTAGTAGAGGCCGACCCTGTGATCTCTTACCATCTGTAATTCACCAAAAAAGATGTCCTTTGGTAGTCCACCATCATCCATCTTTGTAACGTGTCATATAAATCTAAGCCTACGAAGACTGGACATGGAACAAACCGTCACACAACCTGATCTTTCCAGTACTTCAGTTTTTGCGATTTTGTCTTGCTACTTAATAACAAGTATTCTTCGCAGACACCGCATATGAAAGCTGTTTAAACGTTTCTCTTGGTGTGAGTAAGTTGACCAGCTTCACTGCCATAAAGAAGAGTACTAAGGACACAGGCTTGATAGACAAGGATTTTTGTTTTGGCAATAAGCTTTTTGTTAAAATTTTCCTTTTTGTTGCTGCCTTAACAATCCTGATGTTGATTTCCTGATCTAGGGATAATTGGCTATTTACCCCTGTTCCTAAATATGTAAAATGGTCTACTATCTCCAGTTCGCCGTCGTCAATAAAGATTGATGGTAACCAATGTGCATTTTGTGACATAATCTGTGTCTTCTTTTTTCTAATTCTTAAACCATTGGAGAATGCAGATAGTAGACGTTGTAATTCTTCCTCAGAGTGTGTCGTAATTGCAAAATCATCTGCAGACAGCAACTTTCTGATCAGTAGCCTCCTAATTTTGGTCTTGACCTTCAATCTCTGAGCATTGTTGAGGCCGCCATCTGAGCGTGAGTAAATGTATACACCACCATCCTGAGTAAGAAAGGCATATTTCAGTAGAAGTGAAAAGTATATTCCAAAGAAGGTGGGAGCTAGTACACAACCTTTTTTAACTCCAATCTTGACTTCAAGCTCTTCTGAAGTTGCAACATCAAACTTAATAATACCCTTCATGCCCCGTGGAACGATTCCACAATGGGCAGAAGAGTTGGTGGGCAGCCAATCTTCTTAAGTGCCATTGAACAGTCCTTTCCGACTGACCGAATCAAATACCTTTATGATGTCGTTGAAGGGGATAACAGTGGTTAATTCTGTTCGCGGCATGTTTATTGCATTTGTCGATTTGAGAATATCATGTCAATAGTAGACCGGTTCTGTCGAAAGCCACACTGTGATTCGGGGTAGACTTGATTTCTCATAACTTGAAATCTACGAAGAACTATTCTGGCAAATACTTGCCCAACAATACACAGAAGATATCCCTATAATTGTTACAGATCGCCCTTGTTCTTGTACAGTGTTATGATGCTTGAATCTTTGAAATCCTGTGGGACTTGTCCTTCTCGCCAGCATAGCTCTATTAGCTGGTGGTTCTGTATGTTTGGAGGTATATTCTTTTACTGATGGGGGTTGGTATAAGAGTAATCAGGCACAGTACAAATTGCTGCAGAAATTGCCATACAGCACATCGGAAAGATTTAACACATCCGGTGTGTGTGTGTGTGTGTGTGTGTGTGTGTGTGTGTGTGTGCGTGCGTGCGTGCGTGCGTGTGTGTGTGTGTGTGTGTTTGTGTGTGTGTGTGTGTGACTGAAGAATCACACAACACAAACACCAAACATATCAGTTATCTAAAACTGCAATCAGCATTCTACCAGCACCAAACAATCTCTTCCACCTTCTACTAAGCCGGGTCGGTCCCACAGCCACATCCCTGCTAATGAACAATATTGACCCCAAAGCTTAAGAAGACAACAACGCTACCTGCGAAACCCTCAGGACACTGACAGTCAAAATCAGCAATAATGTCAATGCAAGTCCCGCCATTTTCACACTGGTTATCCAGGCATTCGTTGATCTCCTCTTCACAATACCTGCCCGTGTATCCTTCTTCACACTCACAGTCGTGTGTGTCAGAGTGGCAGGTACCTGATTGTAAATACATGAAAATTTGTTTTGATATGTACCTGTATGTATATAGTCAAGCATTTCCTCGTATCTTTACTTCTTTCCCTTACTTTTATTAGTGCTGGTGAAGGGCAGCAGGCTAAAAAGAGGACGGTCGTGGATGGGTCTAGCCGGAGGCATTCATCAACAGGTGTGTTCTCTTGAAGACTTAGAACCTGGCGAGGAGTAGGGACAAGTGCCAACAGATTTCTGCACATTCTTTTCAGTTTGCATCCAACTAGATCAGGGGTCACCAAACTACGGCCAGCGGGCCGGATCCGGCCAGCGACGTCATTTCATCCGGCCCGCAGACGGTACTCGAACTTGCTTGATATAACGTATGGAACACGAGAGGTTGTGCTATAATTTAAATGTAAATATTATGTTTAGAATAATGGGAGATCTTCACACGTGCGCAGACCTCCTGGCTGCTATGTGTCTTAAATTTACTATTGTCAATTATACATTATTGTACCTAGATTTTCTTGTTTATTGTAATGTTTGCTTATTTCGCGCTATCCCAAGTCCTTCCCCGGCTCGCGGTATCGTTGCTGTAAGTCCCTGTCGAGGATAAGGCGACCTGAACGTCATGTGTTAGAGTGCCTGAAGTGTTAGAGCCCACAATCTTCGATAGACATTTCAACTCTCTGGTCAATCAGTCTGTCAATCACTCAACCAATCAACTAACCCTATTAGCCGTGTTCTAGGAAGCCTACTTCAACCAACCAACAGATCAATCAACCAACCAACCAATCAATCAACCAACCAACCAATCAATCAACCAATGAACCAACCAATCAACCAACCAACCAGTCAAACAGTAGATGAACAAACTAACCAACCGAATCGTCCGTGGTCCAGGTAGGTACTACTTTTCTCATTCTGCACCAGGCAACACACCATATACTGATCTGGTACTATTTTTAGGACCAGCAGGTCAAGCCGGCATGAAATAGATACCAGTAAATGACTTGGGAAGTAAAGGACTATCGGTGTTATACTGACCACATAACTCACCAAGTACCGATTTGTCGGTACACATATCTAGCACGGTATGCCCAATGTGCCAGAGTGTGTTTAAAAGGGTCATATGCTTACTTGTCATGCATTTAATACTATTTAACTGATCAAACATTCCTTAGCTACTCCATGCATGACATTATTTATTTTAACTCTCTACATCCAGTAGGAAGACAAAGGAACACTTCGACATTAATGTCCTACAAACATTTGTATGAACAGTAAATAAGTCCGATTTATGGTCGAATGATATGTATCTTTTCACTAGCTAATGATAGGGAGGGACAACGAGAACTGAAGCTCAAAATGTGGTTACCATCCAAGAATGGCTAAGGAAATGGTTGGGGGACACATGACGCTAACCATTATAATGTCATCATCCTCCAATGGTGTAAAGGTTTCCCAAATACAGTCTTTCCACTTTCTAGGCATCTGTAAAGATGTTAGTCTGCCGTTGCTGTCCTTCTTGGGAGTGGCCATACTGGTCGGTGATTAATGCCATTGTCTCCGTAATGATATTCTCTGTCAACATGCGAAAACTTTAGATTATCACCAACAACTACCCGTCTACCGCTCTCAAGCTCAGTCCGCCTAACGTTCACGTGGCTGCACGTACCCTGTTTTCGGGGCTAATCGAGGTCCTCACCTAGCCCAAGGGTGTCCCTTAGGCTAGCGGAGGGAAGGAGGAACTTTATATTTCCTTTAATAAAACCCTAGTATTGCAGCCAGTCTCATATAGTTGGTACAGTATGTCTCCCGTGGCTAATAACAATTGCCAAATCAATAATTAATATTAGTGAGTTATATAGTACAGATTTTTGCACATTTCCCATGATTTTATAATGCATATATTGATAGTATTGTTCTCGTTTAGCCTCATATCATAGAAGGGCAGAATTTTAGACGGGCCTGCATGCCCAATTCTCACCCCTTTGAAAATAAAGTGTGTTCGTTCGTTCGTTCGTTCATAAGTGATGTATGAATGAAATAACGTATGAAACTGAGAGATAAGAAGGGCAGAATATTAGACGGACCTACGTGTAAAATTCTTAATCCTTTGAAAATAAAGTTCGTCCGTTCGTTCATAAGTGGTGTATGAAAGAAATAATGTATGAAAGAGAGAAATGAGAAGGACAGAATGATAGACGGACCTGCTCGTCAAACACTTAACGCTTTGAAAATAAAGGTCCTATAGGGAACAGAGAAGAGGACAGACGATAGAGATAGGGACATGGGGTGAGTACGGGGGAAGGAGAACAGTCTAGATGCTGAAGACAGGAAAGACAGGACTGTACCCGTGAAAGACAGTGTCACCTTGAACAGAAGTACGCAATACGCCTAGCCTCAACCAGGCGTATGCGAGACACCTGGCTTCCCACGGGCTGCACGAGGGGCAGATACCTCGTGACCACCGGGCAGTCGAAGGGAAGCCAAACGGGCTTTGGACTGGACAGAGAGTAGATCCATGATTGAGAGTGTGACAGGATAGACTATACCTGGGACTTCAGGATTTGAATAGCTGAGCCGCTTGACTTGTGCTTGTGTGTGTGGCTGTGATACGAGAGCGTAGTGGCTTGTATCGTAACGTATTGCATTGCTAAATTATTGCTATATTATGAATTAGTGCGAGAACGAATGCTGTAATGGTGGATGAGACATTATTGTACGATTATATCCTAGAGTAATAAATCATATCTTATTGACTCATGTGTTTATGTCTCATCTATGCTCGTACTATCTACCTGTCTTGAACCCTTCACTTTCTAATACCTCTAGACGCTGACATTCGTTCGTTCGTTAGATAGAAGAAACCCCAACTAACCCAACTACTGCGCACTGTTCGAATCTACAGTACTCATTGTCTCATGTAATATTGCAGACAATAAGCTTACCTCCGTTATGACAGGTCAGAGTGTCACAGACGTCTATGGTGACCTCGCACGTGACCCCCGTGTAGTCTGCGGCACATTGACATGTAAATTGGGCGCCATCTTGTGTTGGGACACATGTAGCATCATTCTGACATGGATTACGGGAGCAAGGGTCAGTGTGTATGAAGATCTCACAGTTTGGACCTGCAGGAATCAACCCGTCGAATGAAGGTCATCTCTACCTCGATATTATCTCTTGTATGTCACTACTATACACTTTCTCAATATATACTATTGCTGCGTTGTTATCTTTTCATGTGTAAAATATACTACCTCACATTTATAGTATACATTAACAATAAACACGCACGCACGCACGCACACACACAACACACACACACACACACACACATTCCTTTAGATGTTTGTGGGTTCGATTCTGGATCCCATCATTCGGTTCACGAGTGCAGTTTTCTAAGAGACTCTTTGTGGTCATCGATAGAGCTACGGAATTCGTATTTTGTACGGCGCTATCGGCAGGTCGTCCTGCGGAAAGAGACCGAGCCATATGGGATAAAACCTCTTTTTCATAATTATTCCTCTCTCCCTCTCCTCTCTCTCTCTCTTTCTCTCTTTCTCTCTTTCTCTATCTCTCTCTCTCTATTTCTCTCTTTCTCTCTTTCTCTCTTTCTCTCTCTCTCTCTCTCTCTCACTCACTCACTCACTCACACACACACACACACACACACACACACACACACACACACTCTCTCTCTCTCTCTTACATACTCCAGGAAATAACCATCAAAGGGAAATAATTATTTGTTTACCAGGAAGTAAGAACATATGTATATCTTCTTCGCATATGAGGAATCATTATAAGGAGCATGAAATGCTTGAGAAAAGCATAGCAAAATATGACAGTAAATGGTGGCATTATAAATAACATATGATTACTCTCTGCACTGAATTTATAGCAAACATAAATTAGAAAGCAGGAAACCGCTGACAGGAATCATAATTGTTAATGAACTATATGCATGAATAAGAAACGTTTAACAATGGTGCAAATAATGTAATACATGGAAAGTATGATATAATTTTTTTTTTACATACTCGAATAATATGAAATAACAAAAATACACAATCCTTATGAAGAAACAAAATAACAAAACAAAATCTATAATTTTTTTTTTTTAGCAGAATGTAATTATAAAAGCATCGATATGTAATTACGTGCCTTTCATGTTGGTTTCCCACAGATAAGTTAGCTTAACACAGTTTGATTCCGCTCGCAACAAGTAAACACATTCAAGAGGTCTGCATGGGCTAATGGATAAGAGCGCTCGTTCTTAAACATCCGGTGTGCTGATGCCCAGGTAGCAGGTTCAACATCTACACCGGTCAATTGGACTAAAATGTTGACTTCTCATCCTTGACTTAGGGACGTAAATTGCAAGTATCCATGAAGTCGGAGTAGATTCGCCTGATGGCGGGGGACATTGATAATAGGGAAAGCTCAGTCCACAGGCATAAATTGGTCCAGTGTACCAGAAACAGTAACACGTGTGTGGACTATGCCTTGAGTTCAAAGCGAGCGAACAGAAACAAGTTCAAAGGTACTAGCAATTGGAGTTCTACTGACATAATACCATGTTATCCATACTCAACGGTCTCTGGTTGAACGAGGAGTAAAATAAGACAACAAACATGTGGGTATCTGTTGTATACATTCATATGGACTATATACACATGGGAGTTGCTTACTGTCAGTGTAAGGTGGACATACACACTTGTATCCATAGTCGTCGCTGATACAAGTTCCGCCATTCTGGCATGGATTGATGTAGCACTTGTCAACATACTGCTCACAGTTAGTTCCTATCAAAGTAATAGCAATGTGTGTTAATTATGGAGGATAAACAGCACCTACACGTCGTGCTTGTAACGGCAGGACACAGTATGCTCAGCAGCATAGAAACAGGTATGTTCGTCCAGGTATGCTTCAATTTAAAAATCTAAGATAAGGAGCATTCGTTGATCTGTTACCCAGGACATGCTGGCGTGTTGGGAAACGAGCAGGTGGACATAGTAGCTGGTTATGCACATTTGTGGAGGTGGGGTATTGGTGCACGATACGGCAGATGTGGTCAGGGTGTATGGTGTGGGAGAATAGATATACCATCATTGCCTGGAGAGAATGGTGCAGCAATTAGTGGTCAGATGATCTGGTTGACAATTAGTTCTCCGAAGAAAGGCCAGGCGGACACATAATCAGAATGCAAATGGTACCATTTGTATTGGATTCCCAGCTGGCTGTTGAAGATAAGGGTGGAACGCGTATGGGAATGTTGCTGTGATGTCAGTTTTCGACTTAGCTCAACTCTTTATAAAGACAAATTAACAATCTCATTGAGAAATCAAATATATCCTTAAAGTTCAAACAATGTAGTTTGTATGCCAGTGTTACAAACTGCTGTTTGTGACAAATTGTGGCAACAACTTCTAGTCTGACTCTACCTTACAGAAAGAAACAAACATTATAAATATGCGAACACTTTTGTAGCAAATGTTGTTAATATTCAAGTCTGAAAATCAACAGTTAAAAATCACAATGGCAGAAACACTTGTGTGAGTGACATTTAACAAACCCTGCTAACAAACAGACAATAAGAGACAATTTGTATTCGCCCTAAAGAGTATACGGCTGATGATGCCTGCCCCATATTGTTATAGATCAGTCGGTACTCGATTGATGATTAGGTAAATATGACGTCGGCCGCCTACACTTCCCATAACATTTTCTGGTACCCATTTTAGGCTGTATCGATCTGGGTCCCAGGTAAATCTAAAAACGATCCGATTCGAATGGGTTTCGAACATATGAGCACCAGGCTGGCAGGCTCAAGTTCTAGCCACTGAGCGACCGCAGCCCCCTTGCAAAATATAAGCTGGACAAAAAAGAATTCAAATCAACACATTTTCGAGAAGACATTGGATAAACCAAAATAAAACTGTAATTAAGGCTATTTTTGGCTTGATAACAATATTAGACTTGGGGGTTTATTGATTAAAATACTGTAGGACAGAAAACTGAATAGGAAACAGTGTTAGTTAATTAGTGGACAATCTAGAACAAAACTGTATTATTTACATGCAAGATCGTTAGGGCACAGATTATGCTGAGATGAAGGGAGTTGGTGAGAAAAGGAGACAGTAGAGGGGCATGTTCAAACAGGGGGACAATAGGGGGGCATGTTCAGACAAGGAGAGAGTAGATGAACACGTTCAGACAGGGAGAAATTAGAGGGACGCGTTCAATCAAGGAGACAGTAGACAGACATATTCAGATATGGTGACAGTAGAGAGACACGTTCAGACATCTTCAGTATCAGTTTTCTGGCTGAATGACCTGTTGCAATGAATGAATGAATGAATGAATGAATGAATGAATGAATGAATGAATGAATGACATTTCTAGAAATACTTTGGAAGGTAATGACCTGTAGTTGCCTCCGTGCAAAAGCATCTGTACCCCAGGTGTACATCTACACACGTCCCACTATGCTGGCATGGATTGCTCTCACATTCATTTGTTTTGAATTCACAATGTTCGCCTGCAAGTGAAATCTGTCTATGCATTTTTCGATTATGAAAGTCACGTATACAAAGACATAAAATAGCATAAACAAAACATAATTGCAGCATATTAAATCTGCATTTACCATGATCTTCTTTTGCTGTTGTTGGGTTTCCAGAATGCAATCATGTTTTTTTTTAACGTTCGTGAGCTATTAATTTTGGTACTGAATGAAGAATCTCATAAAAATATAATATGTGTTCATATGTATTGTTTATTTATACATGAGGAGTGGCTGGCCGAGTGGCTAGAATGCCGGGCTCTCATTCGCGAGACCCTGTTTCGAATCCTCGAAAAGGTGTAAATTTTTGTTTTTGGGGGGGGGGGGGACTCTAACTTGCACAGTTCGCGGCCATTGCACTAGCCTGGTGGCCTTAATTCATTCATCAGGCTAAAGACAAACCAGGATAAAACCCGGTACAATAAATTCGAAAGCCTTTTAAACCCTTATAAATCCTTTTAAACTTCGGTGCCATGTTTCCTAGAGTACCAACGTTTTGAATTTAATATGAAAGAAGTTTCACATTCAGAAAAACAATTATGTGCACTTTTTGGGGTTCTGTTATTTCTAATCAATAATGATTGCATCTTCTTGCCATTAAAGCTAACGCCGCTTTTTGCAAGTTATAATAAATTTCAATTACTTATAACAAATATTATTTCTTAACGTTTGTAATAACTGAACAGAAATCTACCTGTGCACTTTCTTTCTTTCCCCTGTGTGTGTGTGTATGTGTGTGTGTGTGTGCGTGCGCGTGCGTGCGTGCGTGCGTGCGTGCGTGTGCATGTGTGCGTTGGGTCACATTCCTTGCACACGGATATCGATATAAGTGCCGAAACTTCTCTCTTACATCAAACAAGGAGTTCTCACCGCTGTGCACTAGCTCCGTAGCAATGGCGCAGATCTAAATGTGCGCATGCTAGAATCACACCAGCTATAAGTATTCACTTGTTGATACTTATTTAGTCCGGGCAGCGTCCTTTTCAGTGCTTGCTTCGATGTCCGATCGCCGAGGGCTTTTTAACGTCCACAAGAGCCTTCCAAGCTATTCACCTTTGTCCAAGAAGACCAGACGTCTAACTGACGGCTCTGTGATGCATGAGGGAATGGACTATCTTATTCTTATTTGGCAAATATGCATACAGTCCACTGCGTCAATAGTAAATGTGACATACGTTGGGACACAGACTATACAGTGGTGAAGAGGGGTGGTGACAATAGAAGAAAGAAGAAGCAGATATGCAGCCATCTTCGATATCAGTTTTCGGTCTTAACGATCTCTTGAATGCATGAATCATATTTCTAGAAAAATTGGTACTCTAGAAAACAGACACTGATTGGTGCCAGATCTACTGAGGTTGAGGCCGACATTGTAACATATGAGCTATTCGGCCCCCTAAGCATATGCGGGTATATCGCTGTTAGTGTCATTGTTTTAATGTGCATGTGTTATGTGTAGATCTGTTATCTGTCATGTGTATGTATGTTTTGGACAACATTTGTTTCAATGTTACATAGCAACGCTTTGTATTTCTGCTGTGTGGCAACATGCATACCTCTGTTATATAAAAAAAATCTGTATGTCTATTACGTGACAACATGTGTCTTATGTTATGTGACAACAGGGTTATGTCTTATTTGAGATATAATTTATACGTCAGTTATGTGACATGTGTATGGCTGTTATGTGATAACATGTTCTATGTCTGTTATGTGACACCGCTCTCCTTTCTGGATATGTGTATTTTTGGGGGTTGTTATTTGAAAACATTCAGCTTTTCTAAGCATGTGCATGTGTACGTCCTGTTAGATGACAGCATTCTCCATCTTGATTACAAAAACAGTACGACTGATCGTTTATCAGGAAGGTTGGAAGGGAGGGGGGGGGGGGGAGAGCTGTTATACTTGTCTCTTAGTCTTACTTATTACTTAAATAATATATACGTAAAACTACAATTTAGAAACAGCAGATGAACAACAACATTCTAACCGAGGAATCCATCCGGACATGAGCACACGTACGAATCCACAAGATCCACACAGGCGCCATTATTTTGACAAGGATCGGCGTCACACACACTAATCTTTGTGTCGCAGTTTTTACCTGCAAGCAGATATAAAATCATATTGCCCACAATGCTCAGACATGCGAAGATTATGTGTACATTGCATTTTATTTAAGACCCCTTGTTTATTCAATACAACAATGAGGATGGTTTCTGTACATTGTAGCCTCAGCGGGAATATCAATATGTACACACCAAATAAACTCACTATAAATCAAATACACAAACTATAAACCAAGTGCGCGTACTGTAAACCAAAAATGCACAATATAAATATTATGTCATGGAATCATTTTAGATCTTAACAATGTTGCCATAATAAAAGGTATATTATAGGGTCAAACAGACTTGAAAACTTGGTGACTATTGGCGAACGTTTTGGGAAAAGATCACGAGAAAGACCAAGTGAAAATTGCCTTGATGTATTGTCAAATATCATAATCGATACATGAACACATGCCCGATCAGAGACTTTGGTGATCTTGTGAGATAGCAAATCCTGATCGCCCGTGCCTACTGGCAAGGCATATGGTGATAACGGGCAAGAAAAATTAAAGGATCCTTACATACAGGCCTTGAAGGAGCTGGTATAAGGCCTATTGTTATGATTTCCAATTGCTGAGAGATGCTTTGATCTCAGCACAATTAACAATATAAACTCTAGACAATGTAATAGGCGTATGTCTCTATACAGTGAGCATGGAGTATTTATACACTCTAGACCAGGGGTGGCCAACCTTTTGAGCACGCGGACCAAATTTCAGAAATAATATTTCCTGCCAGGCCACTCACCTAATCTTTTTTGGTTAATTAAATTAAGCAAGCAAGCGTGCTACAGCATCTACCACATCGTCGCTTCCCACTCCGCGGACCGCAACATGACTCCCGGCGTGCCGCATGCGGCCCGCGGGCCTCATGTTGGCCACCCCTGCTCTAGTCAACTTAACAGATGTATTTCTCTATACAATGGGCATGGAGTATGTATAAACACTGTACAATGAAACAGACGTGTCGCCCTATAAGGTCAGTATGGAGTATCTATAAACTCTAGATAATGTAACAGACGTATCTGGGGGGGGGGGGTAAGGTTTCAAGGGGTGGGGGGGGGGGGGGATTGAGATTATTTCAAGATCGCGTTAATGCAAGAACTGATTACTTGATATTGTTTTTCGCTCCATTCTGTACGGTTCTGTAATTCTCGTCTTTCTGAAATTCGTTTTATAATATAAGTAGACCCGCAAATTACAATTTATGTGGACATCTAGTCTTGTTCTAGCATGTGTTGTTAAATTTAGCTTCCATTTTTACATATACTGTTTAGGGGAAAAGGGGGGGGGGGGGTTATAGGGAGAAAATACGAAAGGGGGGGGGGTGACATGCTGAACATATGGTGAAGAGGTGCATAGGCCAGAAAAGGTACAATGTACAATGAAACAGACGTATCTCTCTATACAACGGGCATGAGGTATCTATAAACAATGAACAAAATGTATCTTTCTGCAATGAAATATGATGTATCCCTGTAAAATGAAAAATATGCCTATATTTCTAATGAACAAAACGGATTTCAACACAATGAACAAGGTTTATGTATATACAATGAATAACATGTAACGTTGGCCAGCGGCTATACAATAAAGTAAAACTGTGTCGATACAATGAACAATACCAGTCTCTAAATCAGTGCATCTCTATACAATGAACAACATATTTTTACAATGAACAACAGGAATCTTTCTATAATGAAACATAAAATATACCTTTACAGTTAATATGTATATCTTTGCAATGATGCGTATCTTTACAATTAACACGATGAACAAAATATTTTTCTATACTTAACATAATATGTACTTCAACAATCAACACGATGCATATCTATATAATTAACTCAATGTGACTGTATGATCAAAAGGATCCTGCCTCTTTACAAAGAATAATGACCAAGGACTATTTTGTGAGTTGTCTTTGTCAGGAAACTTCAGAGTGTCTCGTAGCGGTCATTATATAAAGGTTAATTATCTGCTTGATATAGTGTACGTTACACATTCTGTAGCGAGTATCCCGTGACTCGTTGACTAGTGGATACACCAGAGATTTATGAATTTCCTGACTTATTCATCTCATTCCTTTTTTCCGTTCCTTTATCTATGTTTTCCATTTTCAACATGGGATTAAGGAGAATAATGCGGGCGAGTTTTTTTTAAACCTATAGAAATTAATCGGCGAATGAAGATCCGGTATATGATGCATGCCTGTCAGTCCAGCAAGTGTGTGAGTGAAGTAGGAAGTTATAAAACGGCGTGACTTCTGTGAAAGACTGTTCACGACCTTGTAAGACATACCGAGTAGTGACACCAGAGTCGTTTTTTCTACAGGAATCCAAGCACTTTATCGACGCGGGAGGACTTGCATTGAAAGCAGTGGTTACTACATCGAGAAATGATATATTTGTTCCCAACATTTTCAGAATATATTCACACATCCCAAAACAAAAAAAAAGACACACAAAAAAAGGAAGTTTTAATTCAACCCCTTATTAAAGAACAAAAATACCTCACCTGTTCTAGGTATATACGTGTTCTCATAGTATGCCTTACCAGTGAAACCATCCAGGCAGGCACATCTGTAACCTTCAGGAATATCCTCACACAGTGCCATGTGAACACACGGTTTATCGGCACAGTTTGTCACAGCTTTGTCACACAACTTCCCATGGTAACCGTCTTTACAAATACAGACATCCCAGCCATCTTTTGCAGTACAGAAACCCTGCATGATAACAGCAACCTGATCACAACCATATTGACGACTTTAATAAAATATTATCAATATCGCCAGTGATACAGTAACGGGCATAGCCTGATATGTCTTCTCATAACTTCAATATATAATAACATAAATGTATGTTATGTTATGTTATGTTATGTTACCTCGACTGACATCCCAGCACATCGGGTATTCCCATGCTTGTTCAGTTCTCTAATTCAGCAGCCATCCAAAAAGTATCTCTAATAACTATTCCCGTAAAGAGTTGGTTATAATATCTCCTCTCCCATCCTCGAAAACGGCATTGATGTGCTAGCCAGGTTTCACTCTTAATTCATGTAATCGAACTAGCGCCAGAGACTCGTCGGTTCGGCCAGCTTGGTCCGTACACTATCGCCGATATCCGCCCTGTCCATGCTTCTTCCTGCCTGTATTGGTGCATTGTTTGCCAGCGCGTTTGTTGATCTTTACGCCGGCACATACGAGTCCGTCATCCAAGTATGCCGTGTGAGGCGTGACTTTCGAATGTTGTCGACCCAATCAACACAGAGACTGTTGTTGCAATTTTCTGTAGCATATTCTTGGAATCTATTATGATGTTCGCGTGTGATGCATCATTTTATTGTTGTTCATTGTTCATAACATATTTCACATCAGTTGCCATATTTATATTTTCTTATATATTACTTTTCCTTTGCTATTTCCCTGCTGTCATGTGTTTTAGTACTCTTTATCTCACTATATGAGCAATGGCATTCATATGTG
>JACEFZ010013290.1:97500-335000 GCA_014155875.1 Cepaea nemoralis
ATACTTCATACTAACTATCTTCATCACCAACAGGTCTACGCCAACAACCATTACCTCAGCGTTACCAATTCTCCACATTCAACCAACCTGAAGTCACTCGCACTAACACACGATAGAAAGACAAAGAATCGGTGGCCACCGGAGAATCAAAGAACAAGAACTCTTCCTCACAAAACCATACCCACATTTACCCCACCATGTCGTCCTGAGACTTTACGCAGTAAAGTCTAAAACAAACACATATCTCTCACAATTCAATTATATCACTTATTATGAGAAGACTTCTACTAATTTCATATTATATCTCCGAATCTCACTTAATTCATACAGTTTACGCTGATATCCCCAGCATTAAACACCAAAATATTATCCACCCTGAACGTTACCACAAAACACATCCCGAGGACACAAATCAAAAGGTCCATTATCCTACCACTCAAAACCTCCTCCAACATTATAAACTTAATCTCCGACCCTTACATACATTGCTTCAGCATGTCAGGGATACACTTAACCTCTTTGCAATCAACTTTATTCTTTACCAGTCCATATATCATGAACCCTCCCTTTTTCCCGCAAAAGCTCATGGCATTACATTCTCGTTCGCTGCAACCACAGCACTTCACATTGATTTTGACAATGTTCATTTAGTATGAACATACTTACTTCCCCTTAGAATTCCTCATTTAGTCCCCCAACTATTGTACTGATGTCCACTGATATCCACAGTATATGATTACTCTTCGGAGTAAAACATGGCATTCAATCTATGTTTTATTATTTACTCATTAACGCTGACTGGCGCAGCAGCTATTATAACCCCCCCCCCCCACATTCATTTATTTCTATTAACTCATAGTGAGCACCTGGTAACAACTTAAAAATTTCTATACTTTCTGTCTGTTGTTTCTTGGTTTTAACGGCTTACCTACATTCTCTTTAATTTTGACTGGCGCAACCTTTTCAATTTTTACTTGTGCTGGTTCTGTAAGTTCTAGCGTCTTAATAGTTTGTGTTCCCCTTCCTATCTTTTTAGTCGGTTGTACCGTGTCTACCTGAGTTTGCGTATTATTGTCTATCATATTACCTGTCTGAGTCTGTGTCTGTGTCGCTCTTTCTTGTCTACTTCTAACAACTGAAAACACCTGTCGATCATCAGCTAAGGTTCTATTAGTCTGATGCTGATTTTCACTTTTATTTGACTTTGCGAGTGCATATCTCAACCTTCTGATCTCAAACCATTGACTTCGCAATGTTCTCTGTTCTTCACTATTAGATGGCTAGTTCCAGTTCCATCTTTTCTTATAAAAATTCTGTCTCTGCCAATCCATTGACTTCTGGTCTGTTATGTTGTCTCTCTTCATAGCTTCGTGTTCTCGTCACGTCGTTTACCTCCCGTCTGCGATTGTTTCTGTCGTTGTTATAAATCGGTTGTTTTCTAAAGCAGGTTGAACTTTGACGTGGCCTTAGCGTAATGGTATCATACTGGTCATTCAATTGGAAACCTCGACTACGTTGTCTTTTATGATTTCTTACCAGTGTCAGTATTTCTGCGCTGGTCTGATTAACTCCGCGTCTTCTTTGCATTTCTCCAAACCTACTATTAACACTTTCTATTCTGTGTACTAAGCTGAGCACGTCTGTTGCCACAAAATCTAAAAGTGTGTCCCCTCTGTCCACAATTCCAACAGACCATATTTGTATTAGCTACTGTCTCTCTTATAGGATTTCTCATTTGTCTTCCTCTATCTTGATTACCTTCGTTATTACTTCCCTGCAGTGTCTGTATTTCTCCCCGTCTTCTCCATCCGTACCTTGCTTGCCCTATCTCCATAGGTTCCTCAATTCTGTCTTCTCTATTGCTTCCTATTTTTCGTCCTACCCTTAGTCTAAATCTCCTTCTCAAACTTTCTTCCTGTACAGCTATATCCACAGCCTGTGATAAAATGTTTTTGTTAGGTCAATCAATGAAAAAAAAATTATTGCACACTTACAATGTTAAAATCAGATATAATCAATACAGTTTTTATGTAAGGATACTTGAGGCTGTAACTTCCTAAGCGAGTAGTGTCCTTCACAATACTTCTAACTGACGAGCTTGCTATCTGCTTCTGTTCTGTTGGTTTCGATCCTGGAAGACCTCTGGTTTCAGGTATCTGGCTTCGCTTGTGTGATGGACAACTTCACCCGAAAAAGGGCACTTCGGTCTTCACCCGTGAAAGGGCACTTCGATCTTCACCCGTAAAAGGGCACTTCGGTCTTCACCCGTAAAAGGGCACGTCTGACTTCTGTAAACGCCTCAAGCTCAACTTTTTTCAGATACGAACGACGATTCAAAATAGGCTATCCTCTTCAGCAGAGTCGGCAACCATTATGCCCCACCGCTTCAGAGGAGCCCAGTGCAGCTGAATCGCATACTTGATGAACTGAGTGTGATCCTTCCAGTTTCTTATCTGTCTCGTAAATGTTGTCCTCTCCAACCAGTTTTAAACAATCGAGCAAAGAGCGGTTCGTCCAACGATTTAAGAGCAGCTCATTCTTGACAGCTGGTTCTCGAACTGATTATCGTGCAGGACTGATAGATACGTACAGCAATGAGCGACCTTGGTTGGCCTCTTGGGTTCGGCGAAAAACGACAGCAGCAATAAGCGACTCCGATTGGCTTTTTGAGTTCAGCAAAAATCACTGTGCGCCAAGCATCAGGCTGCTGTGTAGCAATGATTCAGCCATGGCTACAGAACATCGGTCTCTTAGTTAGGCAGTACTGAGTAGCTTCTTGACATTCACAGAGGGCTATATTACGATAATTCAGCAGCCCGAGAAATCACAACAACTACCCCTGGCTGGGCTTTCAGTTGCTGTGTCTCTCAAAAATAATCAACAAGAACAGCATCCATTTTCCAGGCGTGTTCAATAGAAGTCTTCGTTTGTGCCAAGATGATTCCCGCGGCGACCCATATGTTGGACATCCTGGTCACGGCACCATTTTAGACTGTATAACAGAGCGACAGCCCAAAGGCAACTGTAGGTAACCAAATATATGTAAGGCAAACCACCGATGACTGTTGACGACTCGGTTTATTTGAAGGAGTTACAGTATTATCAAAACGGATACATGGAGTATCAAAGCACACACATGTTGTTTGTTCGGTGGCTAAGCTGTATCTAAGCCCCTGTTTATCTCTACGTCAGCACGTGAGCGTCCCCAACCCCCTAGCTACGGTGCTCAGCCGTGCATCATCTAGTTATTTCTTTTCTACTTGCACGCCGTGCCAGCTAACTAAACCCCTATATAACAGCCTACACTGTTGTAGTAACACCAGCGAGGATCCTGAAATACTTTGGGTAGATTTTTAACTCGAAATTTTGCCGGGCCGCGCCGTTAGGCTACTCTTTTTCGATTTCCAGCTGCCAAGGGATTTTTTTACGTGCGCAACAATGCACACGGGCGTCCGATCTCACTACTCAGAGACCAGGGGAAATGTTATTACTAGAAGTCCACGTGAAAAAATCCCAGTCCTCACCGGGGCTTGAACCCGGGACCTCCAGCACTCGAGGCGGACACCATAACCCGAGACCACTCAGCCCCCTAACAACAGGAGTAACGGTGTACAAGTTATAAGCAGTTGAGGAGTTAATATATTTACTAGTTGTGAATGTTACACACTCTCCCGTGTGTTGCCGGAGCCCATAAGGGAAGCCAAGAATAGTAACACTGTTGCTTACCATGCATGTCGTAAGAGGCGACTAAGGAGGCTTGATGGTTCCGTCGCCCTGCTACTGAGTGAGTGCGTGGCGCGACACTGTGAGCAGTGAGTTTCGTGTGAAATGCTTTTGAATCTGCCCGAGGTTGTTTGGAATGTGACTGCATGTTCGGAGCGATGGCAGCTGGCTATGTCCCAGAGTTGACCGGTTTTTGCCTTATGCAGAAATGCGTGGCTGCTGGGCTTCTGGTTGACTGCCACTATCGTCGACGATGAACTGTATTTTCGTGGAGGAGCATTCTGGCAACGGCATTATCATTATGTACAGTGAAATGTTTTTACATCTGTGTGGTTTCGTGGAGGACTTTTGTGTTGGCATTCTGGCGACTGCATTGTTAAACATCTGAAAACGGAACAGACAACATCTAGAGGTGTCTGGACTGTGTGGGTTAACATCTAGGAAACATCCAGATGGGAAAATGACTGCTTATTCCATCAGAGGTGAACTGTGTGTTTCGTGGGGGACTATTGTGTTGACATTCTGGCGGCGGCATTATGTACAGTGCATCTGTGCGGGCTGTTGTTTGTCGAGACTCCTATCTTTTCCACTTTTCACATTGAGCAGTGGGGAACGTTTTGTGTGATATTCACTGGCATAGGAACGGAGCATAATGGGGATGACCCGTTGCTGTGAAGTTGGAACTGCGACTAACTAACTAACTAACTAACTAACTAACTGACTGGCAGAAATTAATAGAATACGGAGGAGATGGAAGGAAGAGTAAGGAAGACAATCAAATGAAATTAAGATTATTGAAAAGGTAGGAAAGAAAAATAAAACAAAAGAAATGATGACTTGGTAAATTTAATGTTAGACAAATTAAGCCAATGGCAATAAAATAAGACAAAGCGGAAATGGAAACCAGAGGAAAGAAGACAAGTGAAAATGAAATAAGTGGCAGATATCAAGGGGGAAAGGAAACCAATCTAAAGAAGATAAAAGAAATGAGTCAAGATGACATAAATCAAGAAAAACGAAAACAATGAGAAACAATTCAAGCTAAAATGCTACAAGGGGACAGACATAAAGAGTTAATGAAAACAATAGAGAAAGCCGACACGGGGAAGTATGGAAGAAGTACATTAGTGTTAAGGATTTAACAGAAATGATGACCCTAGCAAAGATGGTATTTTCACAAACCTGTTCTACCGGGTGGACATTTACATGTAGTAGTAACCAATCTGATCAACACACGTTGCTCCGCCATGACACCTGTTCCCAGTGCAATCATCAAAGTTGGTCCGACAGTCTTGCCCTATCCAGCCTGTCGATTGCATTAAGAGACAGCAGTTTAAAGCAAAAATTGCATTCTATCAAATTAAGTACATTTTATGATTTTATGTAATAGGTCCTTCTCATTGAAAGTTAGAAAAAGAATGCTTGCATATTAATAAAATCAGTTTTAACATATGACTGCAAATCCTGGACAATTAGTAAACAGGCGAAAAATCCCTGGAAGCCTTGGAAATATGATTTTATAGAAGAATGCTGAAAATTCATTGGACAGCCAAAATGAGCAATAAGGACATTTGAGGGATGCTAGGTCGCATAGAAATAGAAACTTATCACAAAGATAAGAACAAGGCAATCATCATTTTTAGGCACATTATGAGAAGACAAAAATTGAAACATGTTGTGACAACTGGAAAGGTTTGTTGAACGAGAGATAGAGAAGACAGCATGAGAAAATTCTTGACAGCCTTGCGTCATGGTACAGAAGGGAGTCAACATATGGACAGATCCATGCCTTCAGAGATTGCAATTTCTGGAGAAGCATGATTGCTCACGCCAGCCCGCTAGGCACTTGATGATGATGAGTTTTAAAATCTGACCATATTTATTGCGAGACTGATTTCAAGTGTATTTTAAACAAATGATAAATTTAACAAGAAATTAAAACGTGCATTCATAGCTGTGACGTTTTAAATTTAAAAACTTGATAAGATATCTGAAAATGTAGCAGGATATTTACATTTTGTATAGTCCATGTCGTGGGGCGTTGGTGACCATGCTTTACACAATCTGTATATACTGTAAATCATGTCCAATACAGATGTTCCTCCGTGTAATTATGTATAAGTGCACAGCATCTTCATTCTCGGTCTCTCCCGGTCTCTCCTTCACTGCTACTTTACCGTTGTCACGAGTTGCTCCAGTTTCACCCTTCTCATGACATGCATAAAGTATGTGGACTAATTACTTCTGATGAGAGTAACCCGTTACCTTTATAAGTTAACTTCCTTCGAGATATTCTAATTACCCTTTTTATCTGCCCATGTTGTTCTCATGATTCTTCTATAAATGCACATCTCTGCAACTTCTATATAATTCCTCACTAGTCTGCTAATTGTCTATGGTTAACTTCCGTACATTACGATTGGCCCAATGAAGCTATTAAGAACTCATTTTCCCGACACGACAGATAGGGCCTACAGATATGTTGCAGAGAATATTCTTCAGCTAATGAAATCCTTGTCGTTACGTGGGCTATACTAGATCTAAATTATGTAATACGTCTTCCGTCTGCTGTTAGTTAATGTGCCCACATAATTAAATGTATTGATTCGTTTCAGACTAATCAATTCACTTTCATGTTGAATTTGGAAGAATGTGTGGTCTTTGTCAATACTATTAATTCTTTTTATCCTCTTACTCTACAGGCACATATTTTTTCTTTAATATGGTTTAAAGAGCAGTGCGTCAAACAAACAACTCTCGCTTTGCGCATTATGTAATACACACTTATTTTTATCTACAAACTTTTAAACTGTTCAGTTGTTAGTTGAAATAATTTTCAATTTGGTTCTGTGATAAACATATTTCTATCTGCATTTTAATTACTAAAATTTGTTTTCATTTTCTCGGCAAAATGTGTTTTTAATTAGTCTAGGCTTCTCTGAACGTTTGTAAAATTGATCAACAATTACAAATCTTTACCCATTGGGTTTGGGTAGTCACTTTATAATGTTGATTTCTGTTGGTAAAACCTAATGCTAAAATTAAATGCACAAATTACAATTAAGTGTATACATCAAAAGTTACACAAATAACAAAATGCGTTCATAAATCTACACAAATTATTTACACATGAATAATATTAAACTTTGACAGTTGATTGTGCTACGTTAACTGAGTTCCCATATTTTGGTGACGAATCACATGCTATGTAAGCAGAGCCTGGTGTCATAGCTGCTAACAAGGACAATACTGTACTAATAAGGAAAACAACAGAACGAGTCACCACTTACCAAACAGACAAATCCTATCACCAGTCAGTGGGTTGCATATATAATGACCACGGTCATCGTCCATAGCTTGGCAATGCTCACTACAGTCGAGACCAAAGTAAAACGGATCACAGTACACTCGCAGCTCTAGGTTGATCCTGCAAAGTCGAGAATTCCGCAAAAACTAACAACACATTATAATCTGATGTCAAAACAAGAATTCCCGTTGTGAATTAGAATAATGAAGACAAACAAACAGTGGTTCAATTTGTCTCGTCAGCTCATCTCATATTGTTCCTCGTGTACCTTGCGCTGTCTAGGTGTAGCATGCACAGCGGGAGAGTGCATGTTTGTGGGCTTCATATATGGAGATTTTCATGATTCTGTTATTCGTTGCACAATTTATGGCCAGGGATATTTCGGTGCATCTTGTCAGGTGCCAATCAACATCTTATTTGATGGAGTAACGTTTCAACATCAACCAAGGAACCAATGAATCTTTAAAGCTGCAATACAAAATTCACAATGTGGCAGGGTAATTTTAAACTGAGTGTCATCTCATCATCTCATCTTGTTCATTTTGTACCTTGAGGTGTCGAGGTGTGGTATAAACAGCGGGAGAGTGCCCATTTATGAGCTTCATACACTGACTGTCATGCTTGTTTATTTACAAAAAGAAGGATTAGCAATCCAAATAGCTATCCTTTCATTTTGTAAAAAACAAAAAGGCGTTATAGTGTTTAATTTCTGTGTAACATGTGAGATGTAGCTTTAAGGATTCATTGGACGCTTGGTTTTATGTTGTTTGACTTCTTGCAGAATGCGTCTGACGAGATGCCGCGAAATAGCTTGGGTTATTTTCACAATTTAGAACTTAAGTGATGTAGTGATAGCATTATGTTTAGTCTGTTTACTCACAAAGACAGAAGTCCGGGTTAAATCCCAAGCTGTACAACTCTGATGTTTGATTCCGCGTCATAATAAAACGGGTACCAATAATTTTCAGAATAATTTTGGAATTGTCTAGGATGGAAAGGACTGCGATGAAATAAACTGACCAGACCATCTCAATATGTAATGACGAGGAATAAGAGAATTCCTATTATTTGACATCCCAACAGCAATATCTTCAACGGGACTAAAGGAAACGACCATTTTACACGCCTGATAGCCATATGCTGCTAGACGGATATATTACAAACTAACGGGCTATCGATGAATGATGTTGTCGGGATCACGCGGGCAGACTTTACTTCCAGTGAACGTTTCCTGGTACCTATTTTAGGCTGGGTAATTTTTAAACATTCGCCTTGATGAGGATTCGAACCTTACACCACTGTGCCGGCAGGCGAGGGTCTAGCTGCTATACTACCGAGGTCCCCGAGAACCAATAAAAAGATGTCAATTGCAAAGATAAAAGGAGTGTTGAGATGCTACATAGAGCCTGTACATTTGTATGGATGTGAAGCGTGGACAATGTGCAGACAAGAAGAAAATAATCTGATGGCTGTGGAAATGTAGTTTCTGAAGATAATGCGAAGAATACCATAGAGAGACAGAAAAATAAATGACAATGTCCTATAAGAAACAAATGAAAACCGTAAACTGATTAAAGAACATAGACGTAGATAGTCCAAATGTTTTGGTCACGTTATGAGAATCTATACTTTGGAAAATTTCATGACAAGATTGAGGTGAATAGAACAAAAGGAAGGCAGAGAAATAAATACCCGAGTGGCTTGGCCACGTGGTATAGTCGAGACAAAAACACTGAGCTGATCCACGGCTCTTGTGATCGAGTGAGATGGCGAATCATGACCACCACGCTTATCGACATGACACATGATGAATGAACAGCAGCAACGTGGCAGTGCAGTGGTAAATGTGGGGTTATGTTTTATTTTATGTCTGAGAGATACAGGAGCACCGTGATTGTGCAATGATTAATGTGAGATTGTCTTTCTGTTGTATATTTAAGATATTGAAACACATTTGTAGTGAAGTCCAAGACCTAATATATAATAACTGCAGCAGTTTTCAACCCTACAATATAATATGGTACGATATTATCTGTATCTTAATATGCACATAATGGTTGCTAAACAGCATGTTAAATATGTCACGTTTTGACATATGTAAAATCGTATCTAATGAGCTTTATTCGATGTTTAAGAAAGTATTTAATCTACAATCTTTCAACCTGCAATTTCTCTAACGCTTACTCAGTCGTTGATCCCATCAGATGCAGCTTTATCACGTGAGCATCAGGATGCCGTTTAACATCCCGGGAGCTGTACTGGTAGTCTACGTGATCAACAAAGTCGAAAGCACCAGGTTCGTCCTCGTCTAGGATGTCCAGTTTTAATTTTACTAAACCCTTGAGGATGATTTCGAAGAAAACATTGCATTATTTTATGGCAAGAAGAAAACCAAGATTCGCTATAGTTTTCTATATCATTTTGTGTAAACAATATACACAGTGTGTACTTTTAATGACTGTGAGGTGTTTGAAAATATTGCCGGTCCAAGTTTTGTATTTACCTAGTATGTTGCATGAACTTTACAGAGGATGAATACAAAACTTGGACAGGCAATATTTTAAAACACTGCACAGTCATTAAAAATACACCCTATATTATCATTATCATAAGCTTCGGGGTCCATCGCCAGATTCTTGTATCAGGTCTGTTTATGTCACGTGGCATAGCCATCAAGCTATTTATCTCTTTGTCTTCCCCTTTAGTTTTATTTTCATCAATTGTGGCAGTTATCAATAGTTTTCTAGTTTATTTCTTCGTATAACGTGCCCCAACATTCTTGACTGTCTACGTCGTACTTCTCTAATCAGTTTATGATTTCCATTCACCTATTGAAATAAAAAAAAAACTATTTCATTCGTTTTTCGGTCTCTCCATTGTATTCTTTGCATTTTGCCAAAATTTCTACCGCCATTACATGTGTCTCAGCTTGTCTACTTATTGTCTATGTTTTACGTGCATACACAAGTATAAGTTCTATATAGCACCTGTCAGTGGCAGCCTCACAAAGTGCACGATTTGTAGTCCCCGGCAAGCATCACCACGGTGTGGACTCAAGTGGATTTCTATATGATTGAGAAGGCTTGTACCTGTTTCTAAGATGCCCCAAGGCGAGGTGAAGAGACGTCGAGGCCAGCATGCTACTACCCCACGTTGGCGTGTCTCCATATCCCGAATCATCGTTAAACTAGACATGCTCCATGTAAAGTAAAGGTGGCCCATGCAACAGTAGCTGTATTACATCTCCTGCATCATTTAATCCCAGACATATGAATCGGATATTATCTTCAAGTCCGCCTTCAACGGAAGTTAAATTAATATAACATAGTAACTATATGCTATATATTAATTCCGTTTACTGTTTATCACACAGTAGCAATATTGTAATTGTTTGGAACATAATCACCGTCTTCTTCTTCTTCAGCGTTCCGAGCCATTGAGGTTCTTTGCTGCAGATACAATCCGTCTCCATTCGTCTCTCTGGTTGACCTTCTCTTGCCAGACGTTGATTTCAAGTGCTTGTAGGTCTGTATATGTATTATCTCTCCACCGCCTTCTTGGTCTACCTCGGGGTCTACGGTCATTTATTTCCTGAGTGTAAGCGAGTTTTGTTTCCCTATTATCTTCCATTCTTTCTATATGCCTTGGGGAACATAAATTATGGAGCAAAGCCATGAAGATATATATATTGCAATTTAACGTGATAAAGAAATTTGCAGGGATTTATTGACACTTATACAATTAAAGAACATAAGTAGAGATTAGACGACTCCCTACAAACACACTGACATCTATGGTGTAGTCACTGTGGGGTTTGAACCTGCCGCCTCCAAATGACAGTTTCTGAATAAGTGTACTCCCAACAACTTCATCATTATTAGTAGATTGATGCCACTTAATTAAACGATTAATCGAAAGAAAAGACAAATATATAATTGTTCTCTTCTGCTTAAATAGTATTTAAGCAAACCATACAAACGGGGTGGAAATTCAAGAGCTGTTAAAGTACCTGGCGTAACCTCTGAGCCTTATGATAATAGTCAAAACCAATGGAGGCAACATTACCACCCTAGGCATATCTCAGCCAGTCCGATACGCTGTATTTAATATGACCTGGTTAGATGGCAATATTGCTAGCTCTGCCACACAGAACCCCTGCAGATTCTACTTCGATACTGGGTGTGACAGAAAGTCTCTTATACCATTCTCTCTCCAATTGATGCAAGATCATTTCAGGGCTCGAACTATCTTAACGCCTGTGCATTATACTTTTATTTTTTGTTTTAGTCGATGGATCAACATCACGGCACACAGATGTAACCCATAAGTGCTCCGTTCTCCTCCTAATTCAAACCTGAGTCTGGAGAAACTCAGCTCAGTGCACGAACTCCGTAGCACCGGTAAGGATCCTGAAATACTTTGGGTAGATTTTTAACTCGAAATTTTGCCCGGGCAGCGTCGTTAGGCTACTCTTTTTTGATTTTCAACTGCCAAAAGATTTTTTACGTGCGCAACAATACTATCCAGGGAGACCAGGGGGAAATTTTATTAATATAAGTCCATGTGAAAAAATCCCGGTCCTCACAGGGGCTTGAGCCCGGGACCTCCAGCACTCGAGGCGGACACCATACCTCGAGACCACGCAGCCCCCTTTATACAAACCCCCTATATACAAGCATTATACTTAAGAATTAAAATTCTGTTTTCCAGAGGATTCACAAACAACAACAACAACACATAAATGGCGATAATCACATGATGAATTGTGTTTTCGCCACATGCGAATTTAATTTACAGTTGTGAATGTTTCAAGTGAGTACAGTTTCTTACAGGCCAAGTATCAAACGAAAATTTGAGCGGGTTTTGTATTCCCCCTGCATCTTTGCCAAATGTGATTTGGTTTTGGTTAATCTGATTGGTCCTTTTTCGTCCATACTCACAAGACATCATAGAGCTGGATCTGATTAAAATATTGAAAGCATAAATACATGTATTATAATAAAATAATATTAAATATAATATTAAAAGTGTCGGACTCCCTGGCCGAGGGATTAGCAACTTTCTCCGTAACCCCGAATACTCTTGTGGTTCGCGTGAGCGCAAGAGAATTGGAAGCGGTTCGAGCGACTTATGAGAGTATGGAGCCGGTCGGTCGTTCAGAAAGTCATGGCGTGCTGATGAGCGTAATCTAGCCTAGGAATCAACATACAGCTGAAAGATGCTGATGCTGACCGCAATATCCTGAAACAGGATGGAAACGCGGGAAAAACAATTAAAATTATAAATCTATATCTATAAAACAGAGTGTATGTGGCTGTGTTTGTGGGTAGCTATGTATTGGATGCGTTCGATAACGGTACATCCGATTGAGATGAAATTTTCTACACGTCTTCCTTTCATTCCTGTACAACCGACTGTAATAGTTTCTTAGTGTAAAATCTTCTACTTATTTAATAACATTTACTTTTTCATTTTTCATTATATAATTTCTATATAGCAGGGGGACTTCACTATAGTAAAGTTATTTCAAGGGGCATAACTTTTAATAACATTTCTATATACTTTATAGTCATATTGTTGGACTTACTTGCACTATTGTTAAACTCTTTGTCTATAGTTATTTTCAGGCATATGAGTTATAATAAATAATGATATAATCTTTAAGGCATTTTCAAAGTTTTCATAAAAATAATGCATAATGCATAACATTGTAACCCATCTTTTTCTGCTTAAAGAACTTATCAACTGTCATGTCGGTGATTAAAAACAGTTTTCATTAAAAATGTGTGGAAGGACATTCTTTTAAGTTACTGTATCTGACCTTTCAAGAAGCAGCACGAGGAGTCAACAAAGAAATCAATCTCAATATCAAAGACACGTGTCCCAAATGCAGAGGCAGTGGAGCAGAACCAGGCTCTTCCCCCCAAAAGTTCCCCCAGTGTAATGGAACAGGAATGGAAACAGTATCTACTGGTCCATTCATCATGCGGTCCACATGTAGAAACTGCTACGGCAAGAAAATTATAAACAAACACCCGTGCACTGAATGTAGTGGCAAGGGGAAGGTCATTGCCAGAAAGAGGGTAGTAGTTCCTGTACCAGCAGGTGTGGAAGATGGGTAGACTGTACGTATACCAGTGGGAGGCCAAGAAATGTTCATTACTTTTAAAGTAGCAAAGAGCAGAATATTTCGCAGAGAAGGCGCTGATGTTCATAGTGACGCCATGATCAGTTTGTCTCAGGCTGTGCTCGGAGGTTCAATAAGAATTCCTGGTATATATGATGATATTGTTCTTGGCATCCCACCTGGCACATCTTCCCATCATCGCATCAAACTGGCTGGTAAAGGCATCTATAGAGTAAACAGCTATGGCCATGGTGATCATTATATCCACGTGAAGATCCGTGTGCCTGTACAATTGTCAGAGGAACAAAAGCTTCTAATGCTGGCATTTGCAGAAACAGAGAAGGATGTGGAGGGAACCATCGATGGAATGGCACAGACCAGAAATGGCTTCCGTACAATTGACGATCCAGCTGGAAGACTTGCCTACATTAGAGAGATCCTGACTTCTCGTGTGAATAGTCACTCATCCAAGACCACTTCCAACAAAACAAATGAGTCCGAAGATGTTGGAGAAGCGGTTGGCAAGAAAACTTAACCTTGTGTTTTTTTTTATCTCTAAAATGGAAATTGATGCTGTTTTACTTCAGTTGCTTAGAATGTAAACTTTTAAGAATAAATGTTTTAAAAGTCGATATTGCTACTGAAGTATATTTTAATGCACAAACACTATTTCTTTGTTTTCTTTTCTATGCCTGCTTGTATAAGCAATTGTGCCCTTTGTGGCAATCCATCTTCTCCTTCTCTTTCTTTCTGTTATGCATATGAGCATTTCATTGTTTCTTTTAATGCACACAATCTACTTATCCTTGTCCGCATATATAAGCAGTGATGCCTTTCATGACAAAATTCTTTTCCTCTCTTCTTTCTTTCTTCTTTTCCTCATGCTTCTCAGCATCAGATAGACATATTTCTGGGCTAGGCTTGTATGTGGACTGCATAATCAGTGGTCTTTCTTGTCCTGTTCTCAATGGAATTTAACAGTTCGTGTGCTGATTTACGTCTACACTATTCTTTCACAGGTCTGTTGTCCTCTATTTCTTTTTATATATAACATTCTTCTAACTTTACAGTATATTAAGTTCTTCTCTCTACACGACAAGCTTGTGACATTGTTAAATTATCCTTCTGTGATTCATTGTTGCAAACGCTTTGGACTGCTAGTGTAATTAACGAGTGCCCGGAAGAAAATACTGAAAGTAGAAGATTACATGCAACATTGTGAAAGAGACAGTATTCTTTGGTCATATAGCGAGAAGAAAGGCATTGAAGAACCATACAAATCTGGAAATATCAGCGCTAGAAAGGGAAGACTGAAAGAAATGCTGCATGGCCTGAGATGGTGGCAAGGAGAAATATCAATAAAACTATAGAAAGACATGCACACCTACACCATCTTTCACGGCAAATGATATTGATCATGCTGTAACATCATATCATCAGTCTGGCACTGAATAAACTGTTTTCACTATTTACAGTATGATTGCTGTCAGGTAACAATTATTCATCTCCTGTTGTTATTGTTATCAGAACATTATATAAAGAGACTGTTTTTGAAAAAAAAAAAATACTGTGCGCCAGGAGCTGTGCGAAACCACGCCGGGTCAGATAGATAGACAGACAGACAGATAGTCGGGAACGGAAGCTTATTTGACTACTTATATGAATTAAATGACATGCTCCCCACCAGGGACTGGGTGAAGCCGGGCCGGGTCAGACAGACAGACAGATAGACAGACAGACAGTCGGGAACGGGAGAGCTTATATGACTACGTATATGAACTAAATGAGATGCTCCCCACCAGGGACTGGGTGAAGCCGGGCCGGGTCAGACAGACAGACAGATAGACAGACAGACAGATAGTCGGGAACGGGAGAGCTTATATGACTACTTATATGAATTAAATGAGATGCTCCCCACCAGGGACTGGGTGAAGCGGGCCGGGTCAGCCAGACAGACAGACAGACAGACAGACAAACAAGCAGACAGACAGACTGATAGATAGATAGATCCTCTCCAGGGCCTAGGCGAAGCCGGGCCGGGTCAGCTAGTAATATAATATAATGCAATGCAGGACAGGACAGGACATTATAATATAATATAATTACAATCATATTTTAAACAATATCATCTCATAGTGTGTTGAAGTACTTTACAAAGTTGGCTGCTCCACCCAGCTAATCGCCCTCCTCTTCCAATGACCACCATCTATGTTGGTTCACGTCGACTTTGCAATACTCACGTCCAACCACTATATCTACTAGTAATTTATCATCAGCCACCAGTGGAAGCGCCCAGTAATACGACAGACTCTTAAATCAATATATTTTTTCTTTAACATTTTGAATTGCTAACCTAAAGCTTCAGCATGTGTGTATACTTACTCAGTCTCATTTCCCAAACAAAAGGAAAAGACGTGATTACAATTTTTGCACTTGTCATCATCATTGTCTGAGAACCAGCTCCAGCCCCAGCTCCAGATTGAATCCACGGGATCGCAGCACTGCCCAGTCTCGACGTCTTCCCTCATTGTTGTAGAAACTGACCAGGTGGACCTCCACCACACCTGCGCTTAAACATAGACCTAAAAGCTGAAAACATACATGAGCAAGTTGTTCATTGTGTGTCTCGTGGTTGGGGAGTTCTGAAAACAGATCAGAGGGCAAAAGGACAAATATAATGGCAAGACTTAATACCATAGCAGGTACTGGGGTAGTAGACGTGTAGAAATGTAATGGACGACTTTCTTACTGCTACTGCTACTATTACTATTTCTACTACTACACAACACCCCCATACACACATATACATATACACACTCATTCACATACACACACACTTCACACACACATACACACACAAGCAGACAGACAGCCAGACAGGCAGACATGCAGGCAGGCAAGCAGGCAGGCAGACATGCAGGCAGACGGACGGACAGACAGACGGACGGACAGACAGACAGACATATATTTCCCTGACGATTGGTGAGATATGTGGGGAGTTTACTGACAAAGAAATATCTATAAAATGTAGACAAAATTGCCAAAATCTAGGCCAAATCCATAACCTAGGACTAATCCAAAACCTAGGCCTAATCCAAAACCTAGGCCTAATACCAGCTAGCCTATATGTGCTCTGCGGAATTATAATTGGTTACATCATACTATGCCTCTCCTTAATTGTGAAGTTCCAGTACCTCTCTTGTGCATCTCGCTGGTTTATGGACTTGGAGTGGAGACGCAGACGTTGCAAACTGTCTCGCTGGACATGGTACGTTGGTACCTATTCGGGAGAAGAGTCTCCTCACCAACCTCAATCGCACAAACACAAGCTTCTTTTAGGGAATAGACCACATGTGTCAAACTCAAGGCCCGCGGGCCACATCAGGCCTGGCGTACAATCATATCAGGCCCGAGAGGTCTCAACAGACGTACAAATATATTCAGCCCGAGAGAGAATATTAGGCAAACATATGTTTCAATGGCCATGATATAAAGTGCAAATCAAATTTCCCTAATTAGCAGCAAAGAAATCTGTCAATTCATGGGCACTAAAGGAAAAAGATTCCACGTTTTATTTTTTCGGGATTGAAAAGTGGAAATGTCAGTTGGCGTTTCTGTTGGATATAACCATTCGTCTCAGCGACTTGAACCTGCAGCTCCAGGGACGGGATCACTTTATCACTTATATGCATGATGCATAGGGGAGCTGCGTGGTCTCGAGGTATGGTGTCCGCCTCGAGTGCTGGAGGTCGCGGGTTCAAGCCCCGGTAATGACTGGGAATTTTTATCGTGGACTTCTAGTAATAAAATGTCCCCTGATCTCTGGGTGGTGAGATCAGACGCCCGTGTGTATTGTTACGCACGTAAAAAATCCTTTGGCAGTTGGAAATCGAAAAAGAGTAGCCTAACGGCGCTGCCCGGGCAAAATTTCGAGTTAAAAATCTACCCAAAGTATTCCAGGATCCTCGGCTGGTGCTACGGATTTCGTGCACTGAGCTGAGTTTCTCCAGATTCAGGTTTGAGTTAGGAGGAGAACGGAGCACTTATGGGTTGCACCCGTGTGCCGTGATGTTGATAGATCGACTAAACTAAACTAAACTATGCATGATGCAGTGAAGGCATTTCAAGTGAAGCTGTGCTTATGGGCGACACAAATGCACCAATGCAACCTGTCTCACTTTTCTTGTTGCCAAGCAATGTTATACCGAGTCAACGCTATGGTGTTTCCCAATGCACACTTTGCTGAAAAACTTAGCTTACTTCGCGCCGAGTTCGCACGGCGCTTTAGTGATTTGAAGCACAGAAACGTAATTTCGAGCTGTTTCGTAATCAATTTGCCATAGATGTGGAAACTGCACCTGTAAATTTGCAGATGGAGTTAATAGAGCTGCAGAGTATGGGACACTAAAGAAAGGCAAAGTACGACACTGTGGGGCCTGCACAGTTCACTCGTTTCATTCCTAAAGAGATGCCCCAGCTTCGTCTACATGTGGCTCGAACCATGAGCATGTTTGGTAGCACATATCTGTGTGAGCAACAATTTTCTGTGATGAAGATTAACAAAACATCACACAGGAGTCGTCTCACTGATGAACACTTGCAGTCCATCATGAGAATCTCAATGACACAGAACAATAATCCCAACATAAACGAACTTGTAGCCAAGAAAAGATGCCAAACATCGTGCTCTCACAAACTGACATAAGAGTGATAATGTGTATACCAATGATTTTTTTTTATTATTAAAACTTTTTTATGTTTTAATTTTTATTAATGTTTAAAAGAGGTTTAATTTTGGCTTATTGAATGTTTATCCTGTTCGGCCCGCAATCTTATGTGTGATTTGAGTTTTAGCCCTCTGAGCGATTGAGTTTGACACCCCTGGTCTAGACGATTTTCATGCTCAAGCATCTGATATAAAAGTTAAAAACTAAGTCTTCCAGAGGATTCACATTAAACAAGCCAAATGTCGGTCCGGTGTGCATGTGATTAAATCCACCTCAAAGTGAGGATTTAAAAAAAAAAAACAACAACATACTAACTGTAGATTTAAATGATGGAAAGTCTCTCTCTCTCTCTCTCTCTCTCTCTCTCTCTCTCTCTCTCTCTCTCTCTCTCTCTCTCTCTCTCTCTCTCTCTCTCTCTCGCTTTGTCTTTCTCTCCCTCTATCTTTCTCTCTCTCTTTATCTGTTTTATCTGTCTCTATCTTTCTCTCTCTCCCACTCTCTTTTTATCTTTCTCTCTGTTTATCTTTCTCTCTCACTTTCGCTCTTTCTCTTTATATTTTTCTCTCTCTATCTTTCTTTTCCCTTCTCTCTTTATCTTTCTCTCCCCCTCTCCCTTATCTTTCTAATTTCTATCTCTCTTTATCTTTCTCACTTTATTGCTCTTTATCTCTCTCTCTCTCTCTCTCTCTCTCTCTCTCTCTCTCTCTCTCTCTCACATACACACACACACACATACACATGCAATTACAAAGTGAGAGGGGAGAAAAAGGACAGATGTGAAGATGCTGACCAACTCCAAAGAAACGACCAAGAGGTTGTATGTGAAGAAAATAAAGTGATATTGAAGCAACGTTTCACAATTCTCCGACATACCGAGTTCTTGGTTCGAAATCAGCCAGGGGCGATGATGAAGCAAACCACTTTGCGGTGATTTCGATGGTATGAGGCATCGCCCGTTCAAAAATCAATGGGAAACTACTTAACTAACATTGCCTAGTAAATCACAAACAGTTAATAAATGCTGGAGTTTATTGCAACATCCTGTAAAGGACATGCAACTACCATTTTAACTTCCATTTTGAAACGGAAAGACAGAATTCAATTGTCAGTGACCTTTGTTCACCAACCTCTAGTACTTCCATAGAACAGCCAGCAGCTGAGCTGGGTCGCTGCA
Organism: Cepaea nemoralis; assembly: GCA_014155875.1. Lineage (NCBI taxonomy): Eukaryota > Metazoa > Mollusca > Gastropoda > Stylommatophora > Helicidae > Cepaea > Cepaea nemoralis. The sequence continues at coordinate 116,559 of JACEFZ010013290.1, forward strand.
ACAAGTTCCCTCTAGTACTTCCATAGAACAGCCAGCAGCTGAGCTGGGTCGCTGCAACAAGTTCCCTCTAGTACTTCCATAGAAGAGCCAGCAGCTGAGCTGGGTCGCTGCAACAAGTTCCCTCTAGTACTTCCATAGAAGAGCCAGCAGCTGAGCTGGGTCGCTGCAACAAGTTCCCTCTAGTACTTCCATAGAACAGCCAGCAGCTGAGCTGGGTCGCTGCAACAAGTTCCCTCTAGTACTTCCATAGAACAGCCAGCAGCTGAGCTGGGTCGCTGCAACAAGTTCCCTCTAGTACTTCCATAGAACAGCCAGCAGCTGAGCTGGGTCGCTGCAACAAGTTCCCTCTAGTACTTCCATAGAACAGCCAGCAGCTGAGCTGGATCGCTGCAACAAGTTCCCTCTAGTACTTCCATAGAAGAGCCAGCAGCTGAGCTGGGTCGCTGCAACAAGTTCCCTCTAGTACTTCCATAGAAGAGCCAGCAGCTGAGCTGGGTCGCTGCAACAAGTTCCCTCTAGTACTTGCATAGAAGAGCCAGCAGCTGAGCTGGGTCGCTGCAACAAGTTCCCTCTAGTACTTCCATAGAAGAGCCAGCAGCTGAGCTGGGTCGCTGCAACAAGTTCCCTCTAGTACTTCCATAGAAGAGCCAGCAGCTGAGCTGGATCGCTGCAACAAGTTCCCTCTAGTACTTCCATAGAAGAGCCAGCAGCTGAGCTGGGTCGCTGCAACAAGTTCCCTCTAGTACTTCCATAGAAGAGCCAGCAGCTGAGCTGGGTCGCTGCAACAAGTTCCCTCTAGTACTTCCATAGAAGAGCCAGCAGCTGAGCTGGGTCGCTGCAACAAGTTCCCTCTAGTACTTGCCATAGAAGAGCCAGCAGCTGAGCTGGGTCGCTGCAACAAGTTCCCTCTAGTACTTCCATAGAAGAGCCAGCAGCTGAGCTGGGTCGCTGCAACAAGTTCCCTCTAGTACTTCCATAGAAGAGCCAGCAGCTGAGCTGGGTCGCTGCAACAAGTTCCCTCTAGTACTTGCATAGAAGAGCCAGCAGCTGAGCTGGGTCGCTGCAACAAGTTCCCTCTAGTACTTCCATAGAAGAGCCAGCAGCTGAGCTGGGTCGCTGCAACAAGTTCCCTCTAGTACTTCCATAGAAGAGCCAGCAGCTGAGCTGGGTCGCTGCAACAAGTTCCCTCTAGTACTTCCATAGAAGAGCCAGCAGCTGAGCTGGGTCGCTGCAACAAGTTCCCTCTAGTACTTCCATAGAAGAGCCAGCAGCTGAGCTGGGTCGCTGCAACAAGTTCCCTCTAGTACTTCCATAGAAGAGCCAGCAGCTGAGCTGGGTCGCTGCAACAAGTTCCCTCTAGTACTTCCATAGAAGAGCCAGCAGCTGAGCTGGGTCGCTGCAACAAGTTCCCTCTAGTACTTCCATAGAAGAGCCAGCAGCTGAGCTGGGTCGCTGCAACAAGTTCCCTCTAGTACTTCCATAGAAGAGCCAGCAGCTGAGCTGGGTCGCTGCAACAAGTTCCCTCTAGTACTTCCATAGAAGAGCCAGCAGCTGAGCTGGGTCGCTGCAACAAGTTCCCTCTAGTACTTCCATAGAAGAGCCAGCAGCTGAGCTGGGTCGCTGCAACAAGTTCCCTCTAGTACTTCCATAGAAGAGCCAGCAGCTGAGCTGGGTCGCTGCAACAAGTTCCCTCTAGTACTTCCATAGAAGAGCCAGCAGCTGAGCTGGGTCGCTGCAACAAGTTCCCTCTAGTACTTCCATAGAAGAGCCAGCAGCTGAGCTGGGTCGCTGCAACAAGTTCCCTCTAGTACTTCCATAGAAGAGCCAGCAGCTGAGCTGGGTCGCTGCAACAAGTTCCCTCTAGTACTTCCATAGAAGAGCCAGCAGCTGAGCTGGGTCGCTGCAACAAGTTCCCTCTAGTACTTCCATAGAACAGCCAGCAGCTGAGCTGGGTCGCTGCAACAAGTTCCCTCTAGTACTTCCATAGAAGAGCCAGCAGCTGAGCTGGGTCGCTGCAACAAGTTCCCTCTAGTACTTCCATAGAAGAGCCAGCAGCTGAGCTGGGTCGCTGCAACAAGTTCCCTCTAGTACTTCCATAGAAGAGCCAGCAGCTGAGCTGGGTCGCTGCAACAAGTTCCCTCTAGTACTTCCATAGAAGAGCCAGCAGCTGAGCTGGGTCGCTGCAACAAGTTCCCTCTAGTACTTCCATAGAAGAGCCAGCAGCTGAGCTGGGTCGCTGCAACAAGTTCCCTCTAGTACTTCCATAGAACAGCCAGCAGCTGAGCTGGGTCGCTGCAACAAGTTCCCTCTAGTACTTCCATAGAAGAGCCAGCAGCTGAGCTGGGTCGCTGCAACAAGTTCCCTCTAGTACTTCCATAGAAGAGCCAGCAGCTGAGCTGGGTCGCTGCAACAAGTTCCCTCTAGTACTTGCATAGAAGAGCCAGCAGCTGAGCTGGGTCGCTGCAACAAGTTCCCTCTAGTACTTCCATAGAAGAGCCAGCAGCTGAGCTGGGTCGCTGCAACAAGTTCCCTCTAGTACTTCCATAGAACAGCCAGCAGCTGAGCTGGGTCGCTGCAACAAGTTCCCTCTAGTACTTCCATAGAAGAGCCAGCAGCTGAGCTGGGTCGCTGCAACAAGTTCCCTTCCATGCTTCTTGACCGACATATGTGTTGGCTATTTCTGGTACCGTACGGAATACTAAATGTCAAGTGGTGTTATGCCAGTCAAGTTGTAACAGAATCATTGCTGTGTGGTTAAGTTGCAGTTGTACTACAAACATTTTCTATATTCCATAAACGGCCGCAGTGGCATAGTTGTGCTCGTGCTTACTTACCAACACAGTCAGTCAAAGACCCTTTGCTACGTCTTAAAAGTTATTGGGTATATGGTGCTACTATATGTGAATAGATCAGTCCCATTCGATTGGTGATGTGATCAGTACCACGCCGGTAGCCCTTACTTCCGTGGCTATTTGCTGATACCCATTTTAAGTTTGGGATTTGGAGGTGATGGCTACTTGATTTAATCTGAGCATTAACACAGCATCAGTGCCCCAAGATCAGGAGCATTCAAGACTTAATCGCTATAGGATTATCATCTCGAAGAATACATTTGGCATGATATTGGAAATATTTTTGTTGTTAAGCTACAGAAATCTTGGAAAAGGAAAAGCTACTTCCAAGAGGGCTGGGGAATTACCGGCCAGGAAAAGAAGCATGCGCAAACTCACCGATATTTGCTTTTGTTAATGAGGACTTCCAGAATAGACAGGAGACAATGGCTGCAGAACTGGGTCTTGAGGATGTATATAACAGAGACAGATATGATCTTTTAATGTCCACTCTTATGGAGACGAAGTGTTAGTCGATGGGTGGTGAATTGGATAGCAGCTCCCTCGCATTGTTGTAAGATCGCCCTCCACCTAGGTTCATGGACCTCGGAGGTGTGCATTATTACCCCGAGATTACCACAAGGATCTGCAATATCACCTGTGCTATTCGATGTATACACAAGGGCGATTGCAATCACTGAAGCACCAGGGATTGGAAGGACACTGACATGTGCAGATGATGTCCTTGCGTATTGACAGGGAAGAGACAGGCTGCAAATAGCGCAAGAATTGCAGGATACTGGTGTACAGAGAGGGATAGTGTCATTAACCCAGATAAGGCGTCTGTGTTATAGTGGTCTCTGGACAATAAGATTGTTTAGACTGGCCGTCCCAAGTCTTGCTAATAAATGGTAGACATGTTAACAGAGAGAGTAAACTGAGGTACCTGGTAATCACCTTCGACAGAAGCCTGTAATTCAGAGATCACGTGGAGGTAGCTGTTATGCTTACTTGCTTGCCTTGTGTTCGCTGGCTGTGAACTCCAGTATGAAGACCTGTATGTCGGATCAATACATCCTGTTGTCCAACATCAATGTGATGTCATACAGGACCTGAGGTTAGCGTGAGTATCCCTTGTCCCATGTCTGGCTTATTGGTGTGCAGACTGGTGGTTCCTCGCCATGCAGGCAGATACTCTCCGGCTTCGGAGGAGGTAGCTGTTATGAGATCTAAGATAAGGCTCGTTGCGCTGAAGATCTTGGTAGCAATGGGCATGGAGCAAAGAATGTTGTTCATACTCTATGAACATCTGCTTCTCTTAGTAACTGAGTATGGAGTAGGACTGTTCACTGTATCAAAGAGTCAGTCAGAAAAACTAGACCTGTGGTTCTCAACTTATTTGGCCCATGCACCCCCTCACCATATGTTCAGAATGTCATCATCCCCCCCCCCCCCCCCAACCTCCTTTTTTTAGTAATTCCTCCATACAAATTTGCCCCACCCCTACATATTATACGTAAATATGGAAGCTAAACTTAATAACACATACTAGAACAAGTCTAGACGTCTACATAAAACGTGATGTGCGGGTCTACTTACGTTATAAAACGAATTTCAGAAAGGCGAGAAGTACAGAACTGTAAAGTATGGAGGGACAAATAATATCAAGTAATCGGTTCTTGTATTAACGTAACCACTGAACTAGAGAGTCTACATAATGAAGCTATGCGGATGATCCTGGGATACACAGGGGATACGCCAGTATTGTGTATGCGATATACATTGCAGTCTTACCCACGATTGCAGACAGGCGCGATGTACTACAGGGTAAATCATATCTCAAAATGGCTGCATACAAGGCACACCCCCTGCACTGATGACCTGGACACGGTTAAGAGTTACAGACTGATCAGAGAAAAATAATAGATAACTCAAGCAGAGGACACAATCAAAGAAGTAATGTGCCTGCTTGAGGATATTGAGAGGGTAGAGGAGTGGGCCAGAATGCCAGCGGACAAGTCAAACCTGTGCAGGTTCATGGTAACATTGGGTCGGGAATGCAGGGATTGGCCGGCATGCTGCACTGGATGAGAGGTGTAACAACTGATCCATAACAATTTGTGACCAGGAGATGGAACCATCTACACGGCCGCTCTCTTCTAAGAGGTAAAACAAGTGCCTGCCAGGGGGTTCACGGCGAAGGTTGGTGGACAATGTTTGGTGCAAGAGAGCTTGGCATTTAATAACACAACATCTAGTCTTAGAATGGAGGTGGAAGTAGTCACTGCGGCGTTCCGCTGGTTGGAGCACACACAGTACACCCATGTCGTGATTGTTAGGGACTCACATAGTATGATGCGAAAGGTGAAGACAGGTATGCTTCGGGCAGAGTGGCAGAATTCCACTCAACAATAAAAAATAGAGAGCATCTGTTTGATTTATTCCTCAGGACATGCTGGCGTGATGGGAAACGATCAGGCGGACAGATTGGCCGGGTCTGCACCACTTGGTGGCGCATTTGTGCATGATAATGCAGATGTGGTCGGGGTCCTTTGGAATCGTGTGTTTAGTGCAGAAGAACAGATAGATCATCACGGCTTGGAGAGAATGGAGCTGCAGGGAATGACCACATGATCCAAACGTCACTCTAAACTCCAAGGAAAGGCCAGGTGGACATTTAATCAGACTGCTACTAGCACCCCTTGCATCGGGGCTCTTCACTGGTTATTGTAGACGAGGGCGGAGCACGTATTGGAGTGTCCCGAATGCTATGAAGTCGGTTCTAGACTCAAGTCGACACAGACTTGGTCCTTCTGGGAGTACAGTTAAATGTTTTACTTATCACATCCTCACCTCGGTGGAGGTTCGAATCAACGACAACCGGACAGACTAGCAAATATGCTTGCAACTGCGTTACTGTGGCTTCTTTGTTAGCCTGCATCATCATTATATGCCTTATCAACTGATATAGGCATTCATGTCTCTACACAGATCTCGGCCCTTGGTCTTCTGACCAATTTTGCTGATGGTATTCCTCCATGTCACCGCCTCAGTCCTGTATCATTTCTCTCGATCTGCCTCTTCTCCCACTCATATTTCCAGCTATCACGCTGTTTTCCCGATGCAATTCTTCTCATTATGTGACCAAATTGCGTTGTTCGTCTCTTTCTTGTAGCTGTATATAACGTATTACTATATACACAACTATAAGACAGCCGTATACTAAGATAAAAAGGTAGCACTGGGCGTCTGTATAAATAATGATTTCCTGTTAAATCCTTACCTGTGACAGAACGATAAATAATTTGGTAATGGACATCGAGTTATAGTTTCCAGCTCCAAGTAAGAAAATATATCAATGGGAGCTATACACACAACTGAATAATGCGTAGATTACACTCTGTTGAAACAACACTGAACTGTTGAAGAATTCACTAGACACAACAAGGAGCACATTTTTTTTATATTCGATTAACTAAAGATGTGATTCAAGGATCATCTTTAAAGTACAGTGAAATTATCCATAAGAGATCTAACCATCTCCTTTTGAAGCCCAGTGCACATATTTTCTCTGTACTTTCTAAAAACCATTCTGTGACCAACTTGCAAAGCGACTACCAGTTATAACTGCTTCCTAAGAGCCACTTGTGAGGTCTCGTATTACATGTGTTTTTATATGATAACTTTCTCTGCACTGTTTAGAACAAAGGACAACTGCATACAATAGTATGTCCTGAAAGTTGGCGATGCTAGAACCTCGCGTTGCCATACTAAATAATGCATGTTAACATTGTGGCATAGATGTTAGTTTAAACTAACAGCGACACCGTCAGAGAGCTCTTGTTTGCTGATGATTGCGCTCTATATGCCAACTCAGAGGGCAGACATGCAACACAATATTTCAACTTTCTGATATGCCTGTGCCAGCTTTGGGCTCAATATCAGCTTGGAGAAGACTGTAGTTATGTACTAGCCAGCTCCAGGGAATAATCACACCGTGCCGAATATCGAAATGAATGGTCATAGACTAAGTGGTGTGGACAAATTCACCTGTCTTGGTAAATTCCTGCACAAACATTAGATATTTTCTGGGTCTCGTGGGCTGTTTTGAAACGAAAAACCTTCTGTTGGTGTGAAACGTCATTTATAGGGCATTACAATTATGGAAGATACGCGAAATGAAACAAAACACGGACTGCCACGATCTTGTTACTAAAATGGCGTAAGTGTCCCAGCGTTGAGACTTTCTGTCACTAAAGCCGCTTTAAACAAAAAGTGTCACTAAAGTGGCGTTTGGCACTGAATCAGTTTTAAATCACTTCCACACAGTTGCCTTAGGAAGCTATTGAAGATTAAATGGCAAGATATGATCCCAGACACTGAAGTCTCAGAAAGAGCGTCCATGCCCAATATCCATACTTTACTAATGAAGAATCAGATTCGCTGGGCTGGTCACTTAACTTGTATGCCAGATCACAGACTCCCTAAACGAAATTTTTTTTACGGCGAGCTGCATTGTGGTAAACGCTCCCAAGGTGGCCAGAGGAAACGCTTTAAAGACACTCTGAAGATCTCACTGAAAGCTTTTGGAATTCATCATGACACCTGGGAGAATGCTGCCAAAGACAGAAATTCATGGCGTACATCATTACGCAAGTGTGCAGTCACTTGTGAAGCAACCAGGACTGCAAGAGCTGTGAAGAAAACGCTGGACAGAAAAAACCACTGCAGGAGATCCTCCTCCTGGAAAGTCAAGCATTCTTTGCCCACATTGTCAAAGAACATTTCGAGCCAAAATAGGCCTTAATCAGCCATCTTAGAACTCACGGCTCCATACTTTCAACCCCACTAGATGACATGAATGGTCAACATCATTCTTGATGGACAAACACGTTGATTCCGGATCAGTCCGCAGTAATGGTTGGATTTTCCCGACCAGTAGGCTAATGTCCGGGGACACTGGCAATACAAATAAAAGTAAAGAACTATTTAACATGCCCTAAGATGCAGTGGCTGTTCTCCCGGGCGAAGTCCTCCGATGTAGCAGCCTTCTTAAAGTATCTCTACCTTCTGTTGCCATGAGGAATCGTTTATATCTCCACTCCCGCACACAAAAACGACATCCACGTGCTTGAGTAGGCTTAACTCCCAGACTGTGCAATCGGGTTAACGCCAGAGACTTGTCAGTATCTGCTAGCTGGGTTTGAAATTTTTTTTTTTCGCATATCCTTTACAGGACATCGCTGTCAACATAAGCATCTTTCAGCTGATTGTTGATTTCTTGGCAAGATTACGCTCAGTAGTTTGTCATTCCTTCTGAGTGGCCTGCTCACATACCCCGTAAGTCACCAACGCGGCGAGAACCGCTACCGATTCTCGCGCAAGTTACGTTCCTCACTTGGATATACGGGATTACGGAGAAAGTCACTAACGCCTAGGCCAGGGATACCGGCCGGTTTGTACTGCATTAACGATATCGGGCCTGTCCATGCTTCTTCCTGCCGTATTGGTGCATTATTTGCTAGCCTGTCTGCACGTTTATTACTGTGTATTCTGTCCAGGTGAGACCATCAAGGAGGCATTATCTTGGTATCCTGTCTACCCATTCAGCGCGAACACTACCGTTTGCGATTGTCTGCGGGGACATCTTGAGGTCTGATATTGTTTGGGAGAGTTTATACAGAGCTGGGTCTGAATAGAGAGAGTAGTTTATACAGAGCTGGGTCTGAACAGACACTTCCAAATTGTTTTGTTGTAATGGTTCGGTCGCTTTGAACTTAAGCGTAGGCCATACAGGGGCTACTACTTCTAGTGCACTGTATTGATTTGTGCCTGTGGTTTAGCTTGTCCCTTGTCTCCATGGCGAAGGTGTTACGGACGCGATTCGTAATCCCGTATACCCAGGTTCGAAACACAGTGGTGCTGGTTTTTTTTCGAAAAAGGTATAGATGCTGGTCATTCAGAAAGCAATGGCAAACTACTGAACTTGCCCAGGAATCACCAACAACCAAAAAGGCTGGGGTTGACTGCTACATCCTGTGAAGGACATGCAACTAAATTTTAAAAAAATTACCAGTGTCCCTCAGCATAAGGCGAACCCACTCTGACTTCAGAGGTACTTGCAATTTACATCCCTAAGTCAAGGACAAGAAGTCAACATTTTAGTCCAACTGACCCGGTGTAAGGGTTGAACCAGATACCTCGAGATCAGCACACTGGATGTTTAAGATCGAGCGCTCTTAATCACCTGGCCATGCTGACCTCTGTGAGATCTGATATACTCATTTGTATAGCCGCTTGTGCTGCTGAACATGCAAGTACTCTAGAGGCTGAGGTGCTTGTATGCACCACTATCCTGTTTGATTGTTTTCTCCATTCTTTCCACTGTGTATTGCCCTTGCTGACCTTAACACGAGCTTCACAGGTCTGTGTAGATAATGATGTCTTCTGGATGTGAATGCTGCTATATCAGCGTCCTTATATCAGTGTTGAATGGAGAGGAAACCTGGCCTCTAGTCTTTCCTTATTACTTTGACAACTATAGAATACTGAAGCATGTCTACACGTATATGGTTCCATTCTTCTGTGTTCGAGCTCGCCCTGGTCACAGGCCTCTAAGATTACTTTCTCGACCTCCGCCATCAATGAGTAGCCTCTTTTTAGGCGCATTCTTGTTCTGTTCCTAATGGCACTGTGGAGGGGGCGTGGTTTTGTCCGTGGATGCTCTCATAAATGTCTTAACCTGTACAAATGTAATAGATTGTGTGCTAAACAAAAAGTAGGTTTGGACCCAACAAAAATGAATTACGGAAAATAGAAAGGGGGGGGGTGTATCACAGTTATGACTTAAAAGTTGTTATTATGGTAGCAGACATGTTGCATTATAATGTTGTAATGACAACGTTTTGGCAATATATTAGCCAATGACAGATACGGGAAGTCGCCTAAGACGATTAATTATCCCATGGCACTGAATCATTTAAGATTGATGGTTGGCCAATGTTAGTAAATCAAGGATGTATCGCATGGCCTGGCACGAGGTCTCTTTTGTGAAGCTGAGCATGAGTCTCACTGTCTCATTGTGCACCCTGTCCAAAAGCGATCATTTTGTAGTCTTCAGAGGGCTTTACTTATTATCTCAGACAGGCCTGGACAAAAGAATGCACCCAAAAAATGTTTCTGTGGGTTGCAGAAATGTTGACATTAGTTCTGGTGTGTATTATTTTCCCCATTTATTCAGTGTTTCTTCTACCTTGGAATGTAAAACTTTATAACATCATTGTATTAACAGTTATGCAAACATTTTGCAAACTAAGGCCTCCAGGGAGACAGGGCCCGTACTCCCAAGTTGGTAGACTTATGGATTACTGCAAAATCATGACTATGCAGAGTTCTGAAGTTCATAATATGGATCTTTCATTAAGGTGGATATATTCTGTTAACTGGTCATGGGTTACCCCAGAACACATCTTCCCCATCACTTTTTCTGAGTTGGTATACCAAGAGTTTAGTAGAAAAATAAACATAATCACATTTCACAAATAAAAGAAACAAATGAATCATAACATTGAAATGTGGTTTTGTTACTTTCATTAAAATAATACTCTGCATTAATTAAACAAAAAGGACTATCTAGGTAAATATGTAATAACAATAAAGGGTTAAGTTAACAATCAAACTTTATTAAAATGACACAACATTTCAAGGTTTGTCAAGTGAATTAAAATGTTTTCAAATGTAACCAAAAAATAACAAGAATGGTGAAAACAATAAAGCCGTGAAGCAATCAATACTGAAAAAGAAAAATTAAATTCCGCTGTTAAAATAGGAAACAAAAGAAAACTCTGTAATGTCAAAATAACCAATTTGTTATACAACAAACAATATTCAAAACTACCAAGAATCTTTCATACAACTACCAAACATCAGTTTATTTAACACAATCCCTATGCAGTCTTCTAAAAGATCAATGAAGCATGTTTTCACCTGTAGTCTACTGCCTAACAATTCCCTGAATGTAATTCCCAACAGAAGCAAACACATTTGTGCACATTTCAATTTAATGTGGACTAAGTACAACTAAAACTAAATGTTTCAAATTCTGCATATCGTAAGTCCAGTAAGGCCTTGAAAAACTCATGTATTAAATGTGTTCAGGTACTTGCTACAGGCTATTATGTAGCAACAAATGAATTAAAATAATACAAATGAGGACTAGTTGTATGAGAAACAACACTGCTGAAATCAATGATCTCCAATAAACTGTTGTATATGAAACCAGTTCAGTGTGTTTAGACTGTTATATCCTTGGTTACTGTGCTAGCCTTTTTCTTAGCTGACATCATTTCTTGACTACTGGCGACTTCAAACTCAGTCTGTGAAAAAAAACATATCAATGCTGAGTTTCAAAATTAAGCTCACTGTCATACATGCATAAAATGTTCCTTTAATAACTGATAACCGTTATAAGACATTCAAAATTATCCTTGCTTTATTTCAAGCTCTATTTCTACCTCAGGGTATTGAACAAAGCAACATTTTGCTTCATTTTATATGTGAAATAAAAACAAACAAACACACATGTACACACACACTTCATTTCACAAATCAAGGTGGTGAGACACACTGAATCATCTGTCAACATCAATGACAGTGTGTGTGGGCACATGCATCCACACGTCTTTATGCATGTGTGGGCAGTTTTTGCTACTATCCTACTTGACAGAGACCCATTCATTACTACATCCCCTTACATAAATGTAGTATGTGTGTGCTGTAAGAGGTTGGGTGGAGTGAGGGAAGGTAGTGGTGGGAGGGGTGAATAAAGCTGGGGATTTGTCTCTTACTGCTCTATCAGAACAAGTCTTCACTACATGGCTAACTTGTGAATGATTCATTATTTCCATTAATTCAATTATTATTCGTGTGTCCAGGAAACGTTAGAAAGTGTCAAACATAACAACTCACTAAATAATTGCTAGCTTAATTTACACCTTTAAAAAAACTGCTAGTAAACATATAAATAACTGCTATTTATTAATATATTCCACAATAATCTGACTGAAATATCATTACAGGTGTAAAGGTGTCTTGTTCTTTGAGATATAATTCATATTTAAAGTAAGAAGCTGTTTCTGCTCCTTCTTCATGAAGAACATTCTTCAAACAGCAATATTAACTCTTTGCAGCCTATTTACTACTGTCTATTCATGAGGTTGTTAAGCATTTTCCTGGTGTCATAACCTTGAACGCTTAGCATATATCTAACATTAGCTTGTATAACAGTTTAGATATAAAACTAGTTCTCAGAATCTGGCTACTGATGTCTATTAATATGACTGTTAAGCTAGTCAACCTTGAAAGCTAACAAGCTTTTATGCTAGGATTAAATATTTCAAATGCAAATCTTAGATGTAATGCAAAATGTGCTCAAGGTACCATACTTTGTATACATTGTGAAATCAATGTAGGCTATATGGTAGTGTATGCAGTTTATAATTACTGATCACATAAAGTTTTTTTAGTTTTTTTTTATTTCCGCGTTTCCATCCTGTTTCAGGATATTGTGGTCAACATCAGCATCTTTCAGCTGTATGTTGATTCTTAGGCTAGATTACGCTCATCAGCACTCCACGACTTTCTGAGTGACCGGCTCCATACTCTCATAAGTCACTGGCGCGACTCGAACCACTTCTAATTCTCGTGCGCTCACGTCAACCACGAGAGTATTCAGGATTAGCGGAGAAAGCTGCTAACCCCTCGGCAAGGGAGCCGGCACATAGAGTTAAATGCTGGAAATAAAAATATCTATGATAGAATGACACAACTATTAAAGCTCTGTTATCTAATTACAATATAAATGCAAATTACATACACAGTCTGTTTTGGAGTATGCACGTTTCTTGCCTCGTCTTCCTTTAGTTTCATTCTGGGTGGTGGGAACTGAAATTTCTTTCTGAAATGTGCAATACATTAAAGGTTTATTAATGTTGTATTAAAGTCAAATAAATATTATAATTTTATTGGGTAAATATAAATATATAGCAATATTAGTGGTTTGAATTTAATGTAATAAAATCTTTAATATATCTGAGGAGTGGAAGGGACTAGAGCTAAACTGTCAGTGAATAAAATAAAACAGACTTTAGTGAACTCAAAGAGCATGACATTCTTAATTCTGGGTTATTTACAAGTTCTCCAGTTTTATTAGTTAGTGTTATATAAGAGACCTTGTAGCAGGAACATTGGTGGAATACTTAGAAGATTGCTCTGATAATGTCATGAGCACAGCCAAAATAGGGTTTAATGATTGCGTTCCTCGTCCATTATGAGAGGGAAAGACTGGCCACCTATTCCTCTGTGCATGTAGGTCCACAAAATGTGATGGTTCTAACATATCATAGTTCTAACATATCATACACCCAAAGCAAGTTCCTACTATAGGACTTCTTTTTTAAAGGAGACCTTCTGAATTTACTTGGTTCCTTTAAATTTACAGAATAACTAACGATGCAACACAGGTATTTATTGGTCTTTTAATCTGTCAACAGTAACATGAATAAAATGTAAACTTTAGTCATTGGCCAAATAAGCAATAGCTCACTAGCCCTAGCTAATAAAAAACAATCGACCATGACGAAGAAGAAAACACAGACAGGGAGGAGGATGTGGTGATGAAGAAGTTGAGAGAGATGAAGAAAATAAAAGATGAAAGAAGAGAAAAATGAAAACAAGAGGTAGAGGAGTAAGAAGAAAGAAGGTGACAAAATAAACTGATACATCTATCCAAAATAATCCCGATATTTCAATACATATCAAATTTGGTCATACAAAATTGAATCCTGATAAATACATAATTTAATTTTGGATAGAAATCTATTTGTTGATGATATATATATATATATATATATATATATATATATATATATATATATATATATATATATATATATATATATATATATGCCGCCCTCCATGGCGAAGGGGTTACGGATGCGTTTCGCAATCCTGCATACCTGTGTTCGAAACACAGCTGCACGCGATTTGGCAGCAGACAGTGTTGTGCTTGGTGTTTACAAAATAGTATGGGTGATGATTCAGAAAGCAATGGCAAACCACTGAACTTGAACCTGCCAAGACATCAACAATAGCAAAATATGCTGGTGTTGACTGCAAACGTCCAGTAAAGGATATGCAACTAACTTATATATATATATATATATAAAATTATGTTCTATGTTTTCTCATACTAAAGTTTATAATAACATAGTTTAGGAATGAAAATGAATTGGTTACTTGGGAAGGTGAGTTTCTTGTCCCACGCTTATTTGTGTGAAGACTTATCTTATTTGTCTTCTCCATGAGAACATCAACAATCTGCAACAATCATTAAGCCAGTTTAAAGCATCTGTATTTGCAACGATGTCTTGAAGTGTGATGCTTCAACATATCACTTTTCTTTTCTTATATTGCAGTAAAAACAGTTAATACAATGAAGCAGAAAGCAATGAAAAAATAATATAATTACATAAATGCATTAACAAAATGGCAACTTAATACAACCGAGGGGGAAAAACAGTATACAGGAGGAAAAATACACACACACAGAGTTTTTATACTATCACACAAAATGCAAAACACACAATAGTAAAATCAAATGAACATACATAGCTCGACAAAATATACCTTAAATGCATAGGAACTAAAATAGAGAGTACATTAAATTTCCAAAAATCAAAAAGACAAGAGTCAGCAAAATATTAAGAAGAAAATGAGTCTAATGAAACAAAAGTATGGCAAGACTTACTTTAGGTGTAGACCATAAAGTAAAGAATTAGTAGGCTGACAATCAGCCAGTTTAACAATAAAATTAAAATACTACAGAGGTTGGCTCTAGAGAAGCAGCCCTGCTCATAATTCTAACAAGTTAGCCATACTCTATCGGACCTTGCACACACAAAGACAGAACTGATAATGACCAGCTGCACATTCATTCAATTACAGATAACCACCCCCCCCCCTTCCCCTTAGGACTAATTGACAGCATCCTGTATGGAAACATCAATACAACAGACATCAAAAGAAATCATTCTCCTATAAATATAATTGCTATTTAAAAAAAAAACAAAGAAAAAGAGTACTGAAATGTTATATCAAAACTGTTCTGCTGTACGGTAGTAAATGTGAACAAACAAATTAGGAAGAGCTTGGCTGCAACAGAGATGTGGGTTTCTGAGATGAATGTTGCAAATACCTTGGATGACAAAATTAACATACAACCATTGCCTGGAAGAGGCTAATGAAAGTAGAACATTATACACAACAATAAGAAAAAGTGTTGTTAATATAATGAGAAAAGGCCTTGGCAAAATATGATGACTAGGAACAGCAGCGGTAGAAGAGACAGCGGCAGTCTGACAGAAATGTTGCTTAATGATATAAGATAGAGTCACAGGAATGTCAGCAGTGGATATGATCCAGAGCACCAAGTGCCAAGATCTGTGCACAGACATGAGAGCCAGCACCATCTGGCAGGTCACATGATGATGAATGAGACATTTTCTGAATATAAGAGCACATGCAATCAGTGAACTTTGAAATCTAGGGGTAGCTCAAGCTTCCAACTTCCATGTGCCAATATATTGTGATATGATTAATTAGAAACATATTCTTGCTGTTAAGAGCTTTAATATAATGAAAACTAAGAACTGTGCACAAAATAACTTAATACCTTGTTACAAGTTTTGCTCTCTTTAGACTCTGATGGTTGTTTGTTTGTTGCCTGAACTTCCTAAAAATACAAATAATAGAAAAAAATCCACCTCTGTTCTTCTTTGAAACCTACCTTACACAGAATTTTTAACATAAAAATAGATGAAGACTGATTAATTTCTTGTGTGTATTCATATATGAATGTTAGTAGTAATTTGCTTGTTTAAAATCATATCTTGTTTTCATAATTTTCTGTACATAATCGAATTCAGAAAAGTTGTGACATGTTCACTGATTAGTGTCATCATCATCATCATCATCATCATCATCATCATCATCATCATCATCATCATCATCATCATCATCATCATCATCATTACCATCATTAGGTAATTTCAAAAACTGGGTATAAAGATGTCTGATCATGTCACATCACTGTTTCTGGTTCTTAGTGATTCTCTTCAACTATGCACATTTCTGAACCAAAATGTCCCTGCATGCCTGTGTGATGCAGCTGGTTTATAAATGCCTTCATGCTTTTTTCAAACTGTTGTTGTCCTCCATTATGTTCAAAAGAAGAGCATGTCAATACTGAGACCAGGTCAAGGCAGTCTACATGTTTTTATATTGGTTACTGTCTTCTTCTTCTGCCTTTTATGCTCTGACAGAGCATAAGTCCTCAACCAACTCATGTCAAGTCCTCCTATCTTCTCCCATCTGCTAAAGTTCCCTTCATGTTCTAACCATATTATTCATCTTTGTCTCTAATTCTCTTTTCCAGGTGTTTTACATCCCACTCTATTTCTTTAGCCTGTGAATTCCATAGAAAGAACTTAACAGTTATAATAATAACTGGTTTTCTCAATATGTCTCCTATATACTGCGAGAGTACTCTCCCCTCTCCTTTTAACTCACTGGAATAAGCTTAGTTCCGTCCAAAAGCTTCTCATTAATGATATTGTCACACCATTTTACACACCAGTTTAGTCCTATTCGGTGCAGGCTAAAGTTAATAAATGTTTGTAGTTGATCTACACAATAGTAATGATTTAGCGTTACAATTAAATATTATAAGTATATTAGATATTATAAAGTCTGGTCCTTAGTCACATATGACTGAGCTACCATTTGACAGTAAACAAAACTATCTGTTTTTTGTTAGCACCAAATGTTGGGTGGCGCTCATGAAACCTGACATCCCACAAAATGCCAATGGCCTCAGGCGGTGGAATGCAATTGGGAGAGTACAAGCCTTACTTTAGTGCAAGGAAATGCAATTTAAAGACTAAATGTCATGGTAGAGCAGAACAAGCCCTAAGCCCTGGTCGGCAACTGGTGTAAGATTGAAGCTCTGACAGGTGGACGGTTAAGAGTATTGCTTTGCTGATCCGTCAGCTTCTGCAGTTTGTCTTGTTTCAGACATATTGGTGTTACCTTTCCTCTAAAGTAAACTAGGCAGGCTGAGAGAGGGATCATGCTGACTGGGCAACACATGGTCTCTAAATTCAGCCCAGACTGTGTCCTTTGGAGAGGTATCACTCCATTTAGAAACTATCAGTCTGTCAAGACAATCAGGTGCCAGTCACTAGATTTAATTTCTCTCCATAAATTTTATATGAAAGTTCTTATTACTTTCTTTGTATTCCTATTTCAATATCTCTATCTTACACCATCTCCATCTGCATTGGAGGGTCGTGGGTTGATTTCCATACTGACATTTCTTCTTCTTCTTCTTCGTTCATCCGGAGGTTTTTTTCGGACGTGATTGCGTTGTGCCTGTTTACAGCAGAGCTGCGTTCTTGCACCGTTAGGCCGACACATCCGACTTCTGCGGGCATTTGTTGACCGGGTTAACCTTCCTGGGATACTGACATTTGATTCATGAGTGCAATATTCTCAGAGACTCCTGGTGTCATCGCTGGAGCTACAGAGTTCGTACTCTGTGCAACGTTATGGCTGAATGCTGTACGGAAAGGGATCGAGCAATATTGGATAAGAAAATTGGTGCAATGAATTTGATCATCTTGTTTGTAAAACCTCTAAATGTAAGTGCACGCACACATGCACTTGCACTGTTTTGTCCAAGTCATTGTGACGTTTAATACTGCCAAAGTATTTTAGTTTCTGAGACATGATACTGTTCATAAGTCAGTTTTATTTCATGTTTAGATGTAGAATTTCAGCATTCTTCTTCTTCTTGGTTCACAATATATTAAGAACTTTTCTGCCCCAATTTTCTTCTTTAGTGATTGCAAAATGGTCCATCTCTTTCCCTCTCTCATGTGTGTGTGTGTGTATACTTATGTCTGCTGGAAAGATGTTGCAAGGTGAGGTGTGAACATTGCTTGACATTACATATGCCCCTTTAAGTACAGGCCGGGAATTTCATTTTGCCTTTGTTTTACCAGGGTTTGGGATATTTTATCTCTACATTTTGAAAGATCCAAAGCATACACGAGTCGTCACCTGCTATCTTATCATAACAGCAAACAGTGAAAAAGACACATATTATAACCGCTGAACAATGTAAGTGCATACGCACATACTAATATAGCTAAATATGACTTACCATCTCTGCATGAACATTAGAAGATACCTCTGGTTTAGATAATGTCTTTGGAGTTTTCAGATAACGAGGAATTCCTTCAGTCTCAATTTTTTCTTTCTCAACTATCTTTCCTAATCTAAGAAGCAGAAGGAGGAATAAAAAAAATAATGATTTACATTTATAAACTAGAACATGCTTAACAGGGCTCAATTTCTTCCCATGTATTTTGTGTGTGTGTGTGTAAATGCAAAGCAGCTTCCAACATCTATACAGAGACATAAACTTGCGATGTTTTTGTACACAAAAAGATCTGCTTAAGATATTAACTACTGGAAGACAGAATGATTTCAATAAATTGCAAGCTCAAAAAGCTCCTGGCAGAACATCTCTAGTTTCTTATTTATGGATTTCAGTTGACATTTCTATGATAATCTAATCAACATTTTTATCTGACTGTGTTTTCTTCATACACACACTTAATATTTGCATGCACTAGTTTGTTCACCTCCTAAGTTTTACTATTGTTATTTCCCTTCCAAGGACTTCACTATTATGTAGTAAATGTCACCAATAAAAGTAAAAGTCACCAAAACTTCATAAAGAACTGTAAAACTGTGTTGTGCATATATACAAAGTTGTTATGCACCACTAACTATGTTTTCAGTCTTCTCTTTCACTCAATGTACATTATCAGGCAGCTGTGGTAGTACAGTAGGTTAGTATGCTTGCTTACAAACCAAATGAAAAAGAATTCAATCCATAGTAGTTGTAGAGTTTAATGTCCATAACCAGAATAGTTCTAAGGGAGGCTGTGGGGCCTTAATGACAGGTGGTGTACAATACACAGACTTAAAGGCAACAAAATATGCCAGGCAATAAATTGTGTAATATATTGTTAATATATGTTGATGAAGTTGACTGTGATTTTATAATTATCAGTTAAAGTGTGGAAATTACAGAAGGCAATTGTAGTGACTGTGAGTGCTTTTGTATCAACGAGCTTGTCTCTGCAAGTAGCCCACGTCTTTTCTTCTTCTATAGATCATAGGGGCATACAATATCTCTACACCCCCCCCCCCCTAACATTTAGCTGTTCAGGACCAGTCTAGGTCTATCCTGTTTATTTCTATTTATGAACATTTGCCCAGTGAAAGGCTACACAATTTTTCAGTTCAATAATGGCAAAAAATCTGGAAACAGATCCTTAAAAAAAAAACACTACAGTGAACATTATGCAGCCATAAGAAAATATGATGATACAAGAAATTGGTTTGATACAGAAAGGAAGTTAGACTTTCATTTCGTCCCCTTATCTGTTTAATATATTGAAAACATCATGAGTAATGTTAGAGAACATATTATTGAGGAACGATAGGATAACTTTTGTAATCGGAGGAAAAGAAACACCTGAACTTCAATGTGCTGAAAACACAATCAATAACATAAATAGGAATTCAGACACTGATACAGTCAGTGCAAGAACAAAGTGAAATATAAGTCTCTATCTCAATGCAACAAAACAAAAAATAATGACATTGATAAAAAAATATAGGAAACAAATATATTTATCAATGGAGAGAAACTATAGAAAGTGAGCATTGTTGAGTATCTAGATTCACTGCTGATGGGCGATGGAAATGTGATGACATAAATTAAAAGAAAAAACAGTTATGCAAAAATTAAAGCTTTCAAAATTGTTATGGATTGAAATAGATGGAACAACAGAAATTAGAATACTGAGAGCATGTATGTGTCCAGTGGCAACACACAAGCGTGAAACTGACATTTAACAAATCAGCTGAAATGTACACTTTGCTGATCTGCCAGTTTCTACAGCTTGTCTTATTCCAGATGTATTGGTGTTACTTTTCCTCTGGAGTAAACAAGGCAAGCTGAGAGAGGGATCATGCTGCATGGGCAACACATGGTCTCTTAAATTTAGCCCGGGCTTTGTGCTATAGAGAGGTATAACTCCACCCCTGGTCCCTGCCATGGGTTGTAGTTATTATGCCTTTTTTGAAGCACAATGTAACAAACTATTGTCTGTCAAGATGGCAAGGTGTCAATGCAATGTGAAATGCACATATGTGCCTTTGAATACTAGTGTTACAGAAGACTATTACAGATTTACTGGATGAAAAAAGGGAACAGATATATTCATCCAACAAGAACTCTATATTGATTAGATTGATTATTAAGACAAATAAAAATGAGGAAAATAAAATATTGTGGGCACATAAAAAGCCATGAATGTCTAGTAAAGATAGCTATAAAGGCAGGTGTACTAGGTAAGTGAAGAAGAGGAAAACCCCAATGTAGATGGATTCAGCATGTGATAGATAATGTATGCATCATGGCAGCAGAGGTAAGACAAATGGCTTATGATCAAAAGAAATGTTAAAAGAATTTTGTGGGGACAACAGTTCTGTATAGGACAAGTCTCAGGATGGTGATGAATCTGTAAATGTCAAAAACAAATTATTTTAAAATCTTCAGAAAGAAACAAAGGTATTTACTTTCTTCCTCTTTTTGAATTGGAGATGAAACCCTCCTTCTCTAGTCTATTCATTAGTCCTTGTGCTACTGTATTTTCTATACCAAGTCTCCTTGCCAGCTGAGGAGCTAAAACACTCTTGAACTCCATTACTGCAGTAAGTGTTCTTCTCCAAAGGCAGGTAGCCTGAAATTATAACAAATATGCCCAATGGTTAAATGGTGTGCAAGACCATTCGTCATATGTAGAAATCAGAGTCATGCATGTGAGTGTACTTCTTACATTTAGCTAGAACATACTGCAGAAATCTGTTTATTACAAGGTGTGTATATTTGGCCCCTCTGGAAGTAATACAATTGTTTTTCTTCTTCTTCAACAATCAACATTTGCTTTGCATCCTTTCTGGCATTGGTCACAAACATTAGGGTTCATTTGAGGCTTTCATGGGCCCCTCAAAGTTTTGTCTCAAAGGGTCACTCCTGTGATTATTATTGTGATTTGATGTCCATTTTACCAATGGAAACTACCATGACCTTCTGTGACTGAAAGAATTAATACAAATATCTGAGTCATTAATTCTTGCTTGCTTGCGTTTGCTGGCTGTGAACTCCAGCGCGAAGTCCTTTATGTCGGATGAAGACATCCTGTTGTCCAACATCAGTGTGATGTCATACCGGTCCGAGGTTTGCGTGAATATCCATTGTCCCATGTCTGGCTTATTGGTGTGCAGACTAGTGGTTCCTCGCCATGCAGGCAGATACTCTCCGACTTCGGAAGAATCAGCGATCCAACTACATTAGTCAGGACCCCGAATGGACCTGTTGCCCAGGATGCATGTCTAGGACGTGTTAGTAGGTCTTCGCCAGTATAGAACCTAACCTTGGTGATTTGGAAACACCTCTGCGTCCCATTAATTCTTCTAATCTTTTATGTGTTAACAATCTACTAGGTTCAGAAATTCCATTATATGAAATTCGGTATTCCTTCTTTTTTTCTTATCTGTTGAAATTGCTTCTCTTTCCACTCGTAATGTTTACATGTTGCAGGTTAAAGGCATTTGTAATTCTGTATGAATAATTTGTGATCTTAATGGACTCTCGACAACAGTTGATACTGAAGATGCCAATAACTTATTTCTTTAATACATGAGTGCTGTACATTAATATGCTTTTCTCTTATTGTCTGCTCCTGAATTAATCCGTCCGTAAGTTTCATACAGGTGATTCCATCATACAAGTTTAATAATACAATACAAACTTACACCATGTTAATTCAAAATCCATAATTTTGCAATTATAATTTTCTTTGCTAAGCAAAAAAAATAGCAGCAATGTATGAAAGAAACAAACAGTGCACAAATGTATTAAAGAAGGCAAAACCAAAGTAGACAAAAAGGAACATGTAGAAGTACAATTTATTATTTGAGGGAGACAACTGTAAAGTATGAAATAAAAAAAAATAATCATAATTTGTATGTAAAAGCAGCATTTAAAAAGGTAAATATTCTATGCATGTCTTTGTCAATCAAAGTGAGAACAGGAGTTCTTAAGAGCTAAATTTAGCTATCCTCCTGAATTACGGAACTGAATTTTGGACAATTTGCAGAATAGTTAGGAATTGAATCATGGACAATTAGCATAATAGTGAGGAATTAGAGGAGCAAGAAAATAATATTGGGGGTAAAAATTTAAAGGTGGAATGATAAATAGCAACAATACTAACCCAAATCTGATATTGGGTTTTACAGAAACATTAGATGACAAGTTATTATAGTAATAGATTTTACTTACAGAAGCAGTTTAAAATGCTATATTATTGTTGTAAAAATTACCTTATTTTCATGATAAATAAGATGTACCTATATTTAATGACAGCTTGTCACCTGATAACTTATAAAACTACAAACACAAGGAAATTAAACTGTGGCTGAGACTAAAGCTCGTTAGTATGATTACAATAATAATTGTGTTATATGTGGATATTATGTACCAACCTGCACTGCTATGGAAGATATACCAGACAGATAAGGATCAGTTGGCATATGTTTACCATTGTCCTGCTGGAAATCAAATATAGTGTTAATTTAGTTATGATCCTTATGCTTCAAATTAGTTAAAAGAAGACTCATTACTATATTGTTAATATGTTATTTAAGAAAACATGTTATATACATGAAACAAAAATATAACAGCACACTTTATTACATTACTTTACAACTGTAATTGTAGTATAATAAAAACACTTATATTTTTTAAACTGGTCTTCTTTCCTGTAATATCTCCTTGCTTATTTGATGAATGGAGTTGTTAAGCATTTCCTATTGTTCACCAATACCCTGTATGTTAGACAACGCTTTGTATCTGTTTCTCACAACCACTCTGCGACTGCAGCAATCCTGTTAAAAATCTAATACAACCCCACCCCTATTTGGCCACATAGTGCGTCATTATAAACACTGATGGATAGTTTAAGAACCCCTACAAATAATTGTGTTAAACCATCTTTTGTCCTAGTTATTCATTCATTCATTCAGTAGTATGTCCTTTGCAGAACCTTGCTCCCATAACAACCTTCTGGAAATCTTCTCGATTACAAGCAAGATGTCCTGCGTCCAATACACCCATCTGGAGATCATCCGCCACATCCTGCACTCATCTTCTCTTTGGCCTTCCTCTTCCTCTCTTCCCAGGCATATATTCCTCCATTATTATTCTCTCCAAATTTTCATGACATTTCCTGATTATATCAAACATAATTCTAAACATTCTTGGAACAATGCAACAATCTTTGAGTTAGAGTGTTAACATACAAAGTACATTAGATATAACCATTTCAATCACAATTTCAAAGATACAATGTGTATTTAGATGTCTACCCTGCTTTATAAATATGTCAAGCATACACAAGTATGCAGGCACATATGAATACTAAGAACCCTTTAATGTTACTCATCTCTCGTTCCCACTTTCTCTCTCTCAACTTTACAGCAAACTTAATGCAGTCATTTATTTCAAAATACAATAATTCTGAATAAATTGTTTCACATTTATCATAAAAGATATATTTGGTATATATTTACCTTTGCACAGACGTCACAAATATGATTATCTGGTGCTTTTGTTTCACTTGTGATTAGGAAACAGATTCCATGTTGCCAGAACATACAGTTTGAGCACATAATCATCAAGCCATCATCCTTGACAACAATGATAGAAAGTTGATTATTATAATGATTGAAAGATTGTGTTTAATTATAATCTAGGCAAATCTTAAACACTTTTTATATATATGTCCTTTGCCAAGAAGACACAGAAAGTTAACTACTTGGGTAATATTATTGATTTATTGAATACCAAGTATGATTATGTTACAACAATAATTTTGCTCTTGCAAACACTGAAGACCTTTTGTAGCTCCTATTAGTTGAGAAGAAAAGGTTTGAGATAGAGGTTGACAGAGGGAGGAAATTCAGAATGGCTGTCAAAGTGGTATGGAAGACAATCTGTGGTCAAAGTGATAAATAACACAGATGATTTTCATTACAGAGGAACACAATTGATTGTGAGCAATATGGCTAATGATTATGAAATGCTGTTTAACACATAAAATAGATGGATGTTAAAGGTGGCAGAAGCCTTGCTATTCATATAGAAAAGTCAACTTCATGCAATGGGAAAATACATGATAGTCAGTTTAAGATGACTGTGGTAGACAACTTCATTGCTGTTGGAATATGTCTGGTGTATAATTCAGCTTGAAGGATTTATCTCATTGCTTTAGTTCATGTTATGTGAATTCTGCAGCATGCACCTGGCGAAATGCGGTGACACATGTCAGGCAATAAATTGTGTAATATATTATTTGAGTTGTCAGTATTCAAATTAATTATTATTTAAATTAACTGAAAGATATTACAACATTCTGAAAAAACCAACTAAGATGACAGACTGGTGTTGGTAACCTTAGCTTATATTCTAAAAGAAGCACAACATTATTGTGCTGAATGTTTGCATACAGTTTATGCATATATGAAACCGCTATAATGATAAATGTGATAAACTATTTACTGTCGTTCAAAATGTCATGTTATCTTAGATTATTCAGTCTTAAGATGGGTATTAAGTTTCTATTTAAACTCACAATATGATCTGCTGTGTATATCTCCAACTGCCAAGAGATCCACACAGAATCTGATAGTGTACTATTTTTGAATGTGTTCAGTATGCCTCCGGTTCTGTTTAAGTAAGGATCTCCCACAACTGAATCTCTCTCTGGGCACTGAGTTGGTGTTTGTTGACAATGAAATTACTACAACCTGTGATGTAAACATTACCAGTCATATGTGCTGTGTTAAATCTGGTTATATCATTATATGCCTCTCTGCAGATGTGAAGTTCCAGTACCAATTTTGCATGCCTCACTTGTTTCCATGCTTGGAGAGTGTAACACAAAGCTGTAATGTTTGCAAAGATTGTAAAGAACCTAGTTCAGTCCCATCCATTCAAGAGATTTAATGAGGCACTCTTAAAAACAAATCTATGGAAATGAAGTAGAGAAAACAAAAAGGACATCGCAGACCAGAGCATCATAGCATCAACAAGTAAACAGAAATGAGCTGACCAGGATCTTCAGTCTCAGCACAAGAGACTGTGGACTCAAGAGCACACTTTCATTGAATGGGTCTCAGAGCAACTGCACTTTCAAATGTGGAGCACCAAAACAAACTCCAGAGCATGTTCTACAAGACTGCCAAGAATCTGACCAACAGAAGCTGGAAATCTGGTCCCCAAAATACAACCCTACAAGATAAAATGTGGGGACCAGTGAGGACCTCAGGCACAACATCCTGCTCACGGCCCATCCTAGAAAAGGCACATAACACTCTTTGATTGATGAACAAGAAAACTAATAATTAGGCTTGAATTACATTGCAGTGCTCACTCATACTTTTAAAAAAAACATTCAAAAGCAAAGACGTGCTACAAATTATACCCACCTCATTACATCCACAAGGACACCGCACTTGAAATTCATTGGCACTGCGTTTGTCAGAGTTCACAACAGACCCTAATTACATAACAACACAATATAGAATATGTGATGCACTTAGCAATTTCTAATATATCCATTGTTTAAACTCTACAGATAAAACATGTGTTTACTATAGACACTGTGTTATAAGTAAACCATATATGTATGAAAATCTTGATAAAACCATTGGTCTTATCACCTGTGAACTCCCTCTGGAAATTAGGTTGGAGCCTGTTCACAATGAATTAACTAAAACCTGTGGTGAAAACATCTCCATCCGAAGCATAATCAAAACCAGTATATATGTACTGTGCTGAATCATGACTTTGTTGCATCTTAGCATGCCTCTCTGCAGATGTGAAGTTCCAGCACCAGTCTTGCACACCCCATTTACTGCTGACTGTGGATAAGGGAAGGGAAGCTCTACCACACACAACACATGAAGATGGTACTTTGGTACCAGTGTGGGTGAAAAGTCTTTACACCAACCTCACTGTGTCAAACCTGAATGGCAATGTATCAAATTTAAGAGTTACAACTACCAAAAGATTCACCAATCAACTAACCAGCCACTTGTTAAAGAAAATATCTAGTGTAATTTGCTTCCCAAAATCAATCACTGTACATTAAGTATACGTTAGCATCATAATGGATTAGAAACATGGGGAATGACTAAAACAATTACTAATAAACTGCAACATACATGCCCAGAATAGAAGGTCTAAAGGTGTTCTGGATCAACTCTGCTGCTAATATTCCTCCATGCCACTGTCTCAATCCATCCAGCATCATTTCTCTTGGTCAGCCTCTGCCTCTCTTCCCCTCGATATTTTCAGTTATCATGATGTTCTCCAGTGCATCTCTTACACTTTCAATGCTCAGTGAACGGAAATTTATATTATAACACTTGTTCACTTGATTGTGGACCATATTTGGTCCAAAACTATTTTTTGTTTGGCACTGAATCAGTTAAACATTTATATTAGTTTTAAAAAGTATTTACTCTCAACTCAAGTTACAAACGTGTATAGTAACACTATGTGACAGTAGTGATTAGAGATACAACTTGTACTTAGTGAATTGAGGTAACAACTTGATGCAGGAGTCAGTATAGCCATATTTATAAGAACACTTGCCCTTACATTTCTGGTGTGCAGATGCCGAAGTAGCGGGTTAAACCCCTAAACCAGTCAGTGGGACTGAAATGCTTTCTCATCCTTGACTTGGGGACGTAAATTACAAGTACCTCTGAAGTCTGAATGGGTTCACCTGATGGGACACTGATCACAGGGAATGCTAATCAACATGCACAAATCAGTCCAGTGTACTAGAAGCAGTAGCCAGTGTATGGACTATGCTTGAGTTTAAAGCAAGTGAAAGCCTCTCCCTCCCCCCCCCCCCCCCCCAAAAAAAAAAAAAAACAACCACTTGATGGAAAAGAAGAGATGAAGGTAAATACATCATGCTTGGAGTAACCACTGTGATGAGTTGTTTGGTACTGAATGAGTTCAAATAATATAGCAGCTATGTGGAAGAGTCATCTCATTGGGAAAATTATACTAAATAGCTTTAAAATGAAATCTCATATTGTTTTCAGCCTATGAAAAATCAAGCAGGAAATAATTAATAAGTCTCATAGCCTACCTGGATTGGGTGGATTTATATTGCTGGGTGTCTGCTTTCCTTCACAGGTACTAGTTACAGCAGGTACTGCTGCATCTTTATTGCATGTCACCTCCTTGCTAAGTACACTTGTCCCATTTAACTGACAAAGATTTAACAAAACAATTGGCATACATTTAAAACTATAAAAAGGTACAGGTACCCCCGTAGCAGATATGGCCATTGTGGTGTGAAGTGTTAGGCCTTCACACATTCTAGATGACATATGAGGTAGGATGACCAGTTCATTCCTCCCTTTCTTCCCCAATAAATCCCATAAAGTTCTATTAGATTGTCTGGTACTCATTTTAATGAGGCAAGTTTGACTCAAGAGCTGAACTAACTCTGCTGGGAATTCAACTGGCCTACTGTCTTGGCAAGCAAGAACACTAATCACTATGCGACTGTAGTTCCTTTAAAACTATATATTAATTATTTGATAGACTGAGAACAATTGAATATAGCTATTTTTCGAGATGATACAGTATTGTTTGCAGACAATGAGCAGGATCTGCAACAATTAGTAGATGCGATTGTTGCACACAGTGAACAACTAGGGTTAGAATAAAATTGTAAGAAGACACAGATTATGGTTGTCACTAGGAAGAACACAATTTCTCAATGTAATATACAAGTAAATGGGAATATTCTTAAATAAGTGAATCGGTATAATTATCTCAGAACAGTAATAACATCTGATGGGAGATGCCATGGCAAAAGTATCTTTTAGTAAGATGAAAAATATACTGAACAATAACAAGATGTCAATTGAAACGTGAAAAAGAGTGTTGAGGTGCTACATAGAGCCTGTACTTGTGTATGGATGTGAAGCCTGGACAATGAGCAGTCAAGATGAAAAACATCTTATGGCTGTGGAAATGTGGTTTCTGAAGAGAATGCAAAGAATCTAAAAACTGTCATTTATTGCCAATATAGTACCTTGCAGTGTTTGGCAGAGGGGTCTTTGAGCCTGAGGAATTAAGGCTGCCTGGCTAGTGCAGTCGCCGCGAACTGTGCAGGTTAGGATTTTCTTTTTTCCCCCAACAGAAAAAAATCCCACACCTTACCAAGGGATCGAACCTGGGTCTCCCAAAGGAGAGTCCGGCATTGTAGCCACTCGGCCAGCTGCTCCTCAATGCAAAGAATAACATGGACAAACAGAAAATTCAATGACCAAGTAATACAAGAAACAAATGAATATCTTAACTGATTAGAGAAATTAGACATAAACAGTCAAATATTTTTTGGACATATTATGAGAAGAAATAAATTGGAGAACTTGGTGACAACTGGCAAGATCAAGGGAAGAGAACAAGGGAAAGACAGAGAAGTAAATACCTGGATGGCTTGACCACTTGGCATGGTTGAGACAAGAACATAAAGCTGATCTATGACTCTGGTGATCAAGTGAAATGGTGAATCATGACCGCCCAACATACCGGCATGGCACATGAAGGATGGATGTTTTGAGATTTTTCCTACTCCAGTATCATCTTTATGTATATAATGGAACAATCACAGAACTTTCATAAGCAATTATTACTTATTTGTTTCAAAAAAGGAAATACTACATTCTACATTTCATAATGTCATCAGTTCTGTTAATTCACTTTTATTTTCAAAAGGCATTCATTCAGTGTTATATGCAGAGCATTAGGGACAACTTCTTCTCTTCTTCTTCTTCTTTAGCGTTCCGAGCCATTGAGGTTCTTTGCTGCAAATACAATCCGTCTCCATTCGTCTCTCTGGTGGACCTTCTCTTGCCAGTTGTTGATTCCAAGTGCTTGTAGGTCTGTACATGTATTATCTCTCCACCGCCTTCTTGATCCATTATTAGGGACAACACATTTTTTAATCAAGAATGTTAACTAAATATTAGTAAATGGAACAAACATAAGTTGGGGCATGAAGTAAAAGTACATAATACAATTAGTTACTGTAAATTTTTTTTAAAAGCTGAAAATTGTCAATCAAATGTAATGTGGTCACATAGTAACCAGTTATAATGAAACAAACTATATACAGCTCTACACGCAACTCTTTTAGTTCTCTGATACATGTAATGTGGCCACATAGTAACCAGTTATAATTATACAAACTATATACAGCTCTACACACAACTCTTTTAGTTCTCTGATACATGTAATGTGGCCACATAGTAACCAGTTATAATTATACAAACTATATACAGCTCTACACACAACTCTTTTAGTTCTCTGATACATGTAATGTGGCCACATAGTAACCAGTTATAATTATACAAACTATATACAGCTCTACACGCAACTCTTTTAGTTCTCTGATACATGTAATGTGGTCACATAGTAACCAGTTATAATTATACAAACTATATACAGCTCTACACGCAACTCTTTTAGTTCTCTGATACATGTAATGTGGTCACATAGTAACCAGTTATAATTATACAAACTATATACAGCTCTACAACGCAACTCTTTTAGTTCTCTGATACATGTAATGTGGCCACATAGTAACCAGTTATAATTATACAAACTATATACAGCTCTACACGCAACTCTTTTAGTTCTCTGATACATGTAATGTGGCCACATAGTAACCAGTTATAATGAAACAAACTATATACAGCTCTACACACAACTCTTTTAGTTCTCTGATACATGTAATGTGGCCACATAGTAACCAGTTATAATTATACAAACTATATACAGCTCTACACACAACTCTTTTAGTTCTCTGATACATGTAATGTGGCCACATAGTAACCAGTTATAATTATACAAACTATATACAGCTCTACACACAACTCTTTTAGTTCTCTGATACATGTAATGTGGCCACATAGTAACCAGTTATAATTATACAAACTATATACAGCTCTACACACAACTCTTTTAGTTCTCTGATACATGTAATGTGGTCACATAGTAACCAGTTATAATGAAACAAACTATATACAGCTCTACACGCAACTCTTTTAGTTCTCTGATACATGTCATGTGTGACTGGCTTTGCTAGTGACCCAGACATTGATTCCTGCATCTTCTTACTTTCCATGGTTCAACAGAGCATTTTAAAGAAATTTGACCACTCATTATCAACTTCTACTCTCTTTATTTTCCTACATTATGTATGGCATGCAATAGCTTGTTTTTGTGGGAGTTTTAATGAGCAAATGAAGGCTTGTGTGTGAAACTTGAAACTTGCATAGTTACAGAAGTAACTACTGTCCATGCATACAAAACTATACAAAGTCACTCCTGACATAAAAGGCAAAGGCCAAGAAAAGAAGCAATGCGATATAGGTTATGTAACTGTTCATAAACATATTTCTAATCTAACTTTTCACTAATTCAGTATCTATCTATTATTTATTATCTTCTATCCTCATATGAACAGTGATGGTGTTCCACATTTGCCATTGAGTAAATGGGGAAGTAGAAGTTTTCTAGCCAGTTCGGTGGTTAAAGGCTTGCGAACGCGGTTCGTGAGCCGGGTACCAAGCGTTTGAAGCTCAGCTGTGACCGATTTGTGCAGCAGACCATGTCGCATTGTGTTATAACGTGCTGGTATGGGAGCCGGTCATTCAGAAAGCAATGGCAAACTACTGAACGTAACACTTGTCTAGTACATCAACAGCAGCTGAAAAGTGCTGGTGTTGACTGCAACGTCACGTAAGGGATACGCAACGACATTTTAGAAGTTTTCATTCCTGAGACTGCATTGTCTAACTATTTCATTATTGATCTTCCTCTATAGGCTGAGCTTCTTGGGTTGTAGAGACAAAACAGTAGTGTATTGGGGTTCAATCTTACAAAATATCTGAACAATTTTATTTCATGTCTCTCTATAAATTCAATACAGAGAGTGGTGTCTATGATATTTATATTGTCAGTGTTTATAATTTTGTCTTCTCTAGTGAAGCCAGTAGATTTTCTAAGGATTTCATTTTAAACATAATTCCCTCTCTTGCAGTTTAGACAGCACCCATATTTGACATTGTGACATAGTGTACTTATCACTTGTCTAATTATGTCTCGACTGATGTGTGGCTTCTTGTGCAACCTTTGGAAATGTTATGTCTATTTGTCTGTCAAACCTTTCATCTTCTGTAAGAATAAACTCTGTATAGATACTTCATTGCTAGAGTCTGATTATTAATAATGAATGGAGCGTTTATAAAACAAAAAAAGAGAAATATTAAAGGATCATCACATTTCACATGATGCCAACTGATACCTTACCTCATGATCCAGACCTGCATTGTTTATCGACAAACTTTCTTCTACACCTTCTTCCATATCTTCTACTGGATCTTCATGCATTTCAAACTGCTTGCTGCCTGTCTTTACTCTCATCTTTACCCTGTCAATTAATACAGGAATATACAATTGTATAGGGATGATAAAGAAACAAAATGCTAAGGTTGCTGGTGTTTTGAACCACATTTTCTCTTGGTTCTAAATATTCATATGTTATACCTCTCAACTTCTTGACTGAAGATCTCAAACATATGTTTTCTTTATCTCTCTTCTGTCACTCATCTCTCAGTAGACCATAGCCCCTCAACTAGCACAAGCTCGGTCATTTGTAGACTTGTTATCACAGTAAGATAAATATATGATCAGTTTAATGACCTGGTTAATAGTAAATTTATGACCACGATGAAATAATGCACCTACAGAAAAAAAAATACTTTCAAATTCACATCAAATAATAGCTGCTAACATAATTTTAAATAGAATCAGGATTTTGATCTACACAATATCTTCCAGAAAAATAACATATGAATCATAGAAGCAATGATGCAAGACAAACTGTGGGGGGAAAATAAAGACCTAAAGTATCATCCTGTTCATGACCTGTGCAAGACACACAACAAAAGCTAGTCACTGAAGAAGAAGGCATACAATGACAATATATTGATAATTTTTTAATTAAAGTATTAAATGTGATACTTTTCATTTTTTTAAAGTGAAAGAAGAAATTTGTTGAAACTGAAATTAAATTGTTCTTAATAAACAATTAATTCAAAACAAAATTTAATTAAAACTGATAATGTGCTGTAGTACTCAGCATTCAAGTAAAAAACAAATACTGATACATGGAATAAATACACAGGATCAGAACATTCATTAGATAGATTACAAATAACACATCTTTAATAACCATTATTCATTATGGATATTTGCTGGCTCTATGGCGAAAAGCTTACATACGCAATTTCTAATCTGGCACCACATTCGAAATACAGCGGCGGGCGACTTGGAAGCTGACCTCCTTGCATTGGTTTCCTATACAAAGGCATGAGTTCTGGTCGTTCACAAAGCATTGGCAAACTACTGAACATAAACAAGAAATCACAAATAGCCAAAAAATGCTGTAACTGATTCACTGCCAAACAAAAAGTGGGTTTGGACCAAACATAAATTGATGGCAGAAAATGGGAAGCAGGGATGTGTCCCAATAAGGATGTAAAAAACTGTTTAAAAGGTAACAGATATATTGTATTATATATCAAATTAATGGAGATTGCACAAGGAACATGTCAGTGTTATTATTTTGGGAGGGGTTTGAAATATAATAATAATAATAATAATAATAATAATAATAATAATAATAATAATCATGTGTAACATTAATTGAAATTAAAGGGGTGGCAATTATAAAAAAATTTCCACTTACCAAGACATTATTTCTGATCCTTTGAAGGTAACCCTGTCAAATTGTACTGAATATTGATAAACAAACCACTTTTCTTCACCAATATCATAAGAATTGCTCCTTAAAACTACCCAAAAATAATTATAACTGCATATTTTGAAGCATGTCATTTTCACACAAAACTGAGAAAACCAGGAAAACAACTTGGCAGATTTGTTCTCAATAGATTGACAATATACACACATTTCTGTTTATTGTTGTTTACAATACTGCTAAGCTTATTTGTGATGGGTTGCAAAGTAAACTTTGGGGCACAAGTGGGGCCCATTAGAGCAAGCATAATTCGACATGATGACAAACTTTCACGGTTAGTTTTGTGTCCATTGTGACCGCCTGCTAAATAATTTATTTAAACTGAATAACTACATTAACCATGTGCTATAAGTTTAAAATCTTTCACAAAGTCCTTTAAATCAGAATAACTATAATCTAAAATTGTTTAAAACTATTATCCAATGTAAATATGCAAGGCCGAAAACCAGAGGGCATTGTCATTTATAAAATCAGAGGAGTAATCACAACTTAACTAAACATTTCTGCTCAAATTTGAGATACATTTTTTCTCTTGTGCGCTGTTGTGGAATGACAGACCATCTTCCAGTGTAAAATTTCATTTACTGGGCATTAAAAGTATGGAAAATACGCGAAATGAAACAAATAACAAACTGTCAACATTCTGTCAATAAAGTGGCACACGGCAGGCCAGTGTAGTTCCATTCTGTCTATAAAGTGGCACATGGCAGTGAATCAGGTAAAGGATAAGCAACTGACTATTGATTTTACAACATAATGTTTGCATCATTTAATTAACTTACAATATAAACATAGAACAGATATAGATAAATATAGAAGTTCTCTACAATAAGCCTGATGAAACAATGACAATTATGAACAAATGAAATTTATACTAAATAATAATAACCAACAAATAAACTTCAAAGATGTAACTTCTATATAACTTACAAATGAAAGGGCTGGAAAAAGAGAATTATTTAAATGACAGTTAACAGTCATGTATTGTATTTCATTCATACAGTTGTTAACAGCAGAGTTACCATTATATAATACACATATTTTAAAAGAAGATGCATCTGCCAGGTTAATTAGCTCTAAGCAATAATCTAATGCACACTTTTAAACATTACAGTGATATAATTATAGTGGTAGTGAAATTTATTTGATTTTTACCACATTGTTAGAAATATATAATATTATAATTTACTTTTAACAGAACAGTAACTTATATAAAAGATAAAAGGGGCGATGCTTACTCAATGTTTTTAAAATAAATAGTTATGCATTTGTTATGTTAAATGAAATACTGTTTAAAAATTGTAATATTTTATAATACCGTTGCCACTTCACCAATAGCAATGTTGGTTGCTTCTTCAGCAAAGACAAAAGGATCATCACTGGAAGCTTTGAAACCTGGAGGCTCATAGTCTGCAGGAGTTACTGCAAGTCAAAACAGTATTTTTTAAAATTCATTACATTCAGTACAAGATACTTTGTGCAAAGTGAAACATCGTCAGTACTCTTTAACTATGTTTAAAAAGTGTACTTGCTGAAACAGCCAGTGTATCTTCTTCTTCAGCATTCCGAGCCATTGAGATTCTTTGCTGCAGATACAAGCCATCTCGAAACAGCCAGTGTATATAAAACAAAAATATGTTAAGACACTAGTGGTTTTGTGGCTGCCTGTCTTTCACGTATGATGATTTTCTCATTCATGTCACAAATATTTTACAACCAATCAATCACGCGCCGTCTCTGCAATGAAGGTTGGCTGCAATGGATCTCCAACACTGTCTGTCTCTCGCCTTGACTGTACATTCTGTTAGGCTGACGTTAGTCCATCTCTTGATGTTATCCTCCCACTTGTATCATTGTCTACCTCTTGCTTGCTTGCCCTCAACCTTGCCTTCCAGTATGGTTTTTATAAGAGTATCATGTCTTTTAATGTGGCCAAAATATTTCACTTGTTTTACAATGTGAAATACAAATCCTATGTCGCACTGTATCACACAAATAAACATGGGCATTGGGGTACAGACTTATGCTGAGCTAAATAGATTTGCTGAGAATAGAAGACATTGAAGAGACTATGATCAGACAACTTCAACGCCAGTCTTTGTGAACTGACTGACCAGCAATTTTTGGCTGCTTGTGATTTCTTGGCAAGTCTGAGTTCTGTACTTTGCCATTGCTTTCTGAATGACCAGCACTCATACCACTGTATGAATACCAGTGCAGGTTAGTGTTTCTAAAGCGGTATGCAGGATTATGAATTGCGTTAATAACCCCTACACCACAACGCCATTATATCACAAGAAGTAAAAAAAAAAAAACAACCAACAAAGCAGTAAAGACTTTATGTTTGAATATGGTTTTGTTTAAGAAACTAACAGTATAAGTTACACGCATACATACTCTCATCATAGTAAAATAGTTTCATAGTCATCATGACACTATCTGGGAGAGATGATAGAGTGTTTGTGAGAATGATCAGTGTCCGTAGCAGTCGTATAGTTGCTTTCTTTGTTTCCTCTGCAGAGTGGGCACTTGATATTTTCTTGTTATTCCTGTATAAATAAATTCAGAATTACAATACTGTCAACAAGTACTCTACATATTTGTTCAACAGTGAATGCCAAAAGGTTCGAAGTCAGTAGAATTGTTTCCTTAAAAAAAGAGTAGCTAATGAATTAAATGTTGCAATAAAATAATATATAGTATTTGATTTATAATAGCCCTGCTACTGTTGTGTAAACGTGTAATGTTGGTAAGTATGTGCATTCATAGTTCATCAATCTCATTTTATCACCAGACTCAACCCGAGTTTGTGTTCTTGTCCCAAGTGTGATTTCATCAGGCTACTTGTACACCAGCTGATTTTAATTCATTATATGTTTCAATTAAGTGGATCAAATGTGCTGGAAACCCATATCTCTCATGATGTTCTACAATTTATGATGTTGAACACAGTCAAAGGCCCTACTGTAGTCTATAGAACAAGCATAAAGATCTACACCTGTATTCTCTGAATTTCTCAAAGATGGTTCTCATATTGACTATATGATCCCTAGTACCTTGGCCTTATCTGAAACCTGCCTGTACTTCATTTTATTGATATTCTAAGATCCTTTAAATTTTCTCATGATGATTTGAAGAGCATGATGTATTAGTGAGAAAGTATATTTGGTGCACAATGTTTAATTTCCTTTCTTTGGGAGAGCATTGTAGATTGTTTTCCATACTTTGGGCCAAACAGCACTGTTCTAGATCTTAACACAGTGCATGATAGATACAGATGTTCTGGTCGTAACATGCCCCAAAAGTGTTGACTGTATACATCTAATCTATCTAATAAATATGTGGTTTTATCTGCTTCTTGAAAGACTGTCTCATATGTTTTTCTGTCTGTAAATAGTATGCTTTGTTTACCTTGGAAACAACATTTCGCTTTTATTAGATGTTTCTAAGCTGACTGCTTATTGTCCTTGTCTCAGATTCACTTAATTATGATTTAATTACTAAATTAATTAAATAACACATCTATTTCATAAATGTATTAGAATAAACGCTAAAACAAAAGTCCTTGTCTATCAAGCCTGCGTCCTTAATACTCTTCTTTATGGCAGTGAAACCTGGACAACTTACTCACACCAAGAGAAACGTTTAAACAGCTTTCATATGCGGTGTCTGCGAAGAATTCTTGGTATTAAGTGGCAAGACAAAATCACAAATACTGAAGTATTGGAAAGATCAGGTTGTGTGACGGTTTATTCCATGCTCAGTCTTCATAGACTTAGATGGATAGGACATCTTAGGATGATGGATGATGGTAGAATACCAAAGGATATAATTTTTGGTGAATTACAGATGGGTAAGAGATCTCAGGGTTGGCCTCTATTACGATACAAAGATGTGTGTAAACGGGACATGATTGATACAGGCATTGATAATGCACATTGGGAGCAAGTCGCTGCTGAACTGTTGTATGGAGGGCAAACATCAGAGATGGTGTAAAGACAAAGGAGAAAATTATTGCAGATAAGTCACACACCGAGCGTGTGAGATGTAAGATGGTGCATGATGGTGGAAATGACCATCTGTTCACATGTACCCACTGTGAACAAACATTTGCAGCGCGAATTGGCCTTATTAGTCACATTCGCTACCACCATGGGTAAAAGTTATTATGCTTTTTTGAAGCACAAACTATCGTCTGTCAAGACGGCAAGGTGCCAATGGAATGGAATTAGAATAAAATAAATCAGCTACTAAAATACAATTTCACAATTCAGAGTCACATTTTCATTGATTAACTTCTGCAATGCAAAGGTAGCAGCAAACAATTCATACCTGTATATGTCAACTTCTCCATGGTTGTTGTATGTAAACTTGAATGTGTAAGACTCAATGACAGTCTGAAATTTCAATGTTCAAAACATAAGACCCAAAAAATATTCTGACATACCTATGTACACATGTGTGCCCTTGCATGCTTGCTCACACAGACAGACAGATATACATTTATTACATTACAATACACATACACACACATACATACATGCACATTCTCCCCTCCCCCCACCAACCCAACCAACACACAGATATATATATATATACTAGCTGACCCGGCCCGGCTTCGCCCAGACCCTGGTGGGGAGCATCTAATTTAATTCATATAAGTAGTCATATAAGCTCCCGTTCCCGTTCCCGACTATCTATCTATCTGTCTGTCTGTCTATCTGTCTGTCTGACCCGGCCAGGCTTCGCCCCAGACCCTGATGGGGAGCATCTCATTTAATTCATATATATATATATATCTATATATATATATCTATATATATATATCTATATATATATATATATATATATATATATATATATATATATATATATATATATATATATATATATATATATATATATATTCTTCCATTCAGTTTCCATTGCTTGAGTGGTAGTCAAATGATGCTAAAATATAGAAAAGCTCAAAGTTATTGATAATTTCATTGTTGGTATTATCTGTTGTGAGCTTACTACATGTTGTGTATTTCTATTATCATTATTAATATTGTTATTGTGTCAGGTCTTAGTCAGATATGACTGAGCTACCGTATAACAGTAGACGGTACTATCTGCTTTCTGTTAGCGCCGAACGTTGGGCGGCGCTTACCAAACCCGACACCCCACATTGTGCCAACGGCTTCGGGCGGAAGAGCGCAATTGGGAGGGTACAAGCCTTACCCTGGTGCGAGGAAATGCAACCTAAAGACAAAGTGTCATGGCAGGGCAGACCAGGCCCTAAGCCTTGGTTGGCGGCTGGTCTAGGATCGAAGCTCCGACAGGCGGACAATTAGAGCATTGCTTTTCTGATCCAGCAGCTTCTGCAGCTTGCCTTGTTCCAGATGTAGAGGTGTTACCTTTCCTCTGGAGTGAACTAGGCAGGCCGAGAGAGGGATCATGCTGCATGGGCAACACATGATCTCTATATTTTAGTCCAGGCTTTGTGCTATGGAGAGGCAATAACTCCATCCCTTACAAACTATCGTCTGTCAAGACGGCAAGGTGCCAATGATATATATATAAATCAAGACATGTTCAGGTATCCATTTTAGAATGGGTTGACCTGAGAGTCCAGGTGAATTTTAAAAATCCACCTTGCCAGGAATTTGAACCCATGACCATCAGGCCAGCAGGCATCATACTGTACCATGCCATTAGAAGTATAATAGCTAACTTATTTCACTAGTAATAACATGAATAAAACATCAGGACATTGCTAAATAAGAGACTACAGTGGTTCTCAGTCAATGAGGAATTACCCAAAACAGTGGGATTTTAGGATGTGAAAAAAAAAGGGTTGGCTGAGAATAGGAACACCATATGTGTGGTGCTTGCCTGCATTTTATGTGCTAACTTTAAGGAGTTCGCAGTTTATTCACAATCTCAATTTATATTTGATTCACCCTTGTCATAATAAATATTAGATTATCTATTGACAAGGTTAATAGATGCATCAGCCTTTAGATTTCATATGGATTCTTTAGTACTAGTTTTATCTCTTGCTGTCTCAGATGTGTTACATCAACCAATGCTGTCCTAGTTATTACTTTAACTCTTATCTATAAAGGTGTTGCTGAATCTCCTTCAATTTAATTCCAGTTAATATTTTAACTCCTTCTGTACCAGAAAGGTGATGTTTAACCTCCTTGCATGACAGCAAACCCCACTTCAATGCTAGAAAGGTGTTGTTTAAGGCTCACATTTTAGGAATAAATGAATAGAGAGAAATATACAAGTACATATTTATTAATAGCAGGGAGCTGCAATAGCGCAGTGGCTGGCATTCTTGTCCCTCAATGACCTGGACTCCCAGGTTAATCCAGCCTAAAATGGGTTCCAGGGGGTGGCCGGTGTGATATTTACCACATTACCCATTGAGTATTGATTGGTCTAAAACTTTGGGCTAGCCTATATACCTAATACACTTCATGACATTAAAAGGGGTCCTTTACTTTTATTCTTTACTACATTAACAGACTGGGGGGAAAACTACAATTTTTAGTCACAAAAGGAGTATTTGATAAAATGTTACTTCAATTTTTTATTTTTTAACATTAAAAATATATTTGATAAAATACTTCTTTTGTATATTTTATAAAATATACTAACGTAAATAATATTTAAAATTGGTACTTACCGCAGGATTGTCTGGATCAACATAAATCTAGAATAAAATAAAATGTATTTAAATTATCAACTTTTAAAAACAATGCTGCGCATATATGTTTAAAGGTTATGTAAAAATGAGCATGGAAAAGCCATGACAAAGAAAATAGATAAGAGAGAGAGACAGACAGAGAGAGAAAGAGACAAAGACAGAGACAGAGATAGACAGAGAGATAGATAGCCGCACGATAATTACTATTTAATAATAAGTAAATAAATAAAGGACATTTTTCTATGTCTTGAGGTATGTTGGATATATGGTGCTAACCTCAAATATTCATAGACCAATCAGCACTTGATGAGTGAAATGGTTAATATCACACTAACTGCTTTTACTTCCGTCACCATTTCCTGGTACTTATTTAAGGCTTAGCTGACCTGGAAGCCCAGCAGTTTTAACCACAACCAGCCTTGATGGAGATTCAGAAACATGATCACTGGGCCATCATATTAGCATGCTAGCTCCAGCACTACCACAGCTTCCTATTTATACTGTAGCATTCCAGAAATAAACACATCCTGTAATTGATTTGTACAAGTTGTTTACTTATACAGATGTCGATTCTCTCTCTGTCTTTGTGTGTGTGAGAGAAAGAAAGTGAGAGAGAGAGAGAGAGAGAGAGAGAGATAGAGAGAGAGAGAGAGAGAGAGATAGAGAGAGAGAGAGAGAGAGAGAGAGAGAGAGAGAGAGAGAGAGAGAGAGAGGGAGGGAGGGAGGGAGGGAGGGAGGGGGAGAGAGAGAGAGAGAGAGAGAGAGAGAGAGAGAGAGGGAGGGAGGGGGAGAGAGAGAGAGAGAGAGAGAGAGAGAGAGAGAGAGAGAGAGAGAGAGAGAGAGAGAGAGAGAGAGAGAGAGAGAGGCATAATTTAAAAACCTAGTTCATTCAATGATTATATAAAAATTAGTGTTTCTTCTTCTTCTTCTTCTTCTTTCGTTCGCTTGAAACATGTCTACAACTGCAATTTTAGTGTTTAAAAGTAAGACAGAAGCAATGCATTTCAAAAAACATTGACATGTTATATTGAACCATTTCTGTTGCATGGCAGTGAACCTTGGAATGTTAGCAACTAAATTAGACAGAAAATAAAGGCAGAGATTAACTTTGCGGATACCTTGGACTGCCAGAGTAGCTAATAACAATTGTCTGGAACGCAACCATAAGAAAGAGACAACAAATATTATTGAGAAGATATGTACTGGAAAACATTGTGAAAACTGGACAGATCGGTGGTATAAGAAGCAGACAGAGAGAAATGTATTTGAAATGTATAGTGGCATAGAGTAATATGATGAAAAAAATTGATCAAGAACACCAAGGGTCTCGATCTGTGGAGAAGACATGAATGCCTACACCAGTTGACAAGACACATGATGATGATGAGTAAATGATTACTTGAAAAGTAGTATTTAACATGAAGATAGAAACAGCACATCTCAGGGAGCAAGCACTAATTTAAATAATTGAAATAAAAAATTAATGCAATTGGCTTCATGTTCGGAGTTCCTATATTTATTTATAAACCGAGATTACTGTTAACTTACCCCAATCACAAGAGTGCGTAGCTGCAGAAATAAAAATATAAATTATTTTTTAGTTGAAAGAGTTCTGAAATGCTTGTCATTCAGCTACTTACAAAAATAACAAAAAATAGTGTCTACAATTAGGACATAAGGGTGAGCAGCAGGAGATATAAAAAGACAAAACAGCCTGGTCTCAGTTGGTTGAGGTCCTATGTTCCAAAATGGGATACAGAAAAGAAGAAGAAGGAGAAGAAGAAGATGAAGAGGAGACCAACAAGGTTTATAAATGTATTATCTTCAGCAAGAAGTAAAGCTCATTTACATGCTTAAAGTTATATAGAGGATATAATGTTAGGCCTGTTTTCTATAACTGAACCACAAACACGGGGTAATATACTCAGTAATATAGTGGCCATAATTCTGTCTAAGAACTCTAGTAACCTACAATCATGCTTGTTGGAAAATATTCAATCAAACCACTGCTGATTTACGGCACTGTAGATCATAAGAGGCAGGACTGGTTTGCGGCAAACAGCCAGATACTGCAGCCCTTGATTGATAAAAAGAAGATAGCTCTCTTAAGAAACAAGGAAAGACCAACGCGTAACACTCTGAGTGAGCTGAAGCAAGCAAGGAAGGATGTACAAAAGGCTGCCAGGCAGTGTGCGAATGACTATTGGATCAAGTTATGTGAGTCCATTCAAATCGCAAGTGATAAGGGAAACATCAGAAGCATGTATGAAGGGATAAAGAAAGCTTGTGGTCCAATGATCAAAAGAAGTGCACAGCTGAAAACCTTGACTGGAGAAATCATCACTGATAAGAAACAGCAGATGGATAGATGGGTCGAGCACTATTTAGAGCTTTACTCAAGTGAGACCAAGCTAGCGGATGATGCCCTCAACGCCATAGAGGCCCTGCCAACTCTTGACCACCTGGACACACTTCCCACTATAACAGAAGTTAAGTGTGCTATAAATGAGCTTGCATCTGGCAAGGCTCCAGGTAAGGATGGGATTCCAATAGAGGTGATCAGGAGTGGGCAAGACACACTCGCTCTACAGATCCACCAGCTAATAGAGCTATGCTGGCGAGAAGGACAAGTCCCACAGGATTTCAAAGATTCAAACATCATAACACTGTACAAGAACAAGGGAGATCGGAGCGACTGTAACAACTATAGGGGTATCTCACTTCTGTGTATTGTTGGGAAAGTATTTGCCAGAATTGTCCTGCACAGACTTCAAGTCCTGGGTGATCAAGTCTACCCCGAATCACAGTGTGGATTCCGTCAGAACCGGTCTACCATTGATATGATATTCTCATTGCGACAGATGCAAGAAAAATGCCGGGAACAAAATCAGCCACTGTTTATTGCCTTCATCGACCTCACAAAGGCATTCGATTTGGTCAGTCGTGAGGGTCTGTTCAAAGCACTAAAGAAGATTGGCTGCCCACCAACTCTTCTGTCCATTGTGGAATCGTTCCACACAGGCATGAAGGGTATAATCAAGTTTGATGGCTCAACTTCAGAAGAGTTTGAAATCAAGAGTGGAGTTAAGCAAGGCTGTGTGCTAGCCCCCACCCTCTTTGGGATATACTTTTCACTTCTACTGAAATATGCCTTTCGTGATCAGGATGATGGTATATACATTCACTCACGCTCAGATGGTGGCCTCTATAATGCTCAGAGATTGAAGGCCAAGACCAAAATTAGCAGGGTACTAATCAGAGAGTTGCTTTTTGCGGATGATGCTGCGATTACGACCCACTCTGAAGAAGATTTACATCTACTATCTGCATTCTCCAATGCTTGTTCTGAATTTGGTTTAACAATTAACAAAAAGAAGACACAGATTATGTCACAAGGTGCACATGGTGTACCATCAATCTTTATTGACGACGCCGAACTGGAGATAGTAGACCATTTTACATATCTAGGATCAGAGGTAAATAGCAAATTATCCCTCGATCAGGAAATCAACATCAGGATTGGCAAGGCAGCAACAACAATGAACATGTTAGCAAAAAGAGTCTGGGAGAACAGGAAGCTTACTGCCAAAACAAAAGTCCTTGTCTACCAAGCCTGTGTCCTTAGTACTCTTCTTTATGGCAGTGAAACCTGGACAACTTACTCACGCCAAGAGAAACATTTAAACAGCTTTCATATGCGGTGTCTACGAAGAATACTTGGTATTAAGTGGCAAGACAAAATCACAAATACTGAAGTATTAGAAAGATCAGGTTGTGTGACGGTGTATTCCATGCTCAGTCTTCGTAGACTTAGATGGATAGGACACGTTAGGAGGATGGATGATGGTAGAATACCAAAGGATATCTTTTTTGGTGAATCACAGACGGGTAGGAGATCTCAGGGTCGGCCTCTACTACGATACAAAGATGTGTGTAAGCGGGACATGATTGATACAGGCATTGATAATGCACATTGGGAGCACGTATCCGCTGAACGTGTTGCATAGAGGGCGACTATCAGAAATGGAATAAAGACAAAGGAGAAAATGATTGCAGATAAAGCACACACAG
Organism: Cepaea nemoralis; assembly: GCA_014155875.1. Taxonomy (NCBI): domain Eukaryota; kingdom Metazoa; phylum Mollusca; class Gastropoda; order Stylommatophora; family Helicidae; genus Cepaea; species Cepaea nemoralis. The sequence goes on from JACEFZ010013290.1 coordinate 160,343, forward strand.
AGCGTGAGAGACGTAGATGGTGCAAAATGGTGGAAGTGACCATGTTTTCACATGCACCTACTGTGGGCAAACATTTGCAGCAAGAATTGACCTTACCAGCCACACTCGCCACCGCCATGGATCGTAGTTATTAAGCCTTTTTAAAGCACAATGTACCAAACTATCGTCTGTCAAGACGGAAAGGTGCCAATGGAACCACTGCTGAGAATTCAACTAGAACCAAAGTGGTGGTAGATGACTTTCACAGCCCCAACTAAGAAAATTACTAATTTCCCCCAATAAAAAAAAAAAGAGTCCACAACTGCACAGAATAAACATACTCATAGGTTTCAGTGATATAGGTTGTATTTTTGATGACTGTACAGTGTTTGGAAATATTGCCGTTCCAAGTTTTGTATTCACCCACTGTGGAGTTCATGCAACATAATAGGTAATTACAAAACTTGGAATGTCAATATTTTCAAACACTGCCCAGTCATTAAAAATACACCCTGTACTATGATCGTTAGGCTACTAATAAGTGCAAATATATTATTCTAATATTATTTTAGCAACACTGATTCATGTATTAAAAGTAAAAGACCCTTTTTACATGCCTTGAGGTGTAAGTGGAATATGTTACTAGTCCCATATACGAGGGCGAGTCAATAAGTAAGTCACACAGTTCTGTGAGTTGGCAGGTAAATGTAGTTTGTGTTTTCTACAGGTGTCATTAGGTGACAGCAACATCAAACTTTATATTCCTGTTCGTCAGGTGGTGCTAGGTGTCTCATGCGCAGCGCATAAACAAAATGGTGACTGTACTTACGGAGTGTACAACCAAAGAGCAATGTGCTGTTGTGCGTTTTTTGTGGGCAAAAGGACTGCCGGCAAAGGACATTCATAAGAAAATGGTTCCTGTTTATGCTGACAAATGTTTGTCCCATAAAGCGGTGCATAGCTGGGAAGACAAATTGATGAAATCCGATCAGGTTATCCTATTCAGATTACAACAGAAGCATCCGTGCAGTGAGTGGAGGAGATGATTAGAGGTGACAGATGAGTAACGGTAGCTCTGTAGCATCTGCAATAGGGTGCTCACATGGTTCAGCATACAGCATAATTTATTGAAATTTCCAGACTGCTGACTAGAGGAGTGTTGCTTCTTCATGACAATTCCAGACCACATATGGCTCGATTAACTCAGGAGGAAAAGAACCAACTAAGGTGGGAAAGTTCTGGAACATCCACCTTACATCCCCGACTTAGCCCCTAGCGATTTCCACCTTTTTGGTCCACTGAAAACCCACCTTGGCTGGAGACATTTTGCGAATGACGCCGAAGTTGAATGTGAAGTGAAAATGTGGTTTAGAAAACAGAGCATGCAGTTCTATGCAGCTGGTTTGGGAGGACTGATAAAACGATGGAATAGTGCATCAATGTTGGTGGAAATTATGTTGAGAAATAAAGGGACAATGTATGTATAAAAATAAACTCGTTTCAAGCTGTTATCTATATTTAGTTATTTTTCTACAGCTCTTTGTGACTTACTTATTGACTTGCCCTCGTATTTTACAACAACTGGTAATTGGGGGTGATGTGGCCAATGTCACACCTTTACTTTCCAAGACATTTCCTGGTACCCATATTAGGTTGGGTCAACCTGGGATTCCAGGTCAATTTTGGAATCCACTTTAATGTGAATTCTACTCCATGACCACTGGGACAGCTGTCAAGTGTGCTAGCTACTGCACTACCATTGTTCTTTATTCAAATATTACCTGTCATGAAAATTGTTTATACACATATATGTTTGCTGAAATATAAACAGAAACTGAGTCCATCATCAAGTGCCCTGCCGGCTGACGTAGGCGTTCATGGCTCTTCACAGACCTCGGTTTTTGGTGTTCTGGATCAACTCTGCTGATGATATTCCTCCATGCCACTGTCTCAATCCATCCAGCATCATTTCTCTTGGTCTGCCTTTGCCTCTCTTTTCCCCTCAATCTGTCCAGTTGTCACAATGTTCTCCAATGCCTCTCTTCTCATCACATGACCAAAGAAAGCTGTTTGTCTCTTTCTTATTGTTGTATATAGTGTTTTAGTTTCATTAGCCTCTTTCAGGCAATCGTTGTTAGTTACTCTGGTAGTCCAAGGAATTTGCAACATTTATCTCAAAAACCACATCTCTGTTGCTTCCAAGTTCTTCCTAATTTGTTCATTTACATTCCAAGATTCACTGCCATACAGCAAAACTAAACTGAGTTAGGGAACAAAATAAAAACAACAGCGGTCAAAAAGATTACAATTCAAATGTTCAAATGACTGACTAGAATTATCTTCTCATGACTTAATTTTCTTTATTCTTACATATTTTTTGTCCAGTGCATCAAAGCACCCTTTGACCCATTTAATGACTTGGCAAGCACCAGGGCAGGAACTTTCATCACGTAATACTTTTAGGTTTAAATCTGTAAAAGATTTAATAGTCTTACAATTAGAAATATGTTACATCTGCAAGTTATTTTAACATGGTAAATATTGCAGAAGATACTATGTTCAAAATGTGTAACTCATTCACAACATAATTACGTCAGGAAAGAAATACTTTCTATGCTCCCAAAATTTGTGCCAGCTCTATTTAGTTTTTATTTTCACTTATATCTGATAAAAAATCGTAAAAAATAAAACATCCCAATTGTGGATGACAGAAATAAGAGCATCAAGGGTGTTATACACCTATTGATCCCAGGGTAGTGGACCAAATGTCTAGCTTTCTTATACAAGAGTTAATACTAGGATGTATTGTGTGCATGTTCCACACTTTAAAAATCCTTGGAAATGACAATCATAAAAAGTGGACTGTAAAGGTCACTATCTTGGTAAACATTTAAAATGATAAAAACTACTCACAACAGAATAATTATGGTATGGGTAGACTCTAGTATTCAGGCACTGGGATACCTGTTATTGTCTATAAAGTTCATGTTGTGCATTGAGTTCCTCCTTGAATGAGAGGAGACTGCAGAGCAATAGAGGTGTTTGTGTGCAATGAAAATGAGCCTTTACAAACCTCTAACCTTTAAGGAATATAAAGTACCAGATTTGAAAATGGATAAAGCTTTAAAAAAGTATGTACAAGTGTAATGGATTACACATCTTTCTAAAGATGTTACATACTGAGAAAGTAGTGCTAGTTTAATTAAGGTTCTGATACCTTCAAGGCACTTGTCACCAAATGCATGCTCAGGGAAAATAGCCCTCAGGTAGGTAATGTTTGATATTGCCACAGCTAGCAACTTTTTCACAAACAGTGTTGATTTCTGTTCTGTCAGTTGCTCAGTTGGAAATATGGCTCCCCACTGTAAAATAAAAGAGCATATATATTATGTTGGTGTAACTATGACACACGTTTGTTGAAATATCAGAGTTAATGACACAACTTGAAATGTGTTTCAATTATTTCAAAGGTGAATAAATCAAAAGCATATTATGGGATTAATAATTGTGTATGCAACATCCTCTTGTCTATGAAAACTGGAAAACAATTCTGGGGGTTTGTTATAGAATGTCATACTATTTTATGAGTGAATCACTTCAAAAGAAAGAATCATACACATATTTAGGCAGTAATGTAGCAAAGATGGGGGAACAGATAAAGATATCAATATAAGAATCCAAAAGGCAACATGAGTCTGTATAAAGTAAACTAAAGAACCTTTTCTACACGCCTTAAGGGTATACAGAGTTAGACTCATATTTGTATGGTCTATATAGCATTATGAAATTTGAAGAAATCAAAGATATTAAACGCAGCAACACACTTAGAATATTCTTCTTCGTTCATCCGGAGTTTTTTTTTGGATGTGATTGCGTTGTGCCTGTTTACAGCAGAGCTGCGTTCTTGCGCCGTTAGGCCGACACATCCGACTTCTGCGGGCATTTGTTGACCGGGTTAACCTTCCCGGACTTAGAATATTCCATTCTAATGTTAACTCAATACTTCTGTATGGAACAGAAACATGGAGAATGACTACAATTAGTACAAATAAACTACAAATTCATTAAATAATAGGCACACTCACACATGGACTAAAATGGTACAACAGAATCACCAATGTGGAGCCCATTGAAAGAACTAGACAAATACTAGTGACCCAAGAAGTGAAGAAAACACACTGGTGCTGGATAGGACATACATTGGGAAACCTGAAAATAGTATAAGTAGAAAAGCATTTGTCTGGAATCCACAGGGCAAAAGATTCACAAAAGGTCTAAAAACACATGGAGATGAGAAGTAGAGACATAAATGAATAATATGGGGAGGACATGGGCAGAGATGCATGGGTAGCTAAGGATACAATGGTTTAGCGTGAAATGGGTGACAGCCTAGGCCTAAAATGTGTGATAAATGGTGAAAGAAGAACAAGAAAGGGGCTTAAAGACAATGGACAGCAGGAATGATTGAGGGTATTAGAGGCATATGGTGGCAGAGGAAAATCTGGTTACTGGGTTGATGAAGTGATAAGGATACTGTTCATTGTATTTGATTGTATTGGTAACAACGATATCAAGATCAACCCTTCTGGGTTATAATTGATATATATGTCGATTGCATCAATACTGTTCAAGGTGTGTATGTGAGCCATGCAGAAAAAAGAAAGCACTTGTTATGGAGAACTAATGACCTCAAGAGTGAGGATCAGTATATGATGTACTTGTATCAGAAAAATGCACATTAATTCTTGAATTGGCAACTTTTAAGCAAAGCATAATAATATACTCTCATAATATAATAAATTATATAATTTACACATAAACAATAAGGCCTCAAAGTAGAATGTATGGAAGCAGATTCCCAGCTTGGAGACACAGCGCCTGCATGAGATGATAGAAGACATTCTTGGCAATGAGGAAAAGAACACGCAGAATGAATTAGAAATAAGAAAAAACAACCATAATCTACACAGAAGAAAATTACCCAAGCAGCACCTTGACTCATGCATATACAGATGGATTAGCTAAAAACTCAAAAGAAATGGATATTGAGGGATTCTCCTGAATCTGAAAAATGAAACAAAGAAGACACATTCACTAGCAGCTGGAAAGTTCTCAAGTACCTTCAGAGCAAAGACACAGGCCTTGAAATCTGCAGCAATAATGTTGTTGACACAGAAAGGTATAGAGAAATCAAAAGCTCTATGTACAGAAGCAAAGTCAGTTGTGTCAATACTGAAGAGCAGAAACAGTGCAGAATTATCAGACCTAAGGGCAGAACTTTCTGAACTATGTCGGAAATTCAAAGGTGTACTAATATACAGTAGAGAGTATTACCGGCTTTCTGTTAGCACCAACTGTTGGGTGGCACTCACCAGATCAGACACCCCCACATTGTGCCAATGGGTTTGAGCAGAGCAGCTAAACTGGGAGGGTACAAGCCTTATCCTAGTGTGAAGTAATGCAACTTCTAAATGTCATGGCACAGCAGAGATGCATGGGTAAGACACAGAGCGAGTGAAATGTCAGATGGTGTGTGAGGTAAAAATGACGATGTGATCACATGCACCCATTGTAGATGAACATTTACTGCATAATTTGGCCTAAGCAGTCACATTCACTACCACCATGGGTTGTAGTTATTATGGATTTTTTAAAGCACAATGTAACATACTTTCATCTGTCAAGATGGCAAGGAGCCAGTTTACTATAGGGATTCTTTAACTTTGCAATATATGAGGAAATGAATAAGCCGAAAGATTGGGTAGGACTACATGAACTATGCCAGAAATTCAAAGGTGTACTGCGACGCAGAGGTGTTTCCAAGGCACCAGGTCCAGGTTCTATACTGGTCAAGACCTACAAACACGTCCTAGTCGTTCGTCCTGGGCAACAGGTCCCTTCGGGATCCTGGCTAACGTAGTAGGATCACTGATTCTTCCGAAGTCAGAGAGTATCTGCCTGCACGGCGAGGAACCACCAGTCTGCACACCAATAAGCCAGACAAGGGACAATGAATTCTCACGCAAACCCCAGGTCCTGTATGACATCACAGTGATGTTGGACAACAGGATGTCTTCATCCAACATACAGGACGTTACAGCTAGCGAACACAAGCAAGCAAAGGTTTTGATTGATTGATTGATTTAGGAACCGACATCACAGCATTCGGAACATTTCCATAAGCGCTCCGTCCCCAACCTCAGCAGCCAGCGAAGAGTTCCAACACTAATAGTTCCAGCAGCAATCTGATTATATGTCCGTCTCGCCTTTCCTCTGAGCGTCGAGCATCGGCCAGATCCCCTCGTCACAACTCGCTGTCTCATTCTTACCAGACTATGGTGATCCATTTGCTCCTCCGAGGTGTACGCGTGCTCCCACAAGGCCGCAACCACATCTGTTTTGTCATATATCAATACTCCACCAAGTTTTGCCGAGCCAGCCAATCTGTCCACCTGTTCATTCTCCAGCACACCGGCATGCCCAGGAGAAAAGATCCAGGTGATGCTTGCTACCCGTGACCTCCGAAGCGAAGCAAGCCACTCTGCACGAAGCTTGCCTGTTCTCACCCTCCTCAGCATGCTTTCTGAGTCAGTAACAATCACAATGTGTGCATGTATCGTTAAAGCAAGCAAAGGTGTACTAATATACTGTAGAGAGTACTACCGGCTTTCTGTTAGCACCAACTGTTGGGTGGCACTCACCAGATCAGACACCCCCACATTGTGCCAATGGGTATGAGCAGAGCAGCTAAACTGGGAGGGTACAAGCCTTATCCTTTTTTTTTTTTTTTTTAGCATATCCTTTACAGGACTTAGCTGTCAACACCAGCATCTTTCAGCTGTATGTTGATCTCTTGGCAAGATTACGCTCAGTATCCCGCAAGTCACGAGCGGGGGTCGAACCGCCTCAGCTCTCGCTCCGCTACGAGACTCTGCGTGATAAACGGGATTACAGAGAGAAAGTGTTGTAACCCCACAGCCAGAGAGACCGGCAAGCCTTATCCTAGTGTGAAGAAATGCAACTTAAAGACTAAATGTCATGGCAGGGCAGACCAGGCCCTAAGCCTTGCTCGGCAACAGGTCTAGGATTCTAGCTCTGACAGGCACATAGTTAGAGCAATGCTATGCTGATCCAGCAATTTCTGCAGGCCAAGTGATGGATCAGATCATACTGCATGAACAACACATGGTCGCTACAATTCAGCTCAGGTTTTGTGCTTTGGAGATGCATACAAAGATATGTGAAAGTGGAATATGAATAGTACATACATGGATATTGCACTTTGGGAGCAAGTTGCCATTGATCACGCTGGGTGGAGGGAAAAGATCAGGAACAGTATAAAGACAAAGGTCAGACACACAGCGAGTGAAATGTCAGATGGTGTGTGAGGTGGAAATGACCCTGTGATTTCATGCACCCATTGTAGACGAACATTTACTGTATGAATTGGTCTGATCAGTAATCTTTGCTACAACCATGTTTTGTAGTTATTATGCCTTTTTTAAAGGGAGTTTCCGTGGTGAAGTGGTCAAGCTGTCTGACTCGGGCTCCAAAGATTGTGGGTTTGATTCCGGGCTGTGACCTTCGGTTTACGAGTGCATTTTTTGGAGACTCCTGAGGGTCATCGCTGGAGCTACGGAGTTCGTGCTTTGTGTGACGCTTGCCATGCTGCAGAAAGAGACTGAGCCATATGGAATAAAAAATCTGGTGCAATGAAGTCAACCTTGTCACTTTTTAAGCGACTTTTATTTTAAAGCACAATGTAAGAAACTTTTATGTGTCAAGATGGCAAGGAGCCAGTTTACTACAATGGATTCTTTTACTTTACAACAAATGTGGAAATAAAGAAGCTGACAGATTGATAAATGAAGGTGGAAAATTACCACAGTCTGATAGAGATATAATCTATGATATGGCCATGCAATTTGTAAGAAGCAATTATGAATGAAGAGAAAATCAAGACATCCAGGCCACCAGAAAGATGCATATTAGCAACTCAAACTAAAAAACAAATAACAATCATCAGACTTGGCATGAGACACAACAGGCTGAATTACCATTTGTTTAATAAACTAAAGATAGGAGGTTCTGGTGAAAGTAACTGTGGAACTGGTAAAATGACCGATATTTGTTGCAGGTGCATTCAAAATATCCAAAGAAGAAAAAGCTATTTTGACATACACCCATTCCATATAAGGACAAACAATATGGAGATGTCGACAAGCTTAAGTCGACTGCTGCTTTCATTGCATTTATCAAAATTATAATAATTGAGATGAAGGTGAATACTCATGATGAAGAAGAAAAAAATGTGATGTAGAGACCTGAATGAGGTATCTTTGGATTGCATGTTTCAAGAGGACATCAATTATGCATGCTGCATAATTTAAAAAAAAAAAACAAGTATTATAAAACTTTACTGAAATACCGATAAGCATTTTCCTTAGAGCTTTGAATTTATTAATATGTATTAATTAATTCACTGAAATAACCAAGATGATTAAAATTTCAAGATGGTTAAAAATTAAAGTTAAATTCAGACACCTTGCTTCACTTGACTTACTGTTTTGCTTTGTGTCTTTTGCATCTGTGCGGTAGCCATGTATACAAAGAAAACTGCAGCTGTTAAATTTTAATGCAAAACAAGCTATATTGTCAATATAAACTGATTACAAGAAACACAAAACATAAAGTCGCAGCTTCTACCAAGGAGGCCTCTCACATCTATTTGGTGTAGCAGACGACAGCCAGCCAAAGTGACCAGATTTCAGATGAGCGCCAGTCCATAAGTTTTCATGATAATGCTTTCAATATATAAAATTATACAATTACAATTGTAATCTTATAATTTACATTAAATATATTATTTTTGTTGCAGTTACACTTAAATTTAATTTAAATTTGTATAAAGCGAAAATAGTAGAAATAACCTGAGCTCCCTACTAGAATAATTACCAAAACCAGAATATTGCTGAATATAGAAATGCATTTACGAAGTTCATAATTTACGTTTAATTAAATATAAACTTTAAAATCAATCATGCTCTACTGTTTAGTGCTCTGCTAATAATTTGAAAAGTGTTATTTTCAAATACACTTAAAATCAGAGTAGTTTAGTGAAATGTGTTTGCGCCGGATATTTCATTAATAAATCTATTTATAAATTGTACTGTATATGGACACAAACGGAAGTTCCAACTTTTAGATCGATTGCAGCCTGTTCGTTGCCATCAACAAACATTTAGGACGTTTTACACCCAGATCGGGCCTGTTGAAAGACAAGGTATTATTATGCAGACAGCACCTTTATTTTACATACACTTATTTGTTATTTGGGAAAAGAATGATTGTTTCTTAGAAATGACGTTTGGTAGAAACACTAACATATTATGTGATGAATCACCGGTTCAATCCCAGAAAATATTGAATCATGGCTAGGTATACTACCGTATACTAGCTATTTTGGTCAATATTTAAAATTTGGGTTTTTACTTATGAAATCATACCAGTTAGATAGAGCTTGACAAGACGAATCCAACGGTATCTCAACGAAGACTGTACGTTGATTCTAAGCGGAGTTATGAATTATATGGTGACGTAATTTAATAACAGGAAGTCCAATGATGAATTGACTGATAAGTCAGGATTTATCGCGGCCCTAAGATTGGAAACTTGAGAAATTCTGCCTTCTATTACCGTGGCTTGTTTATTTTTAAATCGACAACATTGTGCCATATATCATTGCGTCCGGGACGGCAAGGCCTAACTTGGGGTATTTTTTATTTTTTTTATAGGATGTGCAGTGACCTAATTAACAATTTAAAATGGCCGCCAATTGATTAATATTTGCCTTCTATTACCGTGGCTTGTTTATTTTTAAATCGACAACATTGTGCCATATATCATTGCGTCCGGGACGGCAAGGCCTAACTTGGGGTATTTTTATTTTTTTTATAGGATGTGCAGTGACCTAATTAACAATTTAAAATGGCCGCCAATTGATTAATATTTGCCTTCTATTACCGTGGCTTGTTTATTTTTAAATCGACAACATTGTGCCATATATCATTGCGTCCGGGACGGCAAGGCCTAACTTGGGGTATTTTTATTTTTTTTATAGGATGTGCAGTGACCTAATTAACAATTTAAAATGGCCGCCAATTGATTAATATTTGCCTTCTATTACCGTGGCTTGTTTATTTTTAAATCGACAACATTGTGCCATATATCATTGCGTCCGGGACGGCAAGGCCTAACTTGGGGTATTTTTTATTTTTTTTATAGGATGTGCAGTGACCTAATTAACAATTTAAAATGGCCGCCAATTGATTAATATTTGCCTTCTATTACCGTGGCTTGTTTATTTTTAAATCGACAACATTGTGCCATATATCATTGCGTCCGGGACGGCAAGGCCTAACTTGGGGTATTTTTATTTTTTTTATAGGATGTGCAGTGACCTAATTAACAATTTAAAATGGCCGCCAATTGATTAATATTTGCCTTCTATTACCGTGGCTTGTTTATTTTTAAATCGACAACATTGTGCCATATATCATTGCGTCCGGGACGGCAAGGCCTAACTTGGGGTATTTTTTATTTTTTTTATAGGATGTGCAGTGACCTAATTAACAATTTAAAATGGCCGCCAATTGATTAATATTTGCCTTCTATTACCGTGGCTTGTTTATTTTTAAATCGACAACATTGTGCCATATATCATTGCGTCCGGGACGGCAAGGCCTAACTTGGGGTATTTTTTATTTTTTTATAGGATGTGTCGTGACGTAATTAACAATGTAGTCACTGGAGGGTCTTCTCCGTGATTATTTATTGTATTTTGTGTAGGCATTTGTTTTTTGTTATTCTTTTATGTAAGCTTCATTACTCTTGTGTAATTTTATCTTTTTTATATTTTCAGATTTCTGCAGTATGTACCTGACGAGATGCAGCGAAATATGCCAGGCAATAAATCGCGCAATCTATTGTTTGTGTCTTCGTTATTCAAATTTATAGAAACTCACCACAGGAAGGTGTGCATCTGAATTGTTTTATCAAATTGACACAGGCTGTGGCAAAGGTGTGACAATCAGAATCTTGAATGTCACAGGAAATGGTTAAAGAAAGAGTGTCACACGTGATGGCCATTCTTTGGTTAATTGCTTTTTGTGTTTCACAACTAATTTTTTTAATATATTAAATTATTAGTAAGAGTACTTTCCTGTATTAGCATGCCTGGTTCGTTGGCATGAACGAGACTCCTCACTTCTCTCAGGTGTATAACGCAGGTGTATAATATAATTTAGTATTAGGATCCAGAACACCAAAGACCGAGATTTGTGGAAAGCCATGAACGCCTACGCCAGCCGGCACTTGATGATGATTATTATTAGTATTTGCATATACAGAGAATATTTTAAAATGGGGTTTCTACTTATGATTTGTAACAGGAAAGTAAAGGTAATATTCCTCTTTTGATAGAATGTCGAGAGGAATGAGAGGATCAACTTCATTGCACCAGGTTTGCTCAGTCTCTTTCCACACAGCGGCCTGGCGAAAGCATCGTATAAAGCACAAGAGTCTCAGAGTCTCTGACAAAGATGCACTTGACTTATAAGACTTTTTGTTATGATGTGCTGTGACCTAATTGCTAGTTAAAAATAGCTGCATATTTATTATATTAATTAAATGTCATGTGGAATGTTCGTCGTTAGTGAAAGAACAATTCATGAAAATGTATCATATTGTCTTATTCTTAATGTACTAACTGCATTGCGACAGCTTTCTTTTGTTGATTAAATATTATAAACATTAATGTAAGTAACTAAGTTTGTGACTGTTGCACAAATTAAGCAGCAGTTAATTAATTAAGATATTAAATAATAAAAAAATTAAAATATTAAATAATTAACTGTTCACTAAAAATTGATTTCTATTTCTACTTCTGCTCTACAATTACAGTAATTATAGCACACTGTTCTGTATCTAATTGTCAGCAATTAATAATTAAATACTAACTTATTTAAAACATATAACTTATTTTACAGTACTGCATTTAAATGTAAATAATTAAGTGCTGTAGCGCAGCTTAGAAAAAAAGTACTCCTTACTAAACTGTAACACCTTACAAGTTTACAGAAGGGTCTGAAAACTGGCTTTCAAAATTATTTTCAGTCATGTAAACTGTTGAAATATTATGCAAGTACACAGATACATTACTGCTACACATGACACTTGTATTCTGTTTAATGTTAGTACTTAAATTACCAGTTCTAATTTAATAAATAAATATAGGTCCGCTAAAGTTTAGTACTATTGTATGGTATGGGCGCCGCCATCTTGAATTTTGTCTTATCAAGGCGGTGTCACGAAATATTTTGTCCTGATCGTGTGCAAACACCTGCAATGTTGAAACTCTTCATATTTATGTAAAATTGAACGGGGGATTCAAATATGCACGAAAAAATGAATTAATCTTTCATAGTCACGAGTTATAAGACAAATTACCTTACTAATCGTGAAAAGAACCTAATAGAATCCACATAAATCGTTTTTATGGTGTAATATTTTGGCGGCTAGCTTGCAGAACCACTTCTAAATATATGAGAATAACTTCCCCTTTGATCGTACCACACTGCTTTCGTTTTTTTTGTTCTTTTAGCAGTCCATGTCAAACCGGAAGTGATCGTTCGAGGACGCAGGAAAAAGTTCGCAAAATTACACAAAAAAAAGTGAAGAGCTTAAAAAAAGGGCGATAATTCTGAAATAGCTACCGTATACCGTATTGAATTGAATCTGAATTGATCATCCACCAATTTAATTTATTGTTGGTAATTAACACTAGTAAAACTGAGTAGTAAAGTTAAAATTTTTTTCTGTTTCATAAATCTATTGGATGGATCTGACAAAATGAAAGTAACCTGTTTCATGTGCAAGTATATACGTTCATAGCAGATAATTTAATGTTATAAATTCTTAAAATTGTGTGTTCAGCAACAATGCAATGACAAGACAAGCAATAGTCAATAGTAAAATAGTAGAACAATGTATAAATATTCCATTGCTGAATATTGCAAAAGTGTTTTGCCAGAAATTTTGACACGCCCGTTTGTGTTGCAGGATAGCTCGAATGCTACATTGCAACAAGCAAGAAGCCCCATCACTAGGGCACTTTTAAATATTACAAAAATAACTTATCAATTGTACTTATTTGGTGCAATAATATTGTTCGTGATAGAATTTGATGCAAAAATAACCAATTCCAAAATATAGATGAAGATTAACTGATTCAGTACCAAACAAAAAAGTAGGTTTGGACCAAACGTGTTGGGCATGGCATGGACATGCAAATGAACAAGTATTATAATGTAAATTTCCATTCACCAAGCATTAAAATTATGGAAGATGCAGCAAAATGAAATAAATAACATAATGACCCTAGTATGGTGATATATCACCATTCTGTCCAAATGTGAAGTCTCATTTGGTGATATAAAATCATTTGGCAGTGAATAAGTTATCAATTTCTTATTTACATTACTAATATAACTTATACTGAACCCTGCACATATAATCAGATTGCTACTGGTACTATTGGGGTTGGAACTCTTCACTGGCTTCTGAGGATGAGGACGGAGCGCTTATGAGAATGCCTTGAATGCTGTGATGTCAGTTCCTAAATCAATCAATCAATCAAAAACTCATTGGGTATAACATTTTAAAATGCTTTAGATGTTAAGATGGCCATACACATACAATATAGTACTAAAAACTGTTAAAATTGACATAGTTTTTATACAATCATTTGCATGATTGGTGTTAATTACACACACCCTTATAAATGATCAAGTCTATTGTAAAAGAATAGGGTAGTGAAATAACTAAAGCATTATTTTCACATCACTACTGGACCATGGTCGGACTTTGTGCTATAAATCATCCTATTCAATGTTTTAGAAAAGCATAATTTTAGAAGCTTTAACTGATTTAGTGCCAACAATAAGTAGGCTTGTAACAAACAAAAATGAATAGCAGAAAAGAAGTAGAGGTGTTTATAGTAATGTTTAAAAAAAATGTTGTTATGGCACCAGACATGTTGAATTATATATCAAATTAAAGTGGATTGTAGAGGGAACACTACAGTATTTATATTTTTATTGTATTAAACAATTTTTTCTTATAATGTTAAATTATATAACACATTGAGAAGGAAAGGGGGAAAGTTATTAATTTTCACTTACCAAGGCAATACTCCTTCATATATTATAATAATTAAGTTAAATTAGCTGAATAATGATAAATACAACACAATTCTTCACAAATATCACAAGAACTGCTTCGTGACGCCATCAAAATATAATTATCACATGTTTTGTGGCATGTTATTGTCAAACAAAACTGGAAAAAAAAAAATTTGAAAACATTTGGCAGCTTTGTAGTTAGTAGAGAGAACTAGTATGTACACTGTTTACTATTTACATTATTTATGATTTGTTCGTTTTTTTTTTGTTTTTTTTTGCAATACTGCTCATCATATTTATGATATACTGCAAAGCAAATTTTGTGTCATAAGTATGATCTGTTAGTGCAACCTGAGCAAATATAACTCAGCCTGTGTGATTGTATGGTGATGAACTTTCATGGTCTGTGTTGTTCTCCTATCACCACCTGCTAAATTATTAGTATTACTACTGCACATTCAATCAGAATCTTTCACAAAGTCGCTCAAATCAGAATCACCATTATCTAAAAAATAAAATACACAAATTGATTCCTTGCACTTTGATGTTGCACTTGGGTATACATTTTCTGTGTAATTACCATTGCTTCTGTTTTTGCGTTATCAGACCAAGACCTCTTACCATAGGCTGTTATACTAACTATTTAACCTCTGCATTTCTATGACAAGTCTACATCTGACTTCTTCTGAGAGGTCCCTGGTGTTGTTGGTTATGGAGTCAGGGTAAAGTTTGTGACATTTTACATTTCATCATGTTCTATTGTAACTTTGGGATGATATGTAGCTTTATAGTGGGACATTATTGTTGTTATTCACTAAGTCATAATGCTACTTGATTAATATTATTTTTTGTTCATAAAGAGGATTCTCTTATCTTTTTTGTCACAGCAATTTTATCTGTGTTAAATCTATTTGTTGTAGATATTCCACAATGCCAACATCTGCAGCCAAGCTGGATGAACCATACTATTGCTCAGAACAGATACACATTCCCCCAGAACTGCCAGACATCTTGAAACAGTTTACTAAAGCTGCTATTAGGACTCAACCGAAGGATGTTCTTGCTTGGTCAGCAGCGTAAGTTGTTTTTGTCTTTCCATGACTTCTTTGTGTCTTTGCCTTATAAGTGGCTGGGGACTTTGGTTGTAGTTTCCCAACTTTCTTTGGATTGCATCATGTTATTGTTTCATTGCTATGCTTTGTAGTTTTTAAGAAGTTGTTTTTAAACAAACATTTTAGTTTTCAACCAAGAAGAGTTCTCATTGGGCGAAAAATGCTAGTTTTTACATTTATTTTATTTAGTTTGGGGGGTGATTTTTTTATTGAAATAGTTTGGTTGTTGCCATTAACATCAGAGGTTAGTCTTTACTCTAGTCTCATCTGTGATATTTCATTACAATGACATTTTATAGCAAGTAAAGTCATACCTCATTGTAAAAGATATATTAGGCATAATACAGAGAATTAAGATAAACATGATGTATGCAATTTTAAGTTTCTCAGGTTATTGATGTTAGCAATTTCTGCATTGCTTTTTGAATACAATTGTGGCTCAGTTTTGTTTAAAAAGCATTAGAAATGCAGTAAATAAATAACAAATATTTCCAGGGGGAGAAAACCCCATGTGCCTGTTCACCATGGAGTCTGAAAATGTGTATTTTCAACATTTTTTAAAGCTCATGTATACACAAAAAACATGCTGGCGCCTGAATTATATTTAGTTTTTTTTTTTTTCTACCTCTGTATATCATTTGAAACAGATGTTGGGCACTCAGTGTTCTAGAATCTGATATAATGATTGATATATGTACTCAGTTTATTCAGATAAAGTATTAAAGTCACCGGTGGCCTAATATTTTCTCTCAAGTTTAAATGTCCATTACATGGAGTAAGATATATTGATGTGATATTGATTGTTCTATATTGTTTATGGTAGGTATATTGTGTCTTATTGTTAAACATCATTCTGTTTGTCCTTTTAATACCTCTGGCCTTGATCTTTTAATCATCATCCACCTTCTTCAGGTGCCTTGTTTGGAGCAAACATTGTCGTTGATCATGACTCTCCACTCCTTTTTGTCATCTGATATTTTGTTCAAGTTGGTGTTACTTATATTATTATTTGTAGCAATTAAGCTGTCCATATACATTTTTCTTCTTCTACAGCAGTTGCCATGTATTTTTCCACATAAAGCTAATTTCACTGTTCCACCTCATCCATCAAGTAGTAATAATTTAAAGCAAACAGTAATAGTAAGTCCTGTTTCATACCATTATTATACATCTGATATATAGTCATTGGTCTATGTATTTTATGTCAAAACTGCACAGGAACAATGTTGTAAGCTTTACTTTGATAACTTCTGGTGTATAGTGTTTTTAAGGCCGGATCAATTATTCTGGTTTATGACAATTGGAAATATCAGCAATGGATAACTGCTTCTTAAAGATACAACAGGTGAAACAACGTATTTAAGGATCCTTGAGTTTGGATTTAACTCATTCCAGCAAGGAAGGGTGTGTGAGAGGTGAATCTCACATATTTACAACCAGCGTGTTGCTGGAACAATCAGCATCTACACATTATGGCATTCACTGAGGGAAACAGAGCATATAGGGGTTTCACTAAGTGGTTTCTGGTTCTTATAACAAAACACTAAATAACATAGGCATTCAATCCTCAGTTGGGGCATGATCTGTTTCCAACCAGTCTGGTATCAGCACAGCTTTGTAAAATGCGTACCAGAGATATGTCTGCAAATAAAATAGAGCTGCACACTTTAATTCATAATACATGATCTAGTATATGTGAAGGCCTATGGAACTGAGGTAACACAGTTGCTAGCATGTTTGCTTAGCAGCTCGTTGGTTGTGTGTTCAAATCCCCTTCAGAGCAGGGATTTGTGTCACAGGACTCCCATGTTGACCCAGCCAAACACGGACAGCAGGAAGATTCCTGAGAATTAAAGACAGACAGTTGGGTATCGGTCACATCTACCACTGTGTGCCAGTTGGTCTAAAAATATGAGGCAAGTACCAATACTTCTCATGGCATGAAAACCGGTCACTTGTGTTGTTTACTGAACACTTCTCAACTCACTATCCCAAGGCCTGGAGTATGTGAACGCCAAACCTCTCCCACCTGGTGGTAGTGTCTGCTATGGGACTACCTTCACACTGTAAATAATTCTTTCAATGTGTTGTTGCTTAAATATATTTTAATCAACCTCTGCTTGTTCCTTTTCTCATCCTTAGCTACTTTGGTGCATTGGCAAGAGGAGAAATTCCACCTGTGAAGGAGAGATTAGAAATGCCAATTGCCACACAAAAGACCGACTCTGGTCTCACTCCAGGTTTACTCAAAGTGTTAAACAAGCAGGTCAGTTGGGATAGGTATTGGTCATTTGGGACAGTTATTGTTGGTCAGTTTTATGTTAGTACTTTAGTCACTGAGGATTGTTTAGTTGTCATGCATCACACAAAAAGTAAATGCCAAGATTTCTGTTTGATGTTTGCTTCTTCCCGTGAATAAAAACAGAATGACATAACATTTATTCAGCTTGCCACGTTGAATTACCCTTGTGGGACTGATTTCCATTCTTTGTCTCACCAATGCTAGGCAGTATAATAGGATGTGCTTTGGAGATTGCTTATGGGCTTCGCAGCTGTAAGTGGGAGAACCTCTAAGACCCTATCAATGAAGCTGTACTCTGATTCATCAGTGACTTGTTCTGAATCTGAAGATTCTGGTTTGTGTCTACTCTATTGGTTGCTTCATATATGATATACTTCAGTCCCGCTCCATCTGAATCATTTTAACTCTTTATGACTGATTATATTACCATGTTAACGCCTTCCGGTTGACACATTTATTATTTTAACATGGTATTAAAAAATTACCCAGGTAACAAGATTTTGTTTATTTCTGATCAGGTAGCTGAAGCTTATTGCATTACCTTTATTTCTACTAGCAACATATATTGTGATCAGGCAGTATAGACACAGTAGTGTATTGTTTATGAGTAATGAGTAATTTCTGCTGGAATTACTGTTTTATCAGTGTATTACTAATTATATTACCTAAGGAGTGCTGTTTGGGTGAGGAAATGTGCACCCAACGCCATATTCCAAATTTGCCATTATGGTATGGGCACACTTACACTCCCCTCTCTTGTTAAAGAGTCTTAAATATTAAGCTGAATGAGAAGATTCTAGCACAAGAGGACTAGGAGTTAAATTGGACATTCAATGGAAACTAGTCTGGCATATCAAGAATCTCAGGAAAAAAAAACAGAAACATGCATCTAGATCTTGTCAAATGGCTTACAAGTATCAAGATCTTGTCAAATGGCTTACAAGTGTCAAGATCTTGTCTTCTTCTTCTTTCGTTCGCTTGTCTATAACTGCAATGTTGTCTCTTGTATGAATCAAACAGTCTGTTTTAGTTCACTCAGCGGTCCCTAGAGTTTATCTTCACTTCTTATGAAACACTTCTTATGAAAACAAATGTATGTCTATATTATTAAAAAAATCCACAATTTAATATAAATATAACATTATATTAGATTCTTGCCATTAATGTATGCTGAATGCTCTTGTGGATATGTGTGATACATGCAGAACAATCTCTCAGTGACACCACACAATGTTCACGCTAAAAGTGGACTACACAGTTCACACACATCACAATGCGGCTTTGTATCTGAAGATAAATAACACACTAATAACATCATCTGAAGCTAACACGTATAAATTCTTTTGCTGTTGATTTTAATGGTGTAGCAGACTTGAAATATGCCATATTACTGCTAACGGGTTGTTCATCAATTCCAACAGACAATCGATAATGAAAACGATAACGTATGTTCTGTGTTTAAAGGGTTTCTACTCTATTTATACTACGTCATTCCGTCGCACTTGCTATTTGGCAAATTACAAGTCATGAATAAACAAGCACAGTTACATACTATTGACTTGCTTACGGACCCAATCCTAGAAGTAGGGAACCAGATGACATTCACATTGGTGGTCACTATTTCTGGTTTTGAAAGAGCTCCAAATATGGGACCATCAGTGCTCCAACATCCAATCTAGCCGCCTTTAAGTTAAAAGCTCAAAGGATGCCCTCATTTCTAGACAGACATATCCAATGTCTCTTTAAACACAGAACATACATTAATGTGTGATGATAAAGTGATTGTTGGTACTGAATCGTTTGTAAAGAACTTTTTAAAGAATCATCCATTAGCTTTTACAATGAAACCCCAACCACTCTGTCCGTTTCTCACCACTGACTCATCAGTATAGATCACTATGTCACCTTGATGTGTGTTACTCTGGATCAGTTGTTGCACCTCAAACTCTGTGTGGCCCATTGCCCATTCTCTGCACTCACGATCCAGTGTCACTATTACATTGTGCCAGTCTGTCATGTCTTCCGGTACTTCAACCCACTCTTTTTCATTATTGATGGTCTCTAGATCACACCCTGACATATAGATATTTCTGCCTGTGCCATCCAGAACCTGCCTTGTCTTAGTCTATGACCCTTGACAACATCAGTGGCTTCATGCAGGGGGGTGATCCCTATCTGACAACATCAGTGGCTTCATGCAGGGGGGTGATCCCTATCTGACAACATCAGTGGCTTCATGCAGGGGGGTGATCCCTATCTGACAACATCAGTGGCTTCATGCAGGGGGGTGATCCCTATCTGACAACATCAGTGGCTTCATGCAGGGGGGTGATCCCTATCTGACAACATCAGTGGCTTCATGCAGGGGGGTGATCCCTATCTGACAACATCAGTGGCTTCATGCAGGGGGGTGATCCCTATCTGCAGCAACTCTAAAGTACCATTTGGCTTGAAGGACTCTATGTCTATCTGCCATTGTTGGTAGCGCCAGAATATGCCTCAAGCATATAATTGGTGGGTCCTTTGTGCAACCCAGTATCACCCGCATAACCGTAGCAGATTTGTTGTTAACTGAAATTCCTTGAAATGCATCCAGTTCTCATTCTGTGATGCTGAGTTGACCCCAGAGAGTTCATGATCATCATCATCATCTTCCACTTCTGCTGTCAAACGTCATGGGTAGGAATAATGTGCGCTCCAGCGCCCGGTCGATGACACTTGATAGTGTCATTCCATGTGATTGTACAATGTCTTTGATGTTGTGTCAATCCATATTCTTCTTGGACGTCCTCTTGGTCTCGATGCAGATGATCTTTGATGTAAGGCCAGTGATAGTAATTGCTGGTGTTGCATTCTAATGACATGGCCAAATCACTTGATCTTCTGTCTTTCAATAAATGTGGCACAAGGTGTTGATCCCACTGTCTGTCTGATAACAGCATTTCTTACTCGGTCTCGGATTGTTAAGTTGGCAGCTCTCCTCAGGCATCTCATCTCGCAGGTGTTGATTTTGCGAGAGTGTGATTTGAATAAAGTCCAAGTTTTTCTTTAACTTTTTTCGGAGTTGTGCTATTTATCTGTATCCTTAGTGAGCCTGGCGTTCTATTAACTTGCATTACTTCAGTTTTGGCGTATTTATACTCATATTGTATCTGCTGCATGTTGAACTCAGATTATTAATACGATTTTGTAGTCCGCCCTCATTATGGTAAAACAGGCGCTGATCGTCTGCAAATAGAAGTTCATTTATTTACTGTGGATCAGTTGTTTCATCTGGAGTAAAGAGTTCTAAATTTTCTGAATCTGTTCTGTCAAGACTTGTTTCTTTGGACATCCTCTCCATGTTGATATTAAATAGCAGAGGAGAGAGCACACATCCCTGTCTCACTCCTGTATTGACTGAACATATCTGATATTCCTTCTTGTGTTCTTACTGCACTTCGGCTTGAGTGGTACATGACTATGATGTTTTCTAGCAATTGCCCTTGTATCCCATAGTCTTCAAGGATGGTCCATAATTTGTATCAAAAGCCTTTTCCTGCTCTACAAACACAATATTCTGCTGGTCACTATATTCTATAGTTTTTTCACATATTTGTCTAAGTGTAAATAGTGCATCAGTGCAACTTTTACCTTTCCCGAAAACCAAATTGTACTTTGCTTAACTGTTGTTCAACTATGGGTCTAGCTCTTTGTTCCCAGAGAGTTAGTTGCATAAAACAATATGTTTATGATACTCTTTTAATTCTATGTCTCAAATATATGAACTTAGTTATAAACAGTCACCTTTGTCTAAATCTGCTTTTGATGTTTTCTAAATTCATCTAATTGAATAAGGAATACAATTTCTTTGTCCACAAATTCATCATCATTTTATATAACATCCCTTTGCTTCTGTCATAATGTTGTTTAATCTGTTATGGCATATCATCACAGTATGCTAGTTTCATTCATGTACAAATATTAATTCTCACCTAATGCCCTAATATATTTTATTCACCAGTTGGGACCAAAAATTGTAGTAACAACTGAACAGGTGCAGAGTAAATGGCTTGATCTGGCCCTGCCAAAAGAACAGTTAGATGACATCATGAGAGTGGGCAACTTTCGTACAAAATTTGAATGGAATAAATTCTTAGCCTTGGCTGCTTCAGTGCTTGGAGATGTGAGTGGGATGAGACATGTGTCTGTTGTTGATATTTAAAATTGTTGAATTTATAGCAGCTTTTGTGTCCATCCTTATATCCACTTAAATGCCCGTAAGATATACTGGTGATATGGTGTCTATAGTTATGGTAAAGAAACATTGTTCAAATGCTATTAGAATATATTGAGGATATTGCAAACAGTAAATTGGGAAGCTATGGTAGTGGGGGGAATGGCACACTTGAATACCAGCACAGTTGTCAAGTGTTTGTATCATAATCTAGGTGAGGATTTTATTCATTGTCCTGGGCTTAAGATTGGCCCCGCATAATACAGGTACCATCAAAATTTCCAGGAAGTAAAAGTACTTGGCCATATATCCATGGTGCACTGCAGGGAATCATGGCAGAAATCTTGCATGCGATTCTGTAAAGATCAGCGAGAGTAACCTTACAACATATGCCACTTGTTTCACCTCATGGCTAGCTAGGACTCACTGTGACCAATGCAAGGTGATCAAGACTGGTACTGGAACTTCACATCTGTGGAGTTGAGAGGCAAACTAAGGTGTAACCAAGTCGTGATTCAATACCTCACATATACACTGGCTGGGATTAGGACTAGATTGATCTTGTTTCCTCCATTGTCAACAGTCTCTGCCTAATGCCTAGAAGGAAATAACTGGTAAGAGTAATAGAGAAAGTGATAGAGGATGACAGCGAGAAAAGTTTTTGGAGTCCTGCAGCATTATATTGAGAGATATCAGCACATGAGTTGATACCTAGTACCAGAGAAGAGAAGCTATGAATAAGCAATATCATTTACACCATGTGGCAAAACGTTGATGATGATAATGATATCCAAATACATTGATTTATCTTTGATTCCTCACCATTGAGCATATGTTGTAGGTGATATGATAGCATTACTAAGTCATCATTATTCAGTTACCATACAATAAATCACTTTTGTTATCTTTGAGATTTGAGGGGAAACTGCGTTCAATATGGATACCTCCGTAATTGCTGCATCTCCTACTATAAATCATATAATAAACCCATAAACACGGTGCACTAACTCTGTAGCACCAATTCCGATTTATTTGTGAATGCCATAATTCACACATACTATAAATAATCTGTTATCAGTCAGTTTTCTTATCCTGAAATTTTGCAGGGGTCTGTAGTGTATAGTTTTTTATTTCCCCACTATTGAAGAATTTTTAGCTTGTACCATTTGAGATCTCCAGTGTTTAATCCATGCATGTGAAGATTAGACATCCACTTCACTACCCTATATACAACCTATACGCAACATAACACAATATCCTTGTTTATGAAATATCTAAATCTGCATTTGCCGGCTTCCTGGCCTAGAGATTAGCGACTTTTCTCCGTGATCTCATATACTCTCGTAAGTAGCGTGACGACGGTGAGAATCAGCAATGGTTCGAATCGCGTCGGTAACTTACTGGGTATGTGAGCCAGCCGCTCAGAAAGCAATGGCAAACTACTGAGCGTAATCTTGCCAAGAAATCAACAATCAGCTGAAAGATGCTGATGTTGACAGCAATGTCCTGTAAAGGATATGGAAACAATATTTTTTACATCTGCATTTAGAAGCAGTGCTGTTTGAGTTAGAGATGGCAGTTGAACCCCTGCTTGTACAAATCCCCATACCAACCTCTTTATGTTGGCACCAGTTAAAGTATTTCTGAGCTTGTAACATTTTACATTCTGCCACACACATTTTAGAGGCATACACATCTTGCTGTTCTCATTTGTGCCAAAAATACTAGCTGCCGTTGTACTATGGAATGAAGTCAGTCAGTACAGGGATCTTAGGTTATGCACATCACTTAATTGACTCAGTTTAATTATACTCATACTGCATTCATCATTCAGTTGTTTGTTTGATTTAATTGATCTCATCTCATCTTGTTCCTCTTGTACTTTGTGGTGTCGAGGTGATGCATAACCAGCGATAATTGATCTATTTAGTCATATTTGAAATATAAATCGATCAACTCAAATGCCACCTTTATTAATTCAGTCTGTTTATAAAAAGTTCTTGTGGTGCATCTCTTATATTGTGTTAGGCATCAATATACAGTGTGTTATTTAGCTTTTGCTTGCGTTTTGTGAGTCACAAATAGTGAATCACTTATTGTTTGGTTACTCATAATGCAGTTACAAGCTAACTAAAGCCTTTGCCATTCATATTGAGTTTTGCTATTCAGCATTGCTCTGGTCCTTATCAGACAAACATAATATGGCTGTATTTTGTATTAATGCTTGATAATTGTGATCCTTTTAATTTACAGAATGTGACAGATGCATTAAGGATCATATGTGAGACACTAACCAGTGACGCTGAGGGTGGACCAGCTCGTGTCTCTTTCCAGTTGTTTCAAGACATGTATCGCTTTCTGGCAGAGGTGGATGGTGAGATCCCTAACCACCAGATCAATGATGTCATTTCTTACCTGCAGAAAGATGTGTAAGTTATTGATTTCATAACTGACTGGTGCTATCTGAAGACAGCACAGGAGAACATAGAACTGCAGTTAATGGAAGTCAGGTGTAAAATATATAAAAGTTAGTTGCATGTCCTGGGGAGGACATCACAATCAACCCCATCATATATTGGGTGATTTGCTAGACAATTTAGTTAGGTAATTTGTCATTGCTTTCTGAATGGTAGACATCTTGTACCATCAAGAATAATGCACAGTGGTCTGCTTTCACATTGTACTGGGCTTATTGTGAACCCTCGACTCTGTATGTCAGGAAATTATGAAGCTACCCTTCTCATTATCCCGTAATTTGTGACACCGGTTTCTAAATATTTTAGAACCAGAGGTTTTTATAATCTGAGTTCTTTATTATCTTAAGAAAACAATGTGCATTGAGGATATTGGTGCATTGTGGGATGTCTTCCACCCTGCAGTGTCCACTGCTAAGGTGCAATGTTACTATGTGACAGGAGTTGAAGTGGCACGAGACAGTAAAGATTTACTTTGTTTTTGTTTGGGAGTCCCCATGACGAAGTGGTCAGGCTCTGCCTTGCTCTAAGAAGATAATGGGCTCATTTACGACCTCCTTCATTCAATTTGTGAGTGCAGTTTTTCTGCGACCGTTGAGGGTTGTCTCTGGAGCTACAGGGTTTAGGTTGTGTGCAATGCTTTCAGCAGTTGCTTAGCTGATCTATGAAGAAAGAGAGACTGAGCTCATTGTCAACTGTCTTTTCAGTCATAGTTACTTAATCATATCACATGCAAAATTGGTAACCAGACCTTATGTGCCTACACCTTTAGCAGTATCTGACAGCATAACTGCCTTGTCTCAGACTGGAGATCAAGCCGCCATATTTTCCTACTTGAACATCTGCCTTGATTTGGATTTGTATGTGACATTGTCATTGGCACCTTGCTGTCTTGACAGACGATAGTTTGTAAGGGATGGAGTTATTGCCTCTCCATAGCACAAAGCCTGGGCTAAAATATAGAGATCAGGTGTTGCCCATGCAGCATGATCCCTCTCTCGGCCTGCCTAGTTCACTCCAGAGGAACATCTGGAACAAGACAAGCTGCAGAAGCTGCCGGATCAGCAAAGCAATGCTCTGATTGTCTGCCTGTCGGAGCTTCGATCCTAGACCAGTCGCCAACCAAGGCTTTGGGCCTGTATGTGACAGTCAGCTTGATAAATGTTAACTGATGATCTGAAGAGGAGTGCATTATAATGGCTAGGCTAAGACGTTCAGATGATGTTAGAATATTGAACACATGGCTGAGACTTTTAGCAGGATTCTCCATGTTGAAAGTGGTTGCTGCCCCTTGCCTGTCACAATCAAGAGGCTTCTTTACATCTTGTGTTTGAAGCTCATTCTGCACCAGCTGATGAGTTGACCTAGATGTAGGAGCATGTTGAGAGTACGCCTCTCTTCTGATGCCAGGAATGGTGTGTTATCCATAAGGCTTTTAGCTGCAAAATCCTGTGTTCCTCACTTTTCATACCTTGTGCATAACCAGCTGTTGTGTTCAGAATGACCTGCATCGCCATGACAAACAGTATGGGCAAAATCATACATTACATTTTAATACCACCTTGGAGATTTTCCATCTACTCATGAATACGGGTGTGTAAAATCCATGAAGTATTGCTTCAGCATTATTATGATCTCCTCAAGTATATCCTGAGGGATATTTTACAATAACTGGTAGAGCACTGACCCATATCCATTGACCAGATCTGGTTGTTTGACATGAAGGCTTGACTTCTCTGTCTGTGCTCTCTGGATAACTTCCCAGATCATTGTTACATATTTAATGCATCGTGGAATATCAACACCTCACAGAACAAACAGTTTACAGACATGACTAGTTTCTAAGATTTCTTTCTGACAGACACTCTTTGATTTCTTTCTTTTTGCAACATAGTTCCTTTCAAGGAAGGTTTGACGCCTGCCACATCATTGTTGCATGACCACATATTAGTATAAACATATTGAAATGCTTGGTTCAGGCTGTTGTAATTGTGTTACCTCACTTGAAGATGTGGAAGCATACACGCATTTAGGCAGCATTGTAGACAGAGATGAGATATTAAAATAAGAATACAAAAGGCGAGGGGAGCCTTCATCACGCTAGGAAATGTGGGAAGTCAAAAGGAATAAACACCTAGTTGCAATCTTAGAATATTTAACTCCATGCGCCAACACATGAAGATGTAAAATCAAATTAGGAAGATGTTAGAAGCAACAGAGATGTGTTTCCTAAGACAAATGTTGCGAATTCCTTGGACTGCTAGAGTAACTAACGATGATTGCCTGAAAGAGGCTAATGAAACTAGAACATTATATACAACAATAAGAAAGAGACAAACATCTTTCTTTGGTCATGTGATGAGAAGAGAGGCATTGGAGAATACTGTGACAACTTGAAAGATTGAGGGGAAGAGAGATAGAGGACGATAAAAAAAAATGATACTGGATGGATTGAGGCGGTGGCATGGAGGAGTATTAGCAGCAGAGTTGATCCGGAATACCAAAGATTGAGATCTGTGGAGAGACATGAATGCCTATGCCAGCTGGCATGGCACTTTATGATGATAATGAATGTCAAATGAGTACTGTTGTATAGTTTTATTCTTTTAGCTTTTATCCCCCATCGGGGCATAGGCCTTAAAACAACTTACTCCAAGCCCTCCTTTCCTTAGCTATCCCATGAAGCTCCATCCATGTACTCCCCATGTTAGTCATTTCTTTTTCTACTTCCATGTAATTTTAGGTCTTCCTTTATTTTTTGTTTTGTGGTAAGGAGTAAAAACATTGAATGTTTTATGGATCAGACACATTTCATGTTTTAATATCTCTTTCAGGGATAAACAAGATGGTTTAGTGATGCCACGCAATTTCCTCAACCCAAGTTGTCCTCGGCTGTCATGATGTCTGAACATCTATTGTTGCCATCATCATCAAGCACAGTACGTCCGTAGCAAAGCAACACATTTTATATTAGGAACCAATTAAAAGATATTTTACTTAATTTTATATTGTTGGTAACAATTCCATTTTGAGATTGTTTTTATATAACATAAAAAATGATTGACTCATATTTTATCTGGCAAGATCTTTTATAACTGTATATAACATCTATTTACAGCAGTAATTTAATTGTACTTTGTACCATCATCATCATCTAGGAAGTCCTTTGCAGAACATCACTCTAATCATACTGGAAGGATGCTCGAGCCTACATCAGTTCTCATGCATGTTCATGCCTGGAGTGTCTTGAAAATCCTGTTTGCACCATCGTGTGCGTTGACCCACATCTTCCTCCAGAAACCATTCCCACCCATTAATCTTCTTTCTAAATCACTGAAATTTGATGTGGCCACGTTACTTCCTTTTCTGAGATAGAGGAATGATACTGTCTATGAGCCAGGTTTGCTCAATATTCAGATCTTGTAAAACGTCAGTATTTCTCTTCTTCTTGATTTGCGGTTTTCTAAGAATTTTCTGTAATATTTCCATTAAAAAAACTTTGATGTTCTTCTCTTTTTATTAGTTTGTATATTTATTATCATCATTTGCCCTGCCAACTGGCATGGGAGTCCATGTATCTCCATAAATCTCGGCCCTCAGTGTTCTGGATCTGCTGATACAATTCCTCTATACCACCTTATCAGTGTTTATATATTACACACAAATATTAGCCTGCATTCTACTGTGTATGAATTCATATGTGTTAGCCTTCAAACCCATTTAGTTTAGGATGTAGCATTGCTTTAGTTCATATCTCAGGACATAATCCATACACATATGAAATATTCTGCTTCATGCATCTGATTTTCTGGTAAAAGACAGTGATATAGTTATTATTATGTTTAGTAAGAACTGGCCACATCATTTTATTTGCTGATGTTTAATAATTTGCAGATTTATGTCATGAGAAATGTGTTTAGGAACTCTCAGATATCAGAGACAATCTTTTAAACATTAGATAGATAAAATATATTTACAGTTTCAAATATTGTTATCTTTGAGTCATTTTAAATAATGTGAAAGTTACATCTGATAAAATATCGGGTCTGAGATATTGTAAATAATATAATAATCAGTAATACTTAATAAACATATACATTTATTAACAATCACGTATTTACCCATGCGTTTGTTTACTTTAATGAATGTTTGTTGTCTGCTCTCACTTGTATGCATTTATATTTTGGCATTTCAAGTGTAGCTTGGATTTACCATTTTAAAAAATAACAACTATTTTTAACATGGGGTTAATGGGTAAGAGGATCATCTTCATTGCATCATCAAGTTTTATTCGTCACAGCTAGGTCTTTTTTTTTTAAACAGATGTAATAAGATTTAACTAAACTAAACTAACTGCCTGTCAAATGTGTTGTACAGATCATGGATCTGTAGCTCCTGCCTCACTTCCCCCAGGATAAACAAAGTCTATAAGAGAATGGGGTTTACCAAAAATAAATTCAACAGCGTTAACAAATATTAACATCTAACAAAATAAATGGTAGTTTAAAAAATGAGAATAGTCAAATGTTTTATGTACTGTATGGTATAGTAGTGTGGACAATGAACAAATGATAAGAAAGTTTAACATAGATTCTAAAAATGTTGATAATTAGAAGAAAGACAGCATTTCATGGAAACAAAAGCAAATATATGCGTTAATCTTATAGTGTTTTTTTTGTTGTTGTTGCCTCAATATAAAATTCAATATCTCAGTAACCAACTGAGGGAAAATGATGAGATTTAGCATATAACCTTATAATTATGTCCACCCAACAAAAACATTTTTGTTCTGGAGATTGTACAGCAGATTTCAATGTTTGTTTATGTGCGGTATATATTTTATGGCCCCCCGCATTCATTCCATCATTTTAAGAGTATACAGCAAGACACACCCCCGCTGTTTTTGAATTTTGTCTGCGCGGTTTTCGCTTTTGGCAGACTGAGGGATTTTATATGGGGTAGTTCAGAGGTGTTGTCAAACTGTGGGTTCTTTCATTAAACATGATTATATAAATAAACTAGCTGGCTCGGCCCGGCTCCTGGCGGGGATCTATCTACCTATCTATCTATCTATCTACCTACCTATCTTTTTATCTAATCTATCTACCTGCCTGCCTGCTGGCCGGGCAACCGACCGACCGACCGATCGATATCTATCTATCTATCTATCTAATCTGTCTGCCTGCCGGCCGGCGACCCACCGGCCGACCGACCAACCGATAGATGTCTGTCTATCTATCTATCTATCTATCTATCTATCTATCTAATCTATCAGTCTGTCTGCCTGCTGGCCGACCCACCCACCCACCCACTGACTGACCGATATCTATCTATCTAATCTATCTGTCTGTCTGCCGGCTGACCCATCCACCGACCCACCTACCTTTCTGCCTACCTACCTACCTTTCTGTCTATCTGTCTATCTGTCTGTCTGTCCGCGCTATTAAATATTGATAAAAGTTACTAGAAAAAAACGTCAGGACCATGTGTTGAAAGAGGAAGAGGACTATTGGAGAAAGGATGGATTGAATTTTATGCAACCGAGAGCAATCATCAACCTACTGGAATCGTCCGACACATATTAAGGTCTGAGCAGATCGCAGACCTTAATCTACGTACACACTTACTGGGATAATTTGCTCCAACTATTCAGACGAATTGCAGGCCCTAAACATTACAGCATCAGCTGAAGAAACAAGAAGGAAATGAGAAATAAGGTAAGAAATATAGTCCTTCTACTTTCCTGTTAATTTAAAAATTATTTACCCTGTGCCTCTGTAAATTCTCTGTCTTTACTAATATTACACATTGCACCCCTCTCAGGATTCTCCGTGGTGAAGTGGTCAAGCCGTCTGACTCAGGCTCCGAAGGTTGTATGTTCGATTCCGGGCCGCGCCCTTCATTTCACGAGTGCATTTTTTCGGAGACTCCCAAGGGTCGTCGCTGGAGCTATGGAGTTCGTGCTTTGTGCGATGCTTTCCGTGCTGCGGAAAGAAACTGAGCCATATGGGATAAAAACCTGGTGCAATGCAGCCGACCCTGTCGATTTTAAGCTAGTTCTTTCATTGTACCTGTAACAGTGTACAGAGATTAACAAACACTTGGCTTTTAATACAAAGACTGTTTATTTTCTTGATGGTGACAATATGGCCTCTCAGATCTCAGGCGGGATGTAAACTGCCCCCAGACAACCCACTACGTCACGATTGAGCATCTCTCCTCGCTTTCAGTCCCAATGCTCAATCGTGCTGTAGCTGTTTCCACTAGATCCTAATAATACCCCAGTACTCGACTACTGTTACACCTCCCTATGTTTATTAAAGAATTTTCCTTATAAAGGAAAAATCTTTACTCCCAATCCCCTTACTCTATTCCCTCTTATTTCTTATCTCTCACAGTTCCTCTAATCCTTCCCTATACTGACTCAATTTTGAGTAAATAATATATCTTTTAACCCTTCTCCCGGTTATATTGTCAGCTAGTAACCCACTATATACTTCTTCTTCGATTTCTACTTTGTATAATACATCGTACCACATATGGTAACTCTTTTAACCTAAACACTCCTTCTCCCCTTTCTTTAGTTCTTATGAACCACTCAATATTAAGCACGCCAATCTCCCCAAACTATATAGCTATCCACTATATATATTTCTGGTCCTTTCTTGGCTCCTCCAGTTCCTGTATCAAATATACATATCATAAGAACAGCTCATAAAATCGTTATCGAAATTTTTGACCTTATAAAATTTCTCACTCTTCCAAACCACAGGACGTACAAAAACAATGTAGTTAGAAAAAGTAAAGAAGCGGTGCGCACCGAATGAGAAGTATAAAGAATGAATACTCAACATGACCACATGTACATACAGCAATGAATATTTAAGACACTCACCCTTTACCTCCCTTGCCAATAAAAAAAATTTTGTAAAATAATTTTTTTTTTTAAATACACCTTATGAAATAGATCTTTGTTCATTATAAAACAATTTGACATAAGTTTTCACAAGCCTTATACATTCAACATTTATATTGCCATCCACAATCTTGTCCATATTTCGTTATCTCACCTTTAACCATGAGCCCATGTTCATAATTTATGAACACTTTTAATATAATTAACGCTGGTTTTTCACAGCACCTATATCTTGCCCCCGTACATCCCATACTCATATACTGCCATTTACAGTCTTCCCCCTACCTTATATCAGTGGACAAAGTAGTTTTTATCAACTCTTTTCTGAACGAAAAACCTTAAGCAAAACCTCATATATTTGAAACTTAAACTTACTTAACTAACTTTATAACCATGTAACTCAATATACCAAACCATTCATGTAATCGAAATAAAATCAACACAACCCCCAAATTAATCTAAAGAAAAAAAACACATTTTAAAATGACATAACATGCATGTTATCAAATCAGGATAAAACATTCTATTTCTACCTATCACTATTGGACACTTTTACGGACCAATAGTTTTTACTCCAAATGCTAGGAACACAATCATCCTATTCTAAATCAATTAATCAAACAACAACAATCATTTTCCAAGATCAAATCAAGAAAAAAAAACTTATTATATATGAGGCATTGAAACTTAGGCTCAATAAAACAACCAAATAATAGCCATCATTTTCCAGTACCAATTCAAGCATGACTCATGACTCATAAAACTTAGACTCAATAAAACACAGTTTTCAAAACAATTAAAACTCTCTTAAAATTACTACGTATAGTGACCCACCCACATTGGCGTCTCATACTAAGTAACGTAACTCATATCTATTTATATAAGTCATTCCAGTATTTCTATGACCGAGAAAACCGAACACTTCACTGTCTATCTGTATATCTGTTAACTACAGACTAATTTCTTAACCTATAACACTGACCGTACTATTTATTCTCTCCCCTCACAACTTTCTATCATTTTCTATCTTAACTCCTAACACAACATAACATCCGGAATATCTTCTTAAGTAAGCACTGTAAACTACATATTTGTAATGTGGCGACTAATCCAATATCAACTCAATGTAGTAGCCATCATCTACTTATCAACGAACTTGTGATCTGGCCTGCCAATTATTTCTCTTGGACCAATCATCACTATAACTTATTAATCCTTATCGTTAAACACGGCATTTCTAGCACCAATAAAAAAAACTTGTCTACCTTTCTATAGAGTACATTCACCTATTGTACCAACACCCAATTTGTCCAATTTATGAAAAGTCAAGAAGTAGAAACATAATTTCAACCAAGAATTCTATTACAAATATATATATATATAGACATGCTTAACTATTCCTCAAGACTACTTTTTACAAAAAAATGTCCATAGAATCCTTTTCCATTTCCACCGTTTTGTATACTTCTTCAAGCATCACTTTTACCTCTAAATCCTGAAACTTATAACTTGCCATCTGCAGTATTCTCTATTTATCTATTTCCTATGTTTCCACTTCTTCAACAACTCCAAGTTTCTTTGAATAAGTGCTAATTCTACATCAATATCTTCTTCTTCGTACAACTTATTAGTTTCTTCCATACTACTACTTGATTCTGACTTTTCATCCATTTCTTCTTCTTCTTCAGTATGTCTGTCGTTAACAGCCGCTAATCTCTTCTGTTCAACATCCCATCTAATTTGTCTATCCTCATTTCTTAAGGACCTTTCTAGTAGAGGCATATCTTCCCCGCTTGTTGAATAATCCCTAATTCTCCTCTGTCTTTTCACTTCTTTATCTCTTTGTTTATCCATTCTTCTTTTTGTTGCTTGTCTAGTATTCTTAAATGGAGCACCTATTTCCTCTTCCATACTATCATAATGAGTTTCATTCACATTTTCTTCTTCCATTGTTTTTGGAATCGTCTGTTCTTGAATATCTTCGTAACTTGGAGTTGCTAGCAATTGATTTTGTGCTGGTTCTTTTCTAAAACTTGGGGTTACTGTAGCTCCTCTGACAACTTGTTCATCTAAATATCCGGTGTCTGAATCATAATTATTATTATAATTCTCATTTCTCTTCTCCTCATCATCTCTTCTTAAGTGCTCTACATGTGCCCTTGCCACATGTCCTGTGACCTGGTTCTTGATAGTATACGATACATTACCTAGTTTTTCCAAAACGTAATAACCTGGGATCCAACGAGCATCAAACTTAGAGTTTCTTCTATGTTTCTTGTAATAAACTCTATCACCTACTTTAAACTCCTGTAATTTTGTATTTACATTTTTGTACTTTTTCTGTCTTTCCCTAGCTTTAAATATATTATTCTTTAATCTTACGTGTGCTTTATGCATTTCTTGTATTATGGTCTCTTGAAATTCTTCTCCCATATATTTCCGTCTCGGTTTTAACAGATTATCTATAGGTAGTATTGGTTCTCTCCCGTGTATTAAATAAAATGGTGAAAATCCCGTGCTCTCATTTTGATTTGTACGAATAGCGCTAAGGGCAGGTCCCAAGAATAGATCCCAATCTCTTTCATGTTCATCAATAATCTTTGCTATAACATCGTATAACGTCCGATGTTGACGTTCGTTTCTAGCATTTGAAGAAGGTCTATAATATGAGGTCTTTATATGTTTTATATTTAAATCTTTTAATAACTTTTCGAATTTTTTATTTACAAACTCTCTACCATTATCCGTAAGTATACTTTGTGGGCAACTAAATCTTGGTACGAACTCCTGTAAAAAAATATTAATGACTGTATCTGCGCTCTTGTCTGGAATTGCGTAAATTTCTGGCCAAAGACTGTAGACGTCTACTATATGAATTAAATACACGTTTCCTGACAATGTTCTAGGGTGTGGACCTGATATATCTAAACTAATCTTTTGCATTGGGAACTGAGGAATATCTGTATCTTGTAAGGGACACTTTATTGTTTTCATGTTCCTTAATCTGCATTTTTCACACGTATCTACATATTTGCATGCAGATTTAAACAAGTTTGGCCAATAATATTTGCTTGTAAGTGCTTTTACCAACTTGTCCCGACCGAGATGTCCATTTTCATTGTGATATGCTTTTAAAACTTCATTTTCTAAATGTTTTGGAATATATTTCCTTAGCTGTTCGTTCCTTTCACACATATAGTATAACTGTCCATCCTCTTGTAAAACCACATAATTCTTTTTATATTTGTTATCTTCTGTTTCTCTTAATTTTTCTTTTATTTGTATGACTTTTGGATCCAACTCCTGTTCTTCTTTCATATTAAATTGTGCAAATTGTAGGTCTTCTTCTCTATGTTCAGACTCTTGATCCGATGGTACACTCTCAAATTCTTCCCTATTTATTATGGCAGAATCTAAAATATTTACTTGCCAGTTTCGGTCGTCTATCTCTGGTTCAGCTTCATCTTCTGTGTCTCCTGATGACTGTGGGTACGGAATCCTAGATAATAAATCAGCGCATGTGTTAATCCTACCTGGAATGTACTCTATTTTTGTGTTGTATCCCTGTAGATTCAGCGCCCACGTCTGTATTTTCCTGTTCTGCACTGGAGCTTCTAAAAAAGACTTTAAAGGCATATGGTCAGTTCTAATAACAAAATTTGCGTTATGTAAGTAGTAATTTAGTTTCTGAAGAGCGTAATGAATGGCATACTGCCTCTTTCTCAATAGTAGTCCATTTTCGTTGTGATTTGCTAAGTTTATGAGATAAGAAGTAGATTGGCCTTTCATTTTTAACCCCTGGTATTCCAGACTCTTTACCTTCATATGGTTGAACCAAACATGCTCCTACTGCATTGTCCGAAGCATCTGTATATAGTATTAATTGTTTGTTTAAGTCTGGATGCGTCAATAGTGGTACCAGTGTTAAGCTGTTTTTTAAATACTCGAATGCTTTTTGACACTCATCATCCCACTTAAATCTAGCGTATTTGCCTGTTAAATTTGTAATAGGTTCTGCTATCTTTGAAAACGCTGGGACAAACCGCCTATAATATGCACATGTTCCTATAAACGCACGTACTTCCTTAACGTTAGTTGGAGGAGGTAATTCTTTAATAACCTTTATCTTGTCCTGGTCTGGTTTAATACCTTCTCTATTTATAATATACCCCAAATATTTTGTTTCTGTCTTTAAAAACTGGCATTTACTAAGCTTCAATTTAACATCATGCTTTCTTAACCTGTCAAACACTAATTCAATATGTCTTAAATGATCCTGTACGTCTCCTGCTGTGAAAATGAGTATGTCGTCTATATAGGCTAGGGCAAACCTTTGCATACCTTCTAATACTTCATTTATTAAGAGCATGTAGTGAGAGGGCGCAGTTTTGACCCCAAAAGGCATTCGTAAAAATTCGTAAGAGCCCATATGGGTACAGAAAGCACTCTTCTTTTGCGCGTCCTTCGACATCGGAATACACCAGAATCCTGACCTTGCGTCCAGCGTCGTGAAATATGTAGAGCCATTAAGCAGCCCTAAAATATCATCAATTACCGGCAGTGGGTACGCTACATTCTTGGTAATTTTGTTCAACGCCCTGTAATCGCAACAGAAGCGACTCGAACCATCAGGTTTGGCCACTATGACGACCGGAGATGACCATTCTGACTTTGACCTTGTTATTATTCCTGCTTTCAACATCTCTTCTATTGCCTTTTCCACGATTTCTCTATTTAATGGAGTTCTATATGGTTTTAAACTTATTGGTGGATGATCTCCCGTGTCTATTTCCATTGTAACTGTTTGTGTCTTTCCCAATTCTAAATCATCAACTGCAAACACATCCTGATTTTGCTTTATAAGTTGTTCTAATACTTCCTTATTTTCTGGCGGAGCTTTTAACTGTGACAACAATTCTTGTTCTCTTGTTATTTTGTCTAGTGAATGTATTTGGGCTTTATTTCTTCTGGATGGATGGATCAATTCATCCATTCTGACGTTCCCTCTTCTTCCGCGTCCGCGTCTGTTATTAACTCTTTCACTAGAAGTTTCTGAATAACTTGTTCCCGACATTTCTGCTCTATTTGTTGCCAATATGTCACTAATGTTATGATCTAGTTTGGCTATCACACATCCTCTGTATAATTTGATTTCTCTACCTGTGTTGTTGATAACCATCACTGGAAAGGTTAAGTGTTTATCCAACGCCACTATTCCATCCGGAACTTCCAAACCAGGCTCACCAATTACTTCTTCTTGTAACTCAGTGATTCTGACTGTTTTTCCTGCCACATAATATGGGTTTCTCTTCAGCTTTGCTTGTATCAAATTAACCGACTGTGGTTTTAACGTCGTGGACATTTTAACTCTAACCAGTGCTGATATATGCATGTCTTCCTCCATATCTACATAGACGTCCTTGAATTTTAATTTATGTAAATCATAGAAAAGTCTTACTCCATTTTTTATTAAAAAATCTCTTCCTATCAACATGTTTCTATTTAAATCCTTCACCACATGAAAAAGATGTCTTATGTTGATCCCTCCTAACTTAAAATTTATCATTGTTTGTCCAATTACTTGTAAATTCTGTCCAGTAACAGAGTGTAAATTATTATGACTCTTAAATACTCTACAATTTCTTACTATTTTGTATAGAAAACTTTCTTTTACTACACTAACCTGAGCTCCCGAATCAATTAATGTACGAACTCTATACTTTCCTATTTCTATTATACAAGAGCTATAATCTGTTTTATTTTCTATAAATTGCTTGACTTCATCTAATTGAAAATATTCTCTGTTCGTCCTACTATACCTATTATTAACATACTCTTTAAACCTTGGGACCTTATTATTTCCCTTCCTACCATAGGTCCCATTTAATAGGTAGGGCGCCGGTTTTCCTGCGTTCTTGTACCTGTAAAATTCCTGTGTCTATCTACAACATTCCTACTCACCCTGTTATTGTCATGTCTACCCTGTGTATTCGACTGGACACGCCTGTTATTACAAAAACGAGAAACATGTCCCCGTTGACCACAAACCCAACAGACAATATTTGTACTATTTGTGTTGACTACTGTCTCCCTTGTAGGGTATCTCATATTTCTTCTTTCCTCGTTATCATATCTATTTCTACCTTGTAACGTCTGTATTCCTCCTCTTCTATTCCATCCGAATCTTGTTTGTCCTATTTCCATGGGCTCCTCAACTCTGTCTTCTCGATTACTTCCTACTTCTCGTCCTGTTCTCAATCTAAATCTACGTCTCAAATTTTCTTCTTGTACCGCGATATCTACCGCTTGTGATAACCTCTCAGGGTTTTCCCTCATCAACTTAAATTTCAAACCATCGGATTTTATGCCATCTACAAAAATCCCTACTAACATCCTCTCCACCTCTTCTCCTCGTACATTCTGTCCTAAGAATGCCTCTTCAGCCAGGTTAATCAACCTATCGCTGAACAATTGTACCGTCTCTCCGTTATTTTGTTTAGCCTGTCTCAACACCGAAAATGCATGTTGTGGATCCGTTATTTCCGCATACTTCCTTGCTAGGTCTTCCTTGAATTGTTCCCATGTCTCATCTACTCTAGCCTCTAACTTTCTTCTTATATGATCCGAAACCGGTTCCGTTGCCGTCTGATAAGCCAGTCTCATTCTTTCTTCATCTGTTGCTGAGATTAAATACGCATATTTTTCTATGGAAGTGACCCATTTCTTAAAGTCTCTGGCCTGTCCACTAAACTTCACAATTTCTGTTGCCATTCCTTGTTGTTTAATAACCATATTAAGTCTGCCTACCGCTGTTCCTACCCCCGTCAAAACTTGTGCTAAGGTGTCTTGTTCCGCCATGCTGAAATATATTTAAACAGAGCAAGCAAACAACTTCACAATTGTAATTTCCTAATTTAAGAAACACCAATCACTTATTTCTAAAGAACAGTTCAATCAGTTACCAGGTTTATAAATTTCCGTACTTCTGTTTCTCGATCCAAGCACGACGTATTTTCCTAGGCTCGCCGTCAGATTACACTCAACGCTGTAGTAGTTGAAACCAATCGTGCCCCTCAGACAGTTCGTTTGTTCTTCTCAGGCAGTCTCTCTTCTTGGGATGCTCAGTACCGTGCTTCAACCCCTGGTTGGGTCCCTTCTGAGATGGAGTACATCATTGACGTCTTGAGATAGTCAGTCTGACAGACAACAGCAAGCGGCTCTCGATTGCAGTGGAGCCCCGAGATAGTCGGACTCGTCAACAAAACATTGGGCAACCCTTAATTATTTGCTGTCTCGATTGTTTTTTTTTTTTTTTCAACGTTCTTTTTTCTATTTATTAGCGTACCGAAGGTAACCTATTTAACATTGAGGCTGACTTGATCGTTTTATTAAAATGTTCTTTCTCACCTGACTCAACGATCAGACGACTGGATTTCTGGATTGCCCATTTAGCCAAAGTTCTGTGAAGTCTAGAGCGTGGGTGTCCCTGTTTTTGAATGATCAAAGAGCAGCACTTTCCGACAGCAAGTTTCAAATCGATCAGACACGATCATAGAGCAGTCTTGGTCAGCTCCCCGAAACAACGATGTATGGCAGCGGCTTTGGTAGCCCGTTGAAACAAACGACAACGCAGGTGGCGGCTTGGAGCAAGCTCTTGAAAATGGCAAAATTCAGGCTATAGTAAGCCTTTTGGAAGTGATAATTCTAGGCAACGGCTATGGTAAGCCCCTTGAAAACGATAAAGTTCAGGCACCGGCCATGGTAGGCCTCTTGAGGTAAAAAATTGCAAAACAGCGGGTATGACAAGCCTCTTGAGGTGAACAATGCAAAGCGCCGGCTATACCAAGCCTCTTGAGTTGTACAATGAAAAGCGACGGCTCTACCAAGCCTCTTGAGTTGTACAATGAAAAGTGACGGCTATACCAAGCCTCTTGACGCTAATTTATTTGTTATCTCAAGTCTTGAAAAAGACTTACAGACGACCACCCCTGGCCGGGCTTTTGGTCTCTGTATTCACAGATAACTGATACTTATTGGCCATCTTTCTCATTGCGCCTTGTTACGTTCACTGGTTGTTCAAAAGCGTGCCGAAATTGTTTCTGTCGATTTAGAGAAACGGAGCAAGGATCATCTTCTCATCTTTTGACCTCCGCGATGTTACATAGTTACTTCGCGTTGTTTCTTTGTAGACCAGATTATACCAGGCTCGAATCCTCGGTCGTAGGCTCCATAATTAGTCCTGTAACAGTGTACAGAGACTAACAAACACTTGGCTTTTAATACAAAGACTGTTTATTTTCTTGATGGTGACAATATGGCCTCCTCTCAGATCTCAGGCGGGATGTAAACTGCCCCCAGACAACCCACTACGTCACGATTGAGCATCTCTCCTCGCTTTCAGTCCCAATGCTCAATCGTGCTGTAGCTGTTTCCACTAGATCCTAATAATACCCCAGTACTCGACTACTGTTACATACCCACTCCCATACGAATCCGGATACGCCTTTGTGTGTCATCAGAATTGGCAGGTCTCACATTAAAAATAACTTTGTTAGTGAAAAATCACTAGTTAAGCAAAACATCAAAGGAATGTCACCGCTTTCAATGATTTAAGTTGTTTTTGGACCTATCAAAGACATATTCCTTGGGTGGGGGTAAATATAAGACGGCTGGAAAATTTTCATCATTGTTATGGATGGCGGCATATCAAGACAGTATCATATCATTGCCATGAATAGCGGCATATCAAGACAGTATCGTGTCATTGTTATGGATAGCAGCATATCAAGACAGTATCATGTCATTGCCATGGATAGCAGCATTTTAAGACAGTATAATGTCACTACCATTGTGGGCAGTATATCAAGACAGTATCATGTCATTGCCATGGATAGCGGCATATCAAGACAGTATCATGTCATTGCCATGGATAGCAGCATATCAAGACAGTATCATGTCATTGCCATGGATAGCAGCATATCAAGACAGTATCATGTCATTGCCATGGATAGCAGCATATCAAGACAGTATCATGTCATTGCCATGGATAGCAGCATTTCAAGACAGTATAATGCAACAGACAGTTTTCAAAATAATTGATCGTGAATGAAGGCAAACAAATGTGGACATACTATAGTAGATGTTTTGAGTGGTTAAGTTGCCTGCCCCATGCTCTGAATGTTGTCTTTCCGTTTCTGGACCTGCCATTTAGTAGGTTAGAAGTGCAGTTTTCTTTGGGTTGACGCTGGAGTTACAGAGTTTGTGCTCTGTGCAATGCTGTCAGCAGATTGCTTTGCAGACAGAGACAGAGCCATATGTATAAAGCCTAGTGCATGCCTAATTATGAAGTTGGCCCTCTCATCGTTAAACACCTTTAAGCCTTTTAGGGGATTTTAGATTAAATGTTTAACTACAGTAAAGGACAGGAGACTTTTATCAAAACTATTCTGGAGAGAAATGTTAAAAACTGATCAGTAAAAGGTAGGCAGTTGTAAAAGAGGAAAGTTAATATCAAGAGATAGATGAGCGTCAGTCTGTCTGAATGTACGACACAGCCAACAGACAGAAAATTGTGGAGATTGATTACAGCCAACATTTATTGCAAACATGACTGAGTTGAAGTGAAGGCGGTCGACAAGATATTTACCACACCTCTCATCAAAATATATAAATTTTATGTGGGTGAATTTAATGCTAAATTTGGAAATCAACAGGATGGATGCATAATAGGCAAGTATGGACTTGTACAATGGGCAATTGAGCTTGGATGATAATTCTAAACACCTGGTATCAACATCACCCAAGGAAATTATGGACATGAAGAAGTCCTGACTATAAGATCAGAAATCAGATTGGTTACATTCTCATCAACAAAAGATTTTGAAATGCCTTAAAAATCTCAAAAACTATGCCAAGCATAGACTACTACAGCAACCATAGATTGATTAATCATAAGCAATATACATATAACATTAAAGAAGTTAAAATATACACCAAGAAATACAAAATTTGATCCATGTGCGTTGAAAAGAGAGGGAAAAGATCACAGATAAATTCAACGTATAGGTAAAGAACAGATTTTATGCATTGTCCGATATGGAAATATTATTTCAAGATGTCCGCGACCAATGCGAAATAGTAAAGAAATCAGTTAACCAAGCTGCAGAAACAACTATGCCAAACATGAAGATGATAAGATGTAAGAAATGGATGACAGAAGACAATGTAAGACTTATGGAAACAAGAAGAGATAACAAACCTAACCATGTCAAATATGAAGAGATTCACAGGAAAATTTTGAAACTGCAAAGAGGCAAATGAAGTATGGCTTTAGGAAAATTGCAGGAAAATTTAAAACCAACACACTACCCGGAATACCAAAAGAATGCAAAAAAGAATTGACATCACTGATAAAATAATACACACATCAACGGGTTGCCTAAAAACCAAAGATGGCAAAGTCATAATAGAAAAAGATCAGATTTTACACCCGTGGTTAGATTATGTGAAAGACTTTTATGATGATACAAGAGAAGAACAGTATGATATTCGGAATAATAATGAAGGACCATCAATTTTGAAGATGGAAGATCAGAATGCTCTTAACCATATGAAAACTGGCAAAACCCCTGGTCCAGATAACATCACAGCAGAAATGCTCAATGCCTTAGAAGAATATTGAATAGACAAGGTCACCAGACTGCTGAACACAATATATGATACTGGAGATATACCTCCTGAATTACGTAATTCTATATTTATTGCAATCTCGAAGAAATCAGGAGTCTTGGAATGTGATCAACATCGAACAATGAGTATGTTGAGCCACATCATGAAGATTTCGCTAAGACTTATCATGCAAAGAGTTAGGAAGAAAATATATCCCGCAAAGGAGAGCACACTGTGGATTCGTAGAAGGCAAGGGTACACTAATTGCTGTGTACATGCTGAAAACATTAATTGGACATTCTAAAGAAGTAAACAAAGACCTACATCTTTGCTTTATTGACTAAACAAAGGCTTTCGATAAGGTAAGACATGTCAACATGATGAAGATGCTTGCAGATCTACAAATTGATGGGAAAGACGTTAGACTTGTAAAAAACATATTGCAAACAACAAACTGCCATATAGATTGATAATGTTGAGTTGTGTTGAGCTAAGAACCGCCATCACTGCACTCAGGACATTCCCATACGCGCTCCGTCCCCTCATTCAACAGCCAGCGAAGCATCATACTACTAATCGCTCCCACCGCTATCTGATTGAAAGTTCTCCTAGTCTTCCCTCTCAGTACGGGTTCTCAGTATGTTTCCTTGCCTTCTCCACCTGGCCCCACAGGCACTCTACCACCTCTCCCTCGTCCATAGGCAATCTACCACCAAGACGTGCATTCAAAGATTGATTAATTGATTTAGGAATCGACATCACAGCATTCGGGGCATTCCCATAAGTGCTCCGTCCCCATCCTCAGCAGCCAGCGAAGAGTTCCAACACAAGACTAATAGTACCAGTAGCAATCTGATTATAAGTCAGTGTCGCCTTTCCTCTGAGCGTTGAGTTTCGGCCAGATCCCTTCGTCACTCCTCGTTGTCTCATTCTTGCTAGACCATGGTAATCCATTTGCTCCTCCGAGGTGTGCACGTGCTCCCACAAGGCCGCAACCACGTCTGCCTTGTCATGTATCAATACTCCACCAAGTTCTGCAGAGCCAGCCAATCTGTCCGCCTGTTCATTTCCCAGCACACTGGCATGCCCCGGAGAAAAGATCCAGGCGATGCTTGTCACCCGTGACCTCCGAAGCGAAGCAAGCCACTCCGCACGAAGTCTGCACGTCCTCACCCTCGTCAGCATGCTTTCTGATTGATTGATTGATCTAGGAACCGACATCACAGCATTCGGGGCATTCCCATAGTCGCTCCGTCCCCATCCTCAGCAACCAGCGAAGAGTTTCAACACCAATAGTTCATTCATTCAGTAGCATGTCCTTTGCAGAACCTCGCTCCCATAACTACCTTCCGGAAAACCTCTCGATCATAAGCAAGATGTCCCGCGTCTGATACACCCATCTGGAGATCATCCGCCACATCCTGCACCCATCTTCTCTTTGGCCTTCCTCTTCCTCTCTTCCCAGGCATATACCCTTCCATTATTGTTCTCTCCAAACTTTCGTGACGTTTCAAGTGACCAAAATATTTCAATTTTCTTTGTTTTATCGTCTTTAATAGCCAACCTTCTTCAATATTCAACTCCTTGAAGTATGGATGCATTTGTTCTTTTCTTTACCCAAGATATTTTTAGAACTCGTCTATAACATTTATATTCAAAGGCGGTTTATGCGCTGTTCAGCTTGTTTAGTAAGTGTCCATGTCTCACAGGCGTATGTTGCAATGGGAAAGATGCATGCTCTTAAAAATCTAATTTTTGTAGTTCTGTCTGTCCCACTCCATAATTTATTCAGCTGTTTTAGTCTTTGAAGAGCAATTGATAGTCGCCGTTTAATTTCTTTCATTGTGTCCCCGTTGTTGGTAATCAATGACCCAAGATATTCAAAATTTTCCACCACCTCCAATTTTCCCCATTAATGTATATTTCTTTCTCCATGGTAGTTTTATCTGTATGCATTATCTTTGTTTTTACTATGTTAAGATATAAGTTGTGATTTTCACTATTCAATTGGGTTGAGGCTATTAGGTTTTCCATGCCATTCTGTGTTGTGGATAGTAACACTGTATCATCAGCATATCGAATCTCCGGTATGGCATGACCACCGATATTTAGGGCATCATATAGCTCCCTGTTTATATCATCTCTTACATTTCTCATTATATTTTCGGCGTACAGGTTAAACAAATAGGGTGACAGCACGCAGCCCTGACGGACTCCTTGCTTGATGTCAAACCAATCTGATGCCTCGCCATCTATTCTAACTGCTGCTTGTTGGTCTAGATAGAGCATTTTTATGAGTTGTACTACATGTGATGGAAAGCCCATAGTCCTCATGATTTCCCAAAGTTTCTGATGCTGTACACAGTCAAATGCCTTTGA
Source organism: Cepaea nemoralis (assembly GCA_014155875.1). Lineage (NCBI taxonomy): Eukaryota > Metazoa > Mollusca > Gastropoda > Stylommatophora > Helicidae > Cepaea > Cepaea nemoralis. The sequence continues at coordinate 204,629 of JACEFZ010013290.1, forward strand.
ATAATCCACAAAACATGAGTATAGGTTTACATTAAATTCTCTGCACTTCTCTATTATTAAATGCTAGTTGAATATGTGATCTCTTGTTCCTCTTCCTTGTCTAAATCCAGCTTGAACTACGTTAATCTCTTCTTCCATTTTCTTACGAAGTCTTGCCATTATGACTTTTAGTAGGATTTTACTTGCATGACTGATCAGGGCAACAGTTCTATAGTTGGTGCATAATTTCAGGTTGCCCTTTTTTTGTATTGAAATGAAGATAGTTCTCTTCCAATCTTTTGGCCATATACCATATTTCCAAATCTTTGTACATAATGCATGATATATGTGTATGCTTTCTTCTCCTCCCGCTTTAATTAGTTCAGCTGGTATCTCATCACATCCAGGAGATTTACCATTCTTCAGGTGCTTTATAGCCCAAGCAAATTCATCTAATGAGGGTTTAGGTTCTGTCTCTGCTGTCGTTGGCTCATGTATCTCATTCATATCCTCTGTCACTCATATCATACATTCCACTGCAGTACTCCTGCCATCTTTCTAGAATTTGTCTAGATTCTGTTAAGGTATTTCCCATCTTGTCACAGATAACATTCAATTAAGGTTGAACATTTCTTGTCAATAACTTCATTTCTTTGAACATTTCATAATCTCTTCCAGTCTTATGATATTGCTCTATTCTGTTACAACAATCTTGTATGTATTTGAATGGTTAACCTCTCAACCTCATCACACACTACTTTAAGCTTTCCCTCATACAGACTTCTCACATTCCACGTTGCTATTCTCACTCTGTTTCTTAGTCTGACACAGGGGATTTCCTTGGTAACACAGTCAGGATTAACTCCGTCATCACGATTACTAGTACTGGTCCCTGTGTCACACTCTTCCCCAGTGTTATCTGATCTGCCTGGCCTGGGGGTCTCGCCACCAGATCTCTTTCTTATTATGTTTTCTTTCATGGTTGTTTTGGTTTCTTGGCAAGTTTTGCAGAAAGTAGTTTGCCATTGCTTTCCTTCTGGGTAGTGACTGCACTAGTCGGTGGCCATAGCCATTGTCTCTACTGATGAGATCATCTGCCTATCGCCGCAGAGTGCAAGACCATAACCAACAATAATCTGTCGGCTGCTCTCACACTCCATCCACCACCTGCTTCCATGGCTTCACGTAACCCTGATAGGGGGGCTAAACGGGTACTCCACCTTGCCCAAGGGTGTCCCGTAGACTAACGGGTCGCCTTTCTTCTAAGCGTCTAGCATCGGCCAGATCCCCCCGTCAATCCTCGCTGCCTCATTCTTGCCAGACCATGATGATCCATTTACTCCTCCGAGGTGTACACGTGTTCCCACAAGGCCGCAACCACGTCTGCCTTGTCATGCATCAATACTCCACCAAGTTTTGCAGAGCCAGCCAATCTGTCCGTCTGTTCATTCCCCAGCACACCAGCATGCCCCGGAGAAAAGATCCAGGCGATGCTTGCCACCCGTGACCTCCGAAGCGAAGCAAGCCACTCTGCACGAAGCATGCCTGTCCTCACCTTCCCCAGCATGCTTTCTGAGTCATTACAATCACGATGTGTGTGTATGTATCGTATTCTCGATCCAGCGGAAAGCTGCAGCGACCGTCTCCACCTCCATTCTTAAGCTAGATGTTGTGGTATCATATGCCAGGCTCTTCTGCACCAAACGTCGGCCATTAGCTTTTGCTATGAACCCCCAGGCACTTCTCCTAATTCTCGACACCGAACCATCTGTGTAGATAATCACATCACCCGAGCGAGCATTATTCTGAATTAGTTGCTGGATTTCCACTTCCGTGGCCCCTGCTGGCCACTCCCTGCACTCCCGGCTCAATGTGATTATAACTCTGCACAAGTCTGACTGCTCCGCTGGCACTCTGACCCACTCCTCTCCTCGCCTAATGTTCTCCAAGATGCACACCTGTCTGATCGTATCCTCCGCCTGAGCCATCTATGATTTCCCTCTTATCAGTCGCTGACCCTTAACTGCGCCCAGCGCCTCATGCAAAGGGTGATCTGTGTCTGCAGCTACTCTGAGGTATGCCTTAGCCTACATCACCTTGAGCCTACCAGCAACAGTCGGCAAACCAAGGATGTAACGCATATACACTACTGGGGTGTCTCTAGTGCATCACAGAATGACCCGCATAGCTTAACTTCACAAGCTGACTCTTTGAGACCGTGAGCAGTCCTGGTCCATAATCAATCATGAGAGGATCAAGTGCTGGTATAGTGTGAAAAGTATTCTCTGCTCTGTGTCCATTGCAGCCATAGTTTTAAGTGCATTGAGTCCCTTTTGAGATCTTGTCACAACCATATCCGCATGGTCCTTGAAGGACAGGCTCCTGTCAAATGTGATTCCCAGATACTTCAGTTTGTTCTCTCTGTTGTCGTTTCTACCATCTATCGTGAGGCTTAGGACATCAGCACTCACAATCCTGTTGTCCAGAGAGCACCATAAAACAGCCGCCTTTTCCGGGTGCATGACAGCACTCATTTCAGTGAACCAGTCAATCTCTTTGTCTCCTGTTGCCTGTAGTTCCTGCCGCCTGTAGCTCCTGGGCTGTTTGTACCCTATCTCTCCCCTGCCTATATGCAAGAATGTCATCTGCAAACGTTAGTATCCTTCCAACCCCTGGTGCTTCTATGTTTGCAATCTTGCTCGTATACACGTTAAAGAGCACAGGTGAGATTGTAGATCCATGTGGCAGTCCCGGGGTTAACGTATGTGGCTCTGAGGTCCGTGCACCCAGACGGGGAGCAAGACTGATAATGAAGTAGCTCAGTATCAGCCTAATATGAGAGGTGTGCGACAGGGATGTGTAATGTCTCCAGATCTTTCTTCCCCTTTACTGTGAAAATATTTACAGGAATTTAGAAGATATGCTGGGGCATATAGAAAGAATGGAAGATAAGTAGGGAAACAAAACTCGCTTACACTCAGGAAATAAGTGACAGTAGACCCCGAGGTAGACCAAGAAGACGGTGGAGAAATAATATATATACGGACCTACAAGCACTTGGAATCAATGACTGGCAAGAGAAGGTCAACCAAAGAGACGAATGGAGACGGATTGTATCTGCAGCAAAGAACCTCAATGGCTCGGACGCTGAAGAAAAAGAAGAAGAAGAAGAAGAAGAAGAAGAAGAAGAAGAAGAAGAAGAAGAAGAAGAAGAAGAAGAAGAAGAAGAAGAAGAAGAAGAAGAAGAAGAAGAAGAAGAAGAAGAAGAAGAAGACAGAAATCAACATTGGGGGACGTAACATCATTAACAATAATACGCAGATGATACAGTATTGATTGCAGACAATCAACAGGACCTGCAAAATTTAGTAGATGCGGTTGTTGCACACAGTGAATAACTAGGGTAAGAAGACACAGATTATGGTAGTCACTATGAATAATGAAATACCACAATGTAATATCCAAGTAAATGGAATATTCTTAAACAAATGAATTGGTACAATTCTCTCGGAACAGTCACAAAATCTGATGGGAGATGCCTTGAAGAGATTAGAACAAGAATTGCCAAGGCGAAGGTAGCCTTTTGCATGATGGAAAACATACTGACCAATAAAAAGATGTCAATTACAACGAGAAAAGGAATGAAGTGCTACAAAGAATCTGTAATTCTGTTTGGATGTAAAGCGTGGGCATGAGCAGACAAGCTGAAAAACTTCTGATGGCTGTGGAAATGCAAAGAATACCATGGACGGACAGAAAAACCAACGGTCAAGTCCTACAAAACACACACGCACACACACACACACACGCACGCACGCACACACACACACAACAAATGAAAATCGTAAATTGATTAGAGAAGTTAGACGTAGACAGTCAATATTTTGTGGACACAATATGAGAAGAAACGAAGGTGTGTAGGTCAGCATGGCCGAATCGATAAGAACGTGTGTTCTTAAATATCTGCTGTGCTGATGCTGAGATAAGGGGCTCAGCCCTATACCGGGTAGTTGGACTAAAATGTTGACCTGTCGTGCTTACTTTGAGACGTTAATTACAAGTACCTCAGAAGTCAGAGTTTTTTCGTCTGATTGCAAGGTACACGGTTAATAGGAAAAGCTAATCCATACGAAAAATTGAGTCCAGCACTACTGGAAGTAGTTTGTGTGGACTACACTTGAGTTCAAAACGAGCGAGCGCAAGAAAAAAATTGAAGAACTTGTTGACAACTGGCAAGATTGAGGGGAAAAGAATAAGAGGAAGGCAGAGAAGTATACCAGCCTAGATGGCTTGGCCACGTGGTATTGTCGAGAGAAGAGCACAGAGCTGATCTACGACTGTTGTTATCGTGTGAGATGCAAAACATGACAGCCCACGCTTATCGGCATAGCACATTATGATAATGAATGACGTAACATCTCTGTCTATTATTTTGGGGGATTATGCAAAGTATGTTTGTTCAATGCCTGTATGCAATCAACTATGGCAAGATTAAAGAGAGCTGTGATTACATGGATCTGTTATTGTAACATGGACGATCATCTCTGTTCTTTATTTCGCCTGTCTAGTGCAGTGTATTGATTAATATGCTGCTATCTTTTCATGCCATTCAGCAAGACTCCATTATTTCTCCTGTCATCACCTCTTTTCCCATTAATTCTACCAGATGTTTCAACATATTACAGTTTTTCGCTTTTAATGGCATGATAAAGAATGTCGAGTGTTTTCTTCTAATGTTTATGGAATGTTTGTATCGTGTGTGCGCAGCCGCTAGAGCACATGTTTAAAACTACTCATCATCTCATCATGTTCCTCTTGTACCTTGCGGTGTCGAGGTGAAGTATAAACATCGTGAGAGTGCCCGATTATGGGCTTCATGTATCGATATTCCAATGGACTCTGTTATTCCCTTCGTCCAACGTTTACGTGGTCGGCCTCTTCCTCTGTTTCCATCTGGTCTGTACATCATTGCTTGTTGTGGTATACTGTTGACTGGTAACCTACTTGCATGGCCAAACCATTTGACTTGCTGCTTTCTAATAACATCTAGTGCTGCTTTAACCCTCACTTTAGTCCTGATTTCTTCATTTCTGATCTTTCTCTTCTTGATACGTTGAGTATTCCTCTCAGGAATCTCATGTCTGTTGTTGTGATTTTTCTTTTCTCTTTTTCTGTCATTGTCCAGGTTTGGCATTGGCAGCATAGAGTTAGTAGAAAGATTGTGTTGTAAAGTGCTTTCTTACTAGTTATTGATACATGTTTGTTCTTTAGTATTGGTGCTATTTGTTCAATGAGTTAGTTTGCCTTATTGCATCTATTTTCGACCTCGTCTTCTGATCTGCCATAGGATGATATTATACTTCCTAGGTACTTGACACCGCATCTGAAACTTCTTTACTTGTTTCAAGGGATGTTCGTTTAGGTGAATTGTTTTTGTTTTTTCCCCCTTCTTTAGTTAAAGTCATTACCTCTTTTTTGCTTGTGCTAATTTTCATGTTATGTTCCCTACATATTTCGTTTAGACTATTCATGTGGTCTTGTAATTCAGCTTCTGATTTTGATATTAGTGTTTGGTCGTCCGCGAAGTTGATAGGGGGTTTCACTGATTATGTATGAGTGAGGTCGGATGAGTGTTCGACACCAACGTTCGTCGTATCGTTTAGCGAGGGAAAGAGTACTCCTCTGTGCATTCAGACCTACAATACATGATGCCCTATCTCATCACAGAACCAGCGCAGGTTCTTGCTTCGGGATAAGGGAGGTGGCTCTCAGTTCTATAGAACAGTGTCGGAATTCACTAGAGTCAGGTTACTCAGTTCTATAGAACAGTGTCGGAATTCACTAGAGTCAGGTTACTCAGTTCTATAGAACAGTGTCGGAATTCACTAGAGTCAGGTTACTCAGTTCTATGGAACAGTGTCGGAATTCACTAGAGTCAGGTTACTCAGTTCTATGGAACAGTGTCGGAATTCACTAGAGTCAGGTTACTCAGTTCTATAGAACAGTGTCGGAATTCACTAGAGTCAGGTTACTCAGTTCTATGGAACAGTGTCGGAATTCACTAGAGTCAGGTTACTCAGTTCTATAGAACAGTGTCGGAATTCACTAGAGTCAGGTTACTCAGTTCTATAGAACAGTGTCGGAATTCACTAGAGTCAGGTTACTCAGTTCTATAGAACAGTGTCGGAATTCACTAGAGTCAGGTTACTCAGTTCTATGGAACAGTGTTGGATTTCCCTCGAGTCAGGTTACTCATTTCTAAAACAGGTATGCTGGCTTTTAATATAAATTAAGCATCCTTATCAAGAGTTACACCGACATCCAAGGTCTGCTGTAAGAGGTCTTTAACACCATTTGTCGTGCGCCTTCACTGTGCATCGTACAGACTTCCTCCATTCCGTCCCTTAGTGTTACTACCCACATCATCATCATCATCATCATCATCATAGTCATCACCAAGACCCATGATAAGCTCGTTTGGTCAAGATGTGTTATTTCGCCACCAGAGTCATGAACCAGGTCAGCGTTTTTAACTAGATCATGCCATGTGGCAAAGGCATTCAGATATTTACACCTTTCCCTTCCCTGTGCTCATTTCCCATCAATCTTACCAGTTGTCACTAAATTTTAATGTTTATTTCTCCTCATAACGAGCTCAAAATATCGTCTTCGCTTAATTCCTTCAATAAATTTACGGTTTTTATGTGTTTCTTGTAGGACTTTCTCATTGATTTTATGCCCCGTCCATTGGATTAGTTGCAGTTTCCTCAGAAATTAAATGTCAATGCATGCATATGGGTCATTTACTTACTAAGAACTCTTTACAATTAACCAATTGTCGAGGAAGAGTTAACCTTAACCACGCGCACACGTGACTTCGCATTTCTTTCATATTCTAGAAGGAGCCTGAGCCACCAATCCGGGACGGGAGGGAATAGGTGTAATGTAAAGCCTTTGAATTCATTACCCACTAGTGATACCAAGTGTCATGGCTGCGTGTGTTTGGGGAGGGGAGGCAGAGGCGCAAAGGGGGAGCGATCGATGCCCTGGTACTGTATTTTTAAAAAAAATGTTGAGCCTAGTTTCCTTTTGGGATAAAAGTCATCATGGTCGTCCACATTTATTTTATATGCTCCCTTTCCCTAGCTATATAACCTGGATACTGCCTCTGGTGGTGCCCAATGAAATCATTTACTCTTTCACTTCCCGGGAGAAGCTAGTGAAAGTATATCTACATTATGCACACCTATAGGACAGAGACAAACAATGTGAAAAGAAAGGCACCATAGAACATTTTGACGAATGGACAGATCAGCGGCACAAGAGGCAAAGAGAGCCCGAACGAAATGCTTTATAATCTAAAAGGCAAATAGCATGGAGGATTAGTATCATTAGAATTTATACCGAACACCAAGGCTTGAGATCTATGGGCTGACATGTACATCAACACTACGTGATGATAATGACTTCTTCTGTGAATAATAATATTATTGGCAGCCATAAGAATCAACGACCTTGCAGGAACATTTCAATGCATCAAGACACATGTTAGATTAAAATGTGTAAAGACTCCTGATTTTTTTTTATTATACAATGAACATATGATGAAATCTACAGAAAATATGCTAGGGATCATGGGTTGTGGACATAATATAAATAACTAGCGTTATGCTGATAACACTGTCTTGATAGCAAGTCAGAAGAAACTACAGGAAACGATACAGTGGTTGTTAGAAAGTGAAAAAAATCGGCCTTAGACTGAATAATAGGAATGCAGAAGTCATTGTGATATCAAAACAATAAAGCATGCCTACATGTGTTAATAAAGTAAATGATGTTATTTTGGGGCAAGTGCAACAAGTTCAAATATCAGGGTAAATGGATAACATTATATGGAAGATGCATTACAGAGATAAAGAACAGAATAAAACAAATAAACAACTACATTCTATCAAATGACGAACATTTTATGCAATAAATCGTTGTCATTGAAAGTTAGAAAAATAATTCTTGCATATTACATAGAACACGTTTTCGCATATGGTTACGAAATCTTGAACAATCAATAAATAAGCCGAAACATCACCGGAAGCGTTGAAGATGTGTTTTATAGAAAAATGCTGGAATTCCCTTGACTGCTAAAATGAGCAATCCGAACATTTTGAGGAAGGTTATGTCGCAAAGGCACCTTATCACAAAGAACAGAAAGAGGCAGTGTTCATGTTTTGACCACATTATGAGAAGAGGGGGTACAGAACACAACTTTGTCGTACTCCGTATCTTATTGTGAAGGACAGAGGGAATAACAGTTCATGGGAATCTCGTTACATGAAGCCCATAAACGGGCAATCTCCTCCTGCTTATACTTCACCTCGACACCGCAAGGTACAAGATGAACACGATTAGATGGGATAGGATAATGAGAAGACAAATCTAGAACATGTTGTGACAACGATAAAGAATTGTGGAGAGAGAGAGAGAGAGAGAGAGAGAGAGAGAGAGAGAGAGAGAGAGAGAGAGAGAGAGAGAGAGAGAGAGAGAGAGAGAGAGAGAGAGAGAGAGAGAGAAGAAGAAGAAGAAGAAGAAGAAGAAGAAGAAGAAGAAGAAGAAGAAGAAGAAGAAGAAGAAGAAGAAGAAGAAGAAGAAGAAGAAGAAGAAGAAGAAGAAGAAGAAGAAGAAGAAGAAGAAGAAAAAGAAAAAGAAGAAGAAGAAGAAGAAGAAGAAGAAGAAGAAGAAGAAGAAGAAGAAGAAGAAGAAGAAGAAGAAGAAGAAGAAGAAGAAGAAGACAGCGAGAACAATTTCTGGACAATCTTGTGTAAAGGCAAGGGAGGAAGTGAATATACGAATTGATTCATGCAGTTTGCAATAACAAGATCTGGAGAAGACATCATGTCATATGCCACGGTGGGCGGCATATAACGACAGTATCATGTCATTGCAATGGATAGCTGCATATCAAGACAGTATCATGTCATTACCATTGTGGGCAGCATATCAAGACAGTATCATGTCATTGCCATGGATAGTGGCATATCAAGACAGTATCATGTCATTGCCATGAATAACGGCATTTCAAGACAGTATCATGCCATTACCATTGTGGGCAGCATATCAAGACAGCATCATGTCATTGCCATGAATAGCAGCATATCCAGACAGTATCATGTTATTGCCATGGATAGCGGCATATCAAGACAGTATCATGTCATTGCTATGGATAGCGGTATATCAAGACAGTATCGTGTCATTGCTATGGATAGCGGCATATCAAGACAGTATCATGTCATTGCTATGGATAGCGGCATATTAAGACAGTATCATGTCATTGGTATGGATAGCGGCATATCAAGACAATATCATGTCATTGCCATGAATAACGGCATTTCAAGACAGTATCGTGTCATTACCATTGTGGGCAGCATATCAAGACAATATCATGTCATTGCCATGTATAGCAGCATATCAAGACAGTATCATGTCATTGCCATGGATAGCAGCATATCAAGACAGTATCATGTCATTGCCATGGATAGCAGCATATCAAGACAGTATCATGTCATTGGTATGGATAGCGGCATATCAAGACAATATCATGTCATTGCCATGAATAACGGCATTTCAAGACAGTATCATGTCATTACCATTATGGGCAGCATATCAAGACAGTATCATGTCATTGCCATGGATAGCGGCATATCAAGACAGTATCGTGTCATTGTTATGGATAGCGGCATATCAAGACAGTATCATATCATTGCCATGGATAGCAGCATATCAAGACAGTATCGTGTCATTGCCATGGATAGCAGCATGTCAAGACAGTATCATGTCATTGCCATGGATAGCAGCATATCAAGACAGTATCATGTCATTGCCATGGATAGCAGCATTTCAAGACAGTATAATGCCACTACCATTGTGGGCAGTATATCAAGACAGTATCATGTCATTGCCATGGATAGCGGCATATCAAGACAGTATCGTGTCATTGTTATGGATGGCGGCATATCAAGACAGTATCATATCATTGCCATGGATAGCAGCATATCAAGACAGTATCGTGTCATTGCCATGGATAGCATCATGTCAAGACAGTATCATGTCATTGCCATGGATAGCAGCATTTCAAGACAGTATAATGTCACTACCATTGTGGGCAGTATATCAAGACAGTATCATGTCATTGCCATGGATAGCGGCATATCAAGACAGTATCATGTCAATGCCATGGATAGCAGCATATCAAGACAGTATCATGTCATTGCCATGGATAGCAGCATATCAAGACAGTATCATGTCATTGCCATGGATAGCAGCATATCAAGACAGTATCATGTCATTGCCATGGATAGCAGCATTTCAAGACAGTATAATGTCACTACCATTGTGGGCAGTATATCAAGACAGTATCATATCATTGCCATGGATAGCAGCATATCAAGACAGTATCATGTCATTGCCATGGATAGCAGCATTTCAAGACAGTATAATGTCACTACCATTGTGGGCAGTATATCAAGACAGTATCATGTCATTGCCATGGATAGCAGTATATCAAGACAGTATCATATCATTGCCATGGATAGCAGCATATCAAGAAAGTATCATGCCATCTGCAACGGTGGGCGGCATGTCACTCCACATGAGACTTTCACCCCGTGGTCTTGAGATTTTCAGCTGCTGATTGTCCTTTATGTCACTTCATAATCTTCTCCATCGTTCTTTCGTCTGTCTAGACCAGCTTCTGTGTTTACTGTTGTCACAATATTCTCTAGACACTGCTTTCTCATAACGGTACCTTAAAATATCGAGTGTCTTGTCTATGTGGGCAGTCAGCCTGTAAATTTGTCTTCTGTAACTCATACAAGCAGCCCGTGTGTTACGGAGACCGTAAGGGGAAGCAAATAATACGAGAGAAAGTCAATAAGTAAGCCACAAATGGCTGTAGAAAAATACCTAAATATGATAACAACTTGAAACCAGTTTTTTTGTTTTATACATACATTGTCCCTTTATTTCTCAACATAATTTCCACCAACATTGATGCACTTATCCCATTGTTTTATCAGTCCTCCAATATCGGCTGCATATAACTGCGTGCTCTGTTTTCTAAACCATGTTTTCACTTCACATTCAACTTCGGCATCATTCTCGAAATGTATCCCGCCAAGGTGAGTTTTCAGTGGACCAAAAAGGTGTTAATCGCTAGGGGCTATGTCGGGGCTGTGAGATGGATGTTCCAGAACATCCCACCTTAGTTGGTTAATTTTCTCCTGAGTTAATCGAGCCGTATGTGGTCTGGCATTGTCATGAAGAAGCAAAACTCCTCTAGTCAGCAGTCCTCTTCGAATTGCATCATGAAACATTAATAGACATTCACAGTACGATTCAGAATTCACATCGTCACCTTTCTTCTTGAAATTTGTTAAAAACACTACTTGACAATGTCAGAACACTGTCAACATAACCTTCTATGCTGATGGCGTAACCTTGAATTTTTGGACACAAGGCGAAGAAGGATATTTCCATTGCATTGAAGCATGCTTTGATTCGGGCTGGTAGTCAGCATAAACAGGAAGCATTTCCTTATGAATGTCCTTTGCAGGCAGCCCTGTTGCTCAGACAAAACGCACAACAGCACGTTGCTCTTTAATTATACACTCCGTAAGTACAGTTGCCATTTTGTTTATGCGCTGCGCATGCGCATGAGACACCTAGCGCCACCTGACGAACGGGAATATACAGTTCGATGTTGCTGTCACCCAATGACACCTGTAGAAAACACCTACTACATTTACCTGCAATCCCACAGAACTATGTGACTTACTTATTGACTCACCCTCATAGTAACACTGTCAACTACCATGCATGCCATAAGAAGCAATTAAGGAGGGTTAAGATTGGACTGGCTAACCGATCCCGTCGAAAACATTTTGTAGAATCTAATCAACTATTCATCATGTGCCATGCCGATAAGCGTGGGCGTTAATGCTCATTCGATCACTAGAGTAATGGACCAGCTCAGTGTTATTGTCTCGACCATACCACGTGGCCAAGCCATATAGGTATTTACTTCTCTTCCTTGCCCTTGTTCTCTTCCCCTCGATTTTGCCAGTTGTCACCAAGTTCTCCAATTTATTTCTTCTCATAACGTGACCAAACTCTTTTGACTGACTGCGTCAAATTTCTCTAATCGGTTTACGATTTTCATTTGTTTGGTATGACTTGTTCGTTTGATTTTCTGTCTGTCCATGGTATTCTTTGAATTTTCCTCAGAAACCACATTTCCACAGCTATGAGATATTTTCCAGCTTGTCAAACTCTTTTGACTGACTGCGTCAAATTTCTCTAATCGGTTTACGATTTTCATTTGTTTTGTATGCTTGCTTGTATTCGTTGGCTTGAGCTCCAACGCGAAGTCCTGTATGTTGGATGAAGGCATCCTGTTGTCCAACATCAGTGTGATGTCATGCAGGACCTGAGTTTTGCGTGAGTATCCGTTGTCCCATGTCTGGCTTATTGGTGTGCAGACTGGTGGTTCCTCGCCGTACAGGCAGACACTCTCCGACTTCGGAGGAATCGGCGATCCTACTGACTTTAGCCAGGACCCCGAAGGGACCTGTTGCCCAGGACGCTCGACGAGGACGCGTCAATAGGTCTTGGCCAGTATATAACCCGGCCCTGGTGCCTTGGAAACACCTCTGCGTCCCATTTGTTTGGTATGACTTGTTCGTTGGATTTTCTGTCTGTCCATGGTATTCTTTGAATTTTCCTCAGAAACCACATTTCCACAGCTATGAGATATTTTCCAGCTTGTATGTTCATTGTCCATATATAAGTACAGGTTCGATGTAGAGCCTCAACACGCTTTTTCTCGTTGCAAATGACATCATTTTATTAGTCAATATGTTTTCCATCTTGCAAAAGGCTACCTTCGCCATGACAATTATTGTTCTAATCTCTTCAAGGCATCTCCCATCAGATGATATGACTGTTCCTAGATAAGTGTCGCAATCACCTATAAATAAGTGTAGAGATAAGGAAGTGAGAACATCTCAGGCAACAAGGTTGGAATGAGGCTTTTCTGTATCGCTGACTTACTATCATTCCCCAAGGGAAATCTGCATAACTTGACGCATACATAGAGGCGATAGACGAAACAAAATATTTAAAAAATGAACAAGCTGAATTAATGCCAAATAATACGGAACGGTGTAAATAAAACGCTTCTTAGCCTTACAAAAGAAAATGCCCCTCACGGTGAAGGCATGGCCCTTAAGCTATCCAAAGAGGCAAAGAAAGAACTAATAGAGTGGGAAGCAGGCAGTTCTATGATAATAGCAGCATCATTTAGAACCTGATTTTACAAAAAAGTAAACTTAGAAGGAGATGAAGCCTTGCTACAAACCTTTGAGAACAAAGTTTTAAGACGCATCTTTGGACCCATTAGGGATACACAAAGTGGAGAGTGGAAAAGAAGAAGTAACAAAGACATTTATGATCTGTTTAAGTCCCCACTAATCACTGGTATCATGAAGGCTAATAGACTACAATGGCTGGGGCATATAGAAAGAATGGAAGATAATAGGGAAACAAACCTCGCTTACACTCAGGAAATAAATGACCGTAGACCACAAGGTAGACCAAGAAGACGGGGAGAGATAATATATATACAGACCTACAAGCACTTGGAATCAACGACTGGCAAGAGAAGGTCAACCAGAGAGACGAATGGAGACGGATTGTATTTGCAGCAAAGAACCTAAATGGCTCGGAACGCTGAAGAAGAAGAAGAAGAAGAAGAAGAAGAAGAAGAAGAAGAAGAAGAAGAAGAAGAAGAAACATAGCAGCGACTCAGTGTTACCCATCATCAAATTACAGGGATGATGCATTAAAGAAAAAACTTCAAAGTGTTGTAGGTAATTAAAGAAATGGCAATATCAAAATGTTTATGGGGGACATACTCGTACATGTCAAGACAGGATTGAATAATACGGGTTATGAAGAAATCATGACAATACACGGATTAGGGGGAAAACATCAAAGTGGAGAATTTTTCACCAGGTTTTTCGAAGCGAAGCAATATATTACAGGCAGAAGTTTTTTTCCACACACCATGTTATGTTATGTCGAACCACGTCATTGCACATTAGGCATTCCCTTCCGTGTTAGTCCTCAGATGCAGCAGCCATCCCAAAGTATATCTGTTTCCTGCACCCTTGAGGAATTGGTAATGATATCTCCTCTACTGACTCTCTCACTCTCTCTCTCTCACTCTCTCTCTCTCTCTCTCTCTCTCTCTCTCTCTCTCTCTCTCTCTCTCCCTCTCCCCCCTTTCCACATAAAAGGATGCATACAGCAACGTGGGTATCAACAGACCACAATACAGAAAATCAAATCGACGTTACCTGTAATAACAATAAAGTTAGATACAAACCATCGCCGACAGATGTAAAATTATTTCACATGAAATCCAGAGTTCACAGTGTCGCTCCAGGCACTTAACTCAGTAGCTGGGCGACGGAACCATGTACTACCAGTCCAATATGAGGAAAATGTGTAAGCAAACCGTAACCAGAAGCAAAAACACTCTAGAGGCTTTAACAGCTCAACAGCCTATCCGGGATATTGGACCGGAAGCTCAGTCTTACAGTCTACTCTTTGCAGTTTTCTCTTGTGGTGTTATTTTTAACGTACACTAGTAGCAAACAGTACATCGTTACTTCCGCCTTATGATAGAAGACTATGATTACGATCTCACCAGCCCAGAGATGTGCGATATCATTAGATACCAACGATCTTGTAAAATTTCCCAGCTCTGTGCTGGGATTGAATTTTCTGAGGTTGACACATCAACCTCTCAGCCACGGCTTCCCCAGACAGCTGTTTACATGCAACAATATGTAATTATATAAGTGACTATAGCAGCATCAAAGTAGTAAACAGAAGTGTGTAACTGATGAGTTGAAATCGAATTTTTTTTTTTTTTGGGTCTATCCTTTCGAAGACTGAGCTTTAACTCTAAAGTCTGGTTACCTGACGTTTAGATTTCAGAGCCCTAAGAAGTGTTCGCATCTATCCGGGTGTGGTTTGTGTACATATTTTCCTTCCACCGGGTAACTAAGTTTTGCCCATACGGGAGATTTGTTGCTGAGCTCCACTTTCTCTCGCCAATCTCAGAAGCCAGCGGGATGTGCGAAACCGGTATACTGAAACTTTACATCTGCTGAGACACACATTAGGATGTAGCCAGCTGATGATTGCAGCTCAGCACGTACACATTAGCTGATATTAGCCCTAGGCTGATTGTGTTTTCTCGGTGGGTTTTGGGTACATCTTTGTTAGCAGACTTCAACCCATTGCCCACAGAGATATACTGGTAGAAAAACACAACAAATAAATGACACGTGTGTTCCCAATCTGACAATAGTTTCCCATATGGCATATATATATATAAATATTGAGCACAACCCACTACTGGCAACGCCGATCGCATTCTGGTATGAACCTAAGGCCTATCCACGTCAATATGGAAATAGGCCTTAGGTTCATACCAGAATGCGATCGGCGTTGCCAGTAGTGGGTTGTGCTCAATATTTAAATTTCAAATGCCGAAACAACCACATAATCAATATATATATATATATATAACAAGCTATATCCATGTATTTTTGTCATCTATAATGGTAAATGTAGTTTCATGGCAGACATTCCTGCTGGGTGTGAAGTGCTAGGCCTTTACATATTCTAGGTCACAAAATAATTTCATTAGGTCGCCAGTTCTTTTCCTCGTCGCCTTTCCTTCGCCAAACACAGAAACTTCTTAAAATTATCCAGTCGTCATTTCATTAGGCGGGATCGACCCCACACGCGTAGTGATTGGGAAAAATAAAAACCCTACCATTTTTTGGGATCGGAACCGAAATATTGTCTTTGCGGGCAAACGCCCTAATCACAGTGTACCACACACGGTATGAATTCTATCAAACCGATTTAAACTATACATATTTCAGCGTGTTTGCTTGTGAAGCTCGTATGTTTCCGAGAGCCCATGCGGGAACCAAAGAATAGTAAGTAATACGGTAGCCTACAAAGCATGTAGCGACTTTAGAGGGTTTGCGTCGGGTCGCTACCTCATCCCGCAGAAAACCTGAGATATCGCAGCCAAGCAATCATGCACACGTTTTTGAAAAGAACAGACAAGTAATCTAACCATCAAAGATTACATAAACCTTTAGAAGAAGAATACATTCGTGAAATATGTTGAAGGATTTACAAGGGATGGATAAAGATCGGAGGGCTGAGCAAGCTGAGGTTGAGGCCTATTCTCCATTTGAGATAAAAGACGGAATAAAAGGAATAAGAAGTGTTTACTTACGGGGAAAGATGTGTACAGACTGGAGAAGGAAATTGAAACATTTCTGTTATTTTGTAAAACCACCTCTTTGGTTTCGCCAGAGAAGGCGAATAGACGTGTGCCATCTGTTTCCCATTTGGTTCATTTGTTGTTTCCCCTGTTACAGGCTCATATTGATTGGGCCTCAGGACTGAAGTAACAGAAAAGATTGCATTCGCCTTATTAGCACTCACAATATTGGGAGAAATCTGGAGGGAATCACACACAGAAAGAAAGTGATTCGAACGAATGTGTCTAGATGTTACACGTGGCAATAGTGGTGAGAAAGACGTTTGCCAGGAACGGATTGAGAAAACCGTTAAAAATAACATTGTTCAACTTGCCTTCGTCCTGGTACGTCTGTTAAAGTACTCCCTACCGTGATATGTCTAGGAATATTGTGGCTTATTTGGTGACAATGGAATGAACTAAATGTTAGCTATGTTTATTTCATTGTGACCGGAATAGAAAAATGATACTAGAACATTCTCAGAGTTTTCGTAATCCTGTCACACGATGATCAAGAATCTTAATTCCAGATTTCTACGGAAACATATAACTTTGTTTCCTTTGAAAACGTTAATGTTTACAACGGTATACTTTTAAACTGCTTTGCCTGCATGATACTTATGTGTGTGTGTGTGAGTGTGTGTGTGTGTGTATGTGTGTGTGTGTAGAGAGAGAGAGAGAGAGAGAGAGAGAGGGAGAGAGAGAGAGAGCAGACTAACCAACTACAAACTAACTAACTAAATAACTAACTAAGTAGCTAACTAACTAACTAACTAACTAACTAACTAACTAACTAACTAACTAACTAACTTGAATAACAAAGTCACAAACAGTAGATTGCACGATTTATTGCATGGCATATTTCGATGCATCTCGTCAGGTACATACTGCAGAATTCACACAACATAAAGTAAAATAACTAAATAAATCCTTCATGCAGAAATATACACATGTTCGCACAATAATGTCAATTGTCTACCACGGTAATTTTAAACTAGCATATCTTTCTGTTTGCACAAAACTGGCCTATGTAGATTAATCATTATGGCGTCTGCAAACTTTAAAAAGTGGCTACTTTGTGTATGACACGAGTTGCAGTGAAAAATATCAGGCAATAAATTGTGCAATCTATTGTTTGTGTCTTCGTTATTCAAATTCACTACTGGAAAACATTGATTCGATTATCTGAACTAACTAACTAGCTAACTAACTAACTAACTAACTAACTAACTAACTAACTAACTAACTAACTAACTAACTAACTAACTAACTAACTAGCTAGCTAACTAACTAACTAAGTAACTAAACTTACTAAACTAACTAACTAACTAACTAACTAACTAACTAACTAACTAACTAACTAACTAAACTTACTAAACTAACTAACTAACTAACTAACTAACTAACTAACTAACTAACTAACTAACTAACTAACTAACTAACTAACTAACTGACTGACTGACTGCCTGACTGACTGACTGACTGACTACACTGAATAACTAACTAACTAACTAACTAACTAACTAACTAACTAACTAACTAACTAACTAACTTCACTAACTAAGTAACTAACTAACTAACTAAACTTACTAAACTAACTAACTAACTAACTAACTAACTAACTAACTAACTAACTAACTAACTAACTAACTAAACTAACTAAACTTACTAACTAACTAACTAACTAACTAACTAACTAACTAACTTACCGACCGACCGACCGACCGACCGACCGACCGACCGACCGACCGACCGACCGACCGACCGACCGACCGACCGACCGACCGACCGACCGACCGACCGACCGACCGACCGACCGACCGACCGACCGACCGACCGACCGACCGACCGACCGACCGACCGACCGACCGACCGACCGACCGACCGACCGACCGACCGACCGACCGACCGACCGACCGACCGACCGACCGACCGACCGACCGACCGACCGACCGACCGACCGACCGACCGACCGACCGACCGACCGACCGACCGACCGACCGACCGACCGACCGACCGACCGACCGACCGACCGACCGACCGACCGACCGACCGACCGACCGACCGACCGACCGACCGACCGACCGACCGACCGACCGACCGACCGACCGACCGACCGACCGACCGACCGACCGACCGACCGACCGACGACCGACCGACCGACCGACCGACCGACCGACCGACCGACCGACCGACCGACCGACCGACCGACCGACCGACCGACCGACCGACCGACCGACCGACCGACCGACCGACCGACCGACCGACCGACCGACCGACCGACCGACCGACCGACCGACCGACCGACCGACCGACCGACCGACCGACCGACCGACCGACCGACCGACCGACCGACCGACCGACCGACCGACCGACCGACCGACCGACCGACCGACCGACCGACCGACCGACCGACCGACCGACCGACCGACCGACCGACCGACCGACCGACCGACCGACCGACCGACCGACCGACCGACCGACCGACCGACCGACCGACCGACCGACCGACCGACCGACCGACCGACCGACCGACCGACCGACCGACCGACCGACCGACCGACCGACCGACCGACCGACCGACCGACCGACCGACCGACCGACCGACCGACCGACCGACCGACCGACCGACCGACCGACCGACCGACCGACCGACCGACCGACCGACCGACCGACCGACCGACCGACCGACCGACCGACCGACCGACCGACCGACCGACCGACCGACCGACCGACCGACCGACCGACCGACCGACCGACCGACCGACCGACCGACCGACCGACCGACCGACCGACCGACCGACCGACCGACCGACCGACCGACCGACGACCGACCGACCGACCGACCGACCGACCGACCGACCGACCGACCGACCGACCGACCGACCGACCGACCGACCGACCGACCGACCGACCGACCGACCGACCGACCGACCGACCGACCGACCGACCGACCGACCGACCGACCGACCGACCGACCGACCGACCGACCGACCGACCGACCGACCGACCGACCGACCGACCGACCGACCGACCGACCGACCGACCGACCGACCGACCGACCGACCGACCGACCGACCGACCGACCGACCGACCGACCGACCGACCGACCGACCGACCGACCGACCGACCGACCGACCGACCGACCGACCGACCGACCGACCGACCGACCGACCGACCGACCGACCGACCGACCGACCGACCGACCGACCGACCGACCGACCGACCGACGACCGACCGACCGACCGACCGACCGACCGACCGACCGACCGACCGACCGACCGACCGACCGACCGACCGACCGACCGACCGACCGACCGACCGACCGACCGACCGACCGACCGACCGACCGACCGACCGACCGACCGACCGACCGACCGACCGACCGACCGACCGACCGACCGACCGACCGACCGACCGACCGACCGACCGACCGACCGACCGACCGACCGACCGACCGACCGACCGACCGACCGACCGACCGACCGACCGACCGACCGACCGACCGACCGACCGACCGACCGACCGACCGACCGACCGACCGACCGACCGACCGACCGACCGACCGACCGACCGACCGACCGACCGACCGACCGACCGACCGACCGACCGACCGACCGACCGACCGACCGACCGACCGACCGACCGACCGACCGACCGACCGACCGACCGACCGACCGACCGACCGACCGACCGACCGACCGACCGACCGACCGACCGACCGACCGACCGACCGACCGACCGACCGACCGACCGACCGACCGACCGACCGACCGACCGACCGACCGACCGACCGACCGACCGACCGACCGACCGACCGACCGACCGACCGACCGACCGACCGACCGACCGACCGACCGACCGACCGACCGACCGACCGACCGACCGACCGACCGACCGACCGACCGACCGACCGACCGACCGACCGACCGACCGACCGACCGACCGACCGACCGACCGACCGACCGACCGACCGACCGACCGACCGACCGACCGACCGACCGACCGACCGACCGACCGACCGACCGACCGACCGACGACCGACCGACCGACCGACCGACCGACCGACCGACCGACCGACCGACCGACCGACCGACCGACCGACCGACCGACCGACCGACCGACCGACCGACCGACCGACCGACCGACCGACCGACCGACCGACCGACCGACCGACCGACCGACCGACCGACCGACCGACCGACCGACCGACCGACCGACCGACCGACCGACCGACCGACCGACCGACCGACCGACCGACCGACCGACCGACCGACCGACCGACCGACCGACCGACCGACCGACCGACCGACCGACCGACCGACCGACCGACCGACCGACCGACCGACCGACCGACCGACCGACCGACCGACCGACCGACCGACCGACCGACCGACCGACCGACCGACCGACCGACCGACCGACCGACCGACCGACCGACCGACCGACCGACCGACCGACCGACCGACCGACCGACCGACCGACCGACCGACCGACCGACCGACCGACCGACCGACCGACCGACCGACCGACCGACCGACCGACCGACCGACCGACCGACCGACCGACCGACGACCGACCGACCGACCGACCGACCGACCGACCGACCGACCGACCGACCGACCGACCGACCGACCGACCGACCGACCGACCGACCGACCGACCGACCGACCGACCGACCGACCGACCGACCGACCGACCGACCGACCGACCGACCGACCGACCGACCGACCGACCGACCGACCGACCGACCGACCGACCGACCGACCGACCGACCGACCGACCGACCGACCGACCGACCGACCGACCGACCGACCGACCGACCGACCGGACCGACCGACCGACCGACCGACCGACCGACCGACCGACCGACCGACCGACCGACCGACCGACCGACCGACCGACCGACCGACCGACCGACCGACCGACCGACCGACCGACCGACCGACCGACCGACCGACCGACCGACCGACCGACCGACCGACCGACCGACCGACTGACTAATTATCCAGCTACTAACAAACTCAATAAATTACAAATGTATAACAAAAAGAATCTTCTACTGCCGGCTGAGTGATTAAGTGGTCAACATAATTTTGAGGCGTGGATTTCTTTTTATTAACAGGGGCTTCTAGGTCGACTCAATCTAAAATAGGTACCATAAAATTTCACAGGAAGTAAAGTCGGCAAACGTGATATTGACCACACCACCCATCAAGTATCCATTGGTCTAAACATATGGGACTGGCATAATATACACAATCCACTTGGCGTGAAAAGGGTAGGAACTAATAAAAGACGGCGAGGAAAGAAATTGGTTACCTTACCTCATCAAGCCGTTGACCTAGAATAAACGGAGGTTTAGCATTTCACACCCTTACGGCAGTTTCTGGCAAGGGACTGTCTATTTTATATATTTACGTGACATTGCGACTGACAACCAAACTACAACTTTCTAGAATGACCAAAAAACATTCTATTCCCACGGCGGCAGTATTGTTTTGGATAAAGTCAGCTGCGTTTACATTGCACAGAAAGTGTAAACAGAGGACCTACGGGAAGAAAGGAAAGTGGACGCGCCTGAAAGAAATGTCAAAATAGGATGTGTAAACAGACGAGACAAATTTACGCCAATAGACTATGGGGAGATTAATCTGTCAACACAATGAAAGTTATAATCGAGAACCATCAGCTAGCTAGCTATTGGCACCTTGCCGTCTTGACAGACGATAGTTTGTGCTTCAAAAAGCATAATAACTTTTACCCATGGCGGTAGCGTATCTGACTGACAAGGCCAATTCGCGCTATAAATTTTCGTTCACAGTGGGTGCATGTGAACACGTGGTCATTTCCACCATCATGCACCATCTTACGTCTCACACGCTCGGTGTGTGACTTATCTGCAATAATTTTCTTGTGATGAATTTGAATACCGAAGACACAAACAATAGATTGCACGATTTATTGCCTGGCATATTTAGCTGCATCTCGTCAGGTACATACTGCAGAAATCACACAACTTACGTGAATTAATTAGATAAATCCTTCAAACTGAAATATACACATGTTCGCACAGTAATGTCGATTGTCTACCACGGTAATTTTAAACTGACTAACATGTCTTTCCGCTTACACAAGGGCGGCTTACGAAGGTTGATTAGTATAGCTTCAGCAAACTTTAACAATCGACTACTTTGTGTGTTGAACAACACACGGAAGGCACTGTCTCTTTCAACAACGTGACCACTCTCGAGCACGTGTCTTCCGACCAATGAAGCCACACTTTTCCGGTGTGTCGGCCTGCCTAGGCTACCTAGGATAATAGGCTATGGAACACGAACACAACGATAGCGTTGCCGTTTCTAGATATCCTAATGAGACGTAGAGCAGATGGCACAATTCTAAGATCGGTGTACCGCAAAGAAACATGGACTGGCAAATACTTAAATTTTCAGAGCTTCGCACCTGTCCAGTACAAACGGGGCTTAGTACGGACCCTGTTTGACCGTGCTAGGAAGATATGCACACAGGACACACTGACAGAGGAATTTAAAACTCTGAAGAATGCCTTAAAACTGAATGGGTACTCCACAGGATTTATAAAGCGCCACTGCCAACAGCCCAAACAGAAATCAGAAGTAACTACAGTCCCTAAACTCAAAGTATTCATCCAGCTAACCTTCCGAGGAGATGACGTAATGCAACGTCTGCGGGACCGGCTCACCACAGCAGTCGAGCGAACATTCTGTGCTGCAGCTCTAGTCATCAGGTACAGAAACACACCGATCCCAGTCCCAGCAGTAAAAGAACCTGTAGCTTTGTACGCCAAATCAAATTGTATTTACCAATTTACATGCAGATGCGAGCCATCTACATAGGCAGAACTGAGCGACAGTTACATTGCAGGGTTTCGGAACATATTCCGTATTGGTTGGACAAGATACTACACACAGAAGATGGTAGCCTAGGCAGGCCGACACACCGGAAAAGTCTGGCTTCATCGGTCGGGAGACACGTGCTCGAGAGTGGTCACGTGGTTGAAAGAGACAGTGCCTTCCGTGTGTTGTTCAACACACAAAGTAGTCGATTGTTAAAGTTTGCTGAAGCTATACTAATCAACCTTCGTAAGCCGTCCTTGTGTAAGCAGAGAGACATGCTAGTCAGTTTAAAATTACCGTGGTAGACAATCGACATTACTGTGCGAACATGTGTATATTTCAGTTTGAAGGATTTATCTAATTAATTCACGTAAGTTGTGTGATTTTTGCAGTATGTACCTGACGAGATGCAGCGAAATATGCCAGGCAATAAATCGCGCAATCTATTTTTTGTGTCTTCGTTATTAAAATAATTTTCTTCTTTGTCTTTATTCCTTTCTGATCTTTGCCCTCCATGCAACACGTTCAGCGGCGACGTGCTCCCAATGTGCATTATCAATGCAATCATGTCCCGTTTACACACATCTTTGTATCGCAGTAGACGCCGACCCTGAGATCTCTTACCCATCTGTAATTCACCAAAAAGATGTCCTTTAGTATTCTACCATCATCCATCCTCCTAAGATGTCCTATCCATCTAAGTCTACGAAGACTGAGCATGGAATAAACCGTCACGCAACCTGATCTTTCCAATACTTCAGTATTTGCGATTTTGTCTTGCAACTTAATACCAAGAATTCTTCGCAGACACCGCATATGAAAGCTGTTTAAACGTTTCTCTTGGTATGAGTAAGTTGTCCAGGTTTTACTGCCATAAAGAAGAGTACTAAGGACACAGGCTTGATAGACAAGGACTTTTGTTTTGGCAGTAAGCTTCCTGTTCTCTTTCTTAACCTGCTCATTCTTGTAGCTGTCTTACCAATCCGGATGTTAATTTCCTGATATAGGGATAATTTGCATTTATCACTGATCCTAGAAATGTAAATGGTCTACCATCTCTAGTTCGGCGTCGTCAATAAAGATTGATGGTACTCCATGTGCACCTTGTGTCTTCTTTCTGCTAATTTTTAAACCAAATTCAGAACAAGCATTGGAGAATGCAGATAGTAGACATTGCATTTCTTCCTCAGAGTGGGTCGTAACTGCAGCATCATCTGCAAAAAGCAACTCTCTGCTCTGATCAGTCTTTGGCCTTCAATCTCTGTGCATTGTAGAGGCCGATATCTGAGCGCGAGTGAATATATATATACCACCATCCTGATCACGAAAGGCATATTTCAGTAGAAGTGAAAAGTATATTCCAAAGAGGGTGGGAGCTAGTACACAACCTTGCTTAACTCCACTGTTGATTTCAAACTCTTCAGAAGTTGCACCATCAAACTTGATTATACCCTTCATGCCTGTGTGGAAGGACTCCACAATGGACAGAAGAGTTGGTGGGCAGCCAATCTTCTTTAGTGCATTGAACAGACCCTCACGACTGACCAAATCAAATGCCTCTATGAGGTCGATGAAGACTATAAACAGTGGTTGATTCTGTTCCGGCATTTTTCTTGCATTTGTCGCAATGAGAATATCATATCAATGGTAGACCGGTTCTGTCGAAAGCCACACTGTGATTCGGTGTGGACTTGATCTCCTAGGACTTGAAGTCTGCGCAGAACAATTCTGGCAAATACTTTTCCAACAATACACAGAAGTGAGATACCCCTATAGTTTTTGCAGTCGCTCCGATCGCCCTTGTTCTTGTACAGTGTTATGAAGCTTGAATCTTTGAAATCCTGTGGGACTTGTCCTTCTCGCCAGCATAGCTCTATTAGCTGTTGGATCCTTTTGAGTGAGTGTGTCTTGCCCACTCCTGATAACCTTTATTGGAATCTCATCCTTACCTGGAGCCTTGCCAGATGCAAGTTCATTTATAGCACACTTAACTTCTGTTAAGGTGGGAAGTGTGTCCAGGTGGTCAAGAGTTGGTAGGGCCTGTATGGCGTTGATGGCATCATCGGTTAGTTTGGACTCACTTGAGTAAAGCTCCACATAGTGCTTCTACCCATCTGTCCATCTGCTGTTTCTTATCAGTTATGATTTCTCCAGTCAAGGTTTTCAATGGTGCACTTCTTTTGATCATTGGACCACAGGCTTTCTTTATTCCTTCATACATGCTTCTGATGTGTCCCTTATCACTTGCGATTTGAATGGACTCACATAACTTGATCCAATAATCATTTGCACACTGCCTGGCAGCCTTTTGCACATCCTTCCTAGCTTGCTTTAGCTCACTCAGAGTGTTACGCGTTGGTCTTTCCTTGTTTCTTAAGAGAGCTATCTTCTTCTTATCAATCAAGGGCTGCAGAGTCTGGTTGTTTGCCGCAAACAAGTCCTGCCTCTTATGATCCACAGTGCCGTAATCAGCTACGGCAGTTTTATAAAGAGTTTCCTTAAGTTGACCCCACTTTTCACTTACTGTACAATATTCTGGTGTATCAGTGAAAGCGTCTTCAAGTTGCTGTTGAAACTGAAAGCACTTTTCAGGATCGTGAGTGTTAATAATATTAATCCTGGGGCTAGATTTGTGTTTAGCTGTGTAGATTCTCTTTGGTCTCAGTCTAACCCTTGCAACAACCAAAGAATGATCCGTATCACAGTCAGCAATGTGGTAACTTCGAGTCAATGATATATGGTTCAGATGTTGTCTCCGTGTGATGATGAAGTCCAGCTGGTGCCAATGGCCGGATCTTGGATGTTTCCATGTGACCTTATGCATCTCTTTTGTTTTAAAATAAGGAGTTTGTAATACATAGGTCATTACTGGTGCAATGCTCCAGCAGCCTTTGCCCATTTTCATTCATGCGACCGATGTTGTATTTTCCAAGGCACACTGGCCATGAACTCGAGTCCTTGCCCACACGAGCATTGAAATCACCAAGCATATAAATGTAGTCAGATTTAGGAACAGCCTTTATCACGGAGTCTAACTCCTCATAGAACGAATCCTTCACATCATCAGAGGAATCGAGTGTCGGTGCATATGCAGTAATAATGGTGGCAAACCCACAAGAGATTGCCAAGCGCAGGGATAATAGTCTTTCATGTCCTCCTGCTGGAATTTCAATCATTCCCAGTAGAGAATTCTTCACTGCAAAGCCCACACCGTGTTGCCTTTTTTCTGCCTGCCCTCTACCCTTCCAAAAAAAGGTGTAATTGTTTTCCCTGAGTGACCCTTCCTCAGCGAGGCGAGTCTCCTGCAGGCCAGCAATATCAATGTTAAGACGATTGAGTTCAGCATCAATCACAGCCGTGTTTCTCACATCGTCAATATTGGTCAAGTCAGTGGAAAATCATGGACACATGGTTCTCACATTCCAGGTTGCAAGCCGTAGCTTGAGGTTTCTATTTTTCTTTTTATTAGTACCTGGTGCATTGGTTTTACAGCTGCCATTCAGATTTTGTCCTAGCCCCAAGCACCCATTGAAGCAGGCAGACTGGCGGATCAGCACCCAATTGGCACATTAGAACCATCGAGAACTATTATGGACGTGCTATTTTAAGTAATCATCACTGTTTGCTTGGGAACAGCTAGGAGACACAAAACACACGAGTGTCTCTCGCACACTTCGTTTAAATACGGGAACCAAAATTCGGCTCCGCTTTAGTTGAAATTTAAGAACCAGAGTGCACGTTGTGATTTCGTTTTTTTTCTTCGGATTACATATGTGACTTTATGGAGACTGGTGTCATAATCTCCCCACCTGTTCTAACGCGTCGTCGTCAACGGTGCCTGACAATTACGGCCAGGCCCACCTGTGAGCGACGCTAACCACGCTGTGGCAGGAATGGTCAGTCAGTGCATGCGTGGGACATGGAGTCCACGCAGGGGCACAACTCCGACTAGCGACCACTCACAGTGGTTAGCGGACAGACGGCCCGGTGAAGTTGTACAGGACAGACGGAATGAATGGTGCTCGTATACTTGTGTAGATGAACGATAATAGATAGAAAGCCTGTGTGAGTATAGGAGACTGTGCGCTTGTGAGTTGTATACATTACATTGATATGTCTATTGTCTATTGATTGTATTATGGCATCGATATTGTAATTGCGCGATGCATGTAATGGTTGTGATGAGTGAGACGCGTGAATAAAGTGTTTGAATTGTATTTGTAGTGTGTCACGTCAAGTCATTCTGTGACAGTGTTTGTATCACACTTGTTGGTGATTACGAGCCTGTGTTATTGCTGAATGCAAGAATCTGAGAGGTGTGAACGTGGGTGCATCGTCCAGCTTGAACCGATTATAAAATAGATGCGAATGTGAATGTATCATCCATCTTGGAAATAGTGTAAAATAGGATTGAACGTGTGTGTAAACGGAAAGTTTTGGAAAGAAAACAACATGGAAAGTGAGTTGTTGAATGTGTTGAACGGACGACAGTACGACTAACAAACATACTTGACGGCACACAAACCTACAAAACTTAGTTGACAACGCATACACCACATAAACATACATGTCCTAATATTTTCTTCTTCCAAAAGCAACAGGTTTTTGTGTCATCCGAAACCGTTAGCAAGTAAAGTTAATTTTTCCGGGCAGTAACGTTCAGGCAGCCATTCTCTGGTACAGTTTTTCATCATACTCCAGAGCTCCGAAGTCGCTTAAGTATTATCTTTTTCACATATACTTTTGTGTGTAGGTTTAGGCGCAAGCTGTATTTAATAAATACTGTACACATTATTATATTTACTAACACCTTATAATTAACTTTTTGTACATTCATTGTATTTGAAATAATTCATCATGTCTACATTGAATGATTTCATCGAATCTGGTTTAAATTAAAGTTAACTGGTGATGAGTTGACAAAGTGGAGTGAGGCAAAATATGCAGAGTATATCCAGCGTGAAGATAGAGCTGCCGAAAGGCAGCTGAAAAAAGCAGAATTAGAAGCGGAGGCTAAGAAATTAGACACTGCTATAAAACAGTCTGAATTAGAGGCTAAAAAGGCAGAATCAGAGTTAGCTGCCAAAACTAAACAGGAAGAGACAGATGCTGAGATAAGAAAAGCTGAGATCTTAGACCAAAGTAAGAGGGAAGAACTTGAAATGCAGCTGAAAATTAAACAGTTGGAAGCTGAAACATCAGCAGAAAGAGATTCTAGAAAGTCAGAAAGACTAAATAAAGAGAATCAGTACAAAAAGTACCAAGGGGTCGTCAACAATTTTACCACGGGCGACTGCATTGCAGCCTTCACCCAAAATTTTGAAACCATAATGGACCATTATCAGATCCCAGAGACTAAATGGAACATTATATAAATGAGAAGTCTTTCAGGGGAACCTCTCATAGTGATAGAGACCATTCTCAAAGATTTTAGGAAAGATTATCAATATATTAAGTCCAAAATTATGTCACACTTCCTGTTAGATGAAGCAGGCTACAGAGAACAGTTTAGTAAATTAGCTCCAAAACCTACACAAACGTTCTCTGACTACATCTCAGTAGTACAGGATATATTTAGTAAATGGCTGTCAGCAGCCAAAGTAAATAACAACTTTGAGAAGTTGAAAGATTTAATTCTTAGAGATAAAATTATTACATCACTACCAACACCATTTTCTAAATTTCTGCAAGAATGTGAGTGCGAGAGTGTGCAACAGATTGAGAGTCGAGGTTCGGCTTATTTCACAGCCAACAAACAGTGTTTTCCTAGTGGATTGACTGACACACACTTTGTAACAGCCGCTACCTATGATAGAACGAAGTCAGGTCCCTACACGAAACAGAAACCCTTTAAGCAATCTGCTGATAAATATTACCTATGCAGATATTGCCATCTTCCACATAATGAAAGTGATATGTGTGACAAACACCCAGGGTACCTCACATACTTGCAAAACTATATAGCTAAGCAAGATAAGGAGAGAAAGAGCTATAAACGACTAACCAAATGCTTCCTTTGCAAGGCATATGGCCACTGGCGTCATGCTTGTAAGGGTAAACAAATGACCAGAAAGGCTAATGCAGCCATGTTTGATAGCTCTTCCTCAGATGAGGAAACAGTAGAAAACCATCCTGTTAATGCAGCACAGGCCATTGATGTATTTCATCTTAATAAATGTGCCATCTGTGATCGTTTTCATGAGGATGGCTTATTAACATGCGGCTACTCAATACCTATTGCCAATGAAGAAGCTAATTTGGTAATAAACTCCAAAGGCAAACTTAACATCCACCAAGGGTTTGTAAATGGCAAATCTGCCACCGTTTTACGGGATAGTGGATGTACTCTTATTGGTTTGAAGAGAAACTTTATTTTACCTTCAGATTATACTGGCAAACGGGTTACATGCAGAACTTTCTCAGGTAACATCGAGAAATACCCACTTGCATGGACATATATTGACACCCCAGTTCTCACAGGAAAGGTTAAATGAGCAGCATTATCCAACCTATGTTGTGACATAATCGTTGGTACCCTTCCTGAAGTAAATGATATGCCACACGACAGCATAACATCTTCTTTCGAATATATTGTTGATAATGCAATATCATCCTTAACTGAACATACTGTTGACAATGTATTATCACCTGTAAATGAATGTATGTTTGCCAATTCATTAACCTCATCACATGGTTGTAGTGATTTAAATGTAACATCACCTTGTCATGTTGTTGATATTTCAAATGCAGTAACTAGATCTGCTGCAAAAGTGCAAGATGAAATTAACCAAACTGAGGCTTTGGAAATGTTAAGCCCAGTCATATTACCTCCTAAGACCATGAGGGAAAATTTCATAACAGCCCAAAAGGCCGATTTATCATTGCACAAATATTGTAATTTAATAGGCCAAAAGCCAAGAATTACAAAGAATGCGAGATGGCATTTTGCACTCAAAGGTGGTATCCTTACACCAAAGGTACCAGCACCACTGATCAAACGGTGTTACCAACCGAACACCGCAAACAAGCATTACATCTAGCACATGATATACCCTTTGCGGGGCATATGGCTTATTCAAAAACTAGGTCTCGATTACTTACCCAGTTCTACTGGCCTAAATTCTGCAGTGACACTAAGCAATATTGCAGAACTTGTGACATCTGCCAGAAGCTTGTTAAAAAGGGTAAACACCCGCAAGCTGAACTACAAATAACAGATCTAGCAAGTAGACCTTTCGAAAAGATCTCTGTTGACATTGTAGGTCCTCTAAACCATGTAACATCAAGAGGAAATAAGTTCATAATAACGATAATTGACCTCTGTAGCAGATGGCCTGAAGCAATTCCACTTAAGAACATAACTGTCCAAGGATGTTATGGAAGTTTTCTTCCACTATTTTTTCTAGAGTAGGGTTTCCTGATACCATTCTCTCAGATCGTGGGAGTCAGTTCATAGCTGCAGCCACTCAAGCTTTTACTAGAATGTTAGGGGTAAAGCAGTGCTTTAACAGCCCATATCACCCTCATTCTACGGGAATTGTAGAAAAGATTAACAGTGATCTCAAGCATATGCTATCAATAGTTACCCAGGAACATCCTGAAGACTGGGATACTTATTTACCTGCCATACTATTTGCATATCGTGAATGACCTCATTACAGTACAGGTTTCTCACCATTTGAACTTGTATATGGAGCCAAACCACGCTGCCCATTATCTATGTACCATTCTATGTTAACTGAAAGTATAACTGTACATAAACCAGTATCATCATATGAACATGTAACATCATTGCGTGATAGGATAATGAAATCTTGTGTATTAGCTAAAGAAGCACTGAAACAATCTGGTGCTATTTACAGACAGTATGCAAACAGAGGAAATAGGACAATAACGCTGATACCTGGACAAGACGTACTACTTCTTTTGTCAAGCGACAGACATCTTTTGACAGACTTATGGCAATGACCGTTTAAAGTACTCAGACAAATCTCGATGGTAGACTATGAGATCGCAATAAAAGACAAACACAAAATATTTCACATGAACATGTTAAAACCATACTACAACAGAGACGAAGACCAAGACGAAACAGCAGCAAGCACAACGATAGTGGACCACGCAGACGATGACGAGGCTAACGAAATACTGACCCTATCACTTGACACGACAAACAATCTGCATGACATCAGAATAAATCCTAATCTGACGCAGACAGAGACCGTCAATTGCAGACAACTGTTACAAGACTGTGACATTTGTACGGATGACAAGACTTCTTCTGACAGACCATGTAGCAACATTACAGCAGACATTTGACCGTATCAGACACCACGGACTGACAGTCAAACCATCGAAAGTTGACATAGCCTACCAAGAAATTTCATTTTTGGGCTACAAAATTTGTAATATCTTTGTCATGACTGACGATAACATCGTGTCAAGAATTCTTAAATTGCCGCTTTCGACCACAAAGAGTTGAGAAGTGTCATAGGTCTGTTAAATTATTACAGACAGTGTATACCAAATTTTGCCACATTGACGGAATGTTTCACTAACCTACTAACAAAATTGTAAACAGCGAATGCCTAAGACCTGCATTTACAAAAGTCGTTATCCTACCTTTCTAGTAACCCCATTCTTAAATTACCAAATTTGGACATTATTTTCAGATTAAGAACTGACGCGAGCTCCGTAGCGATTGAGGCAGTACTTTTGCAACAGCACGACCAAATACTACATCCAGTTTACTACGTAAGCCGTAAACTAAAAACAAGAGAGAAACTTTGGACTACGCCTGAAATTGAGGCCCTTGCTCTTGTGTACTCAGTGAGAAAATTATCCAGATTTCTTCTTGGAAAACACTTCATAGTCGAGACAGACAATAGTACGTTAACAATCATCACAACTGGTACTCCTACCAACCACAGGGTAGCACGATGGTCACTATTACTGCAAGATTTCAGTTTTGAAGTCAGGCATATCTCTGGCACACAGAATACGATTGCCGACCTTCTTTCCAGATGTCCTTACGACACATCCGATAGCCTATCTGTGCCTGAGCGCACACAGCAGACCAATAAGTAATCTGCGTATTATTATAGCGCTCAACACCATAGCGAAATGTGAAATTATCTCAGTAACGCTGTGTAGAAATTGTGATAGGGACAACGTCCCAATGTAAATATAGTACATATATTTTATAGTTGTTGTGATAATTGCGATGAATACTTGTGTTGTGTGTGATCGAAAGGTAACATTATTTTAAATATGTATTAACATTGTAACGAACAGTGCTACGTGATTTCAAGACTTACTTTGCTTGAACAGTTCCAGTATCCGTAGTACCTGCGAAGCAGAGTGTTCCGACGTATTTTACTCTGTGTGGAAGGGACAATGACATCTGAATTCTACAGAACACTTTAATCCATATTTTGAAAGAAAGAGTTAATCCAGCAGCTGTTCTTAAGAACTGTGTACTCCGTTTGTTTATATAACATCCCGACGGAAGAACATTGTGTTAACTACACCTCAACACACCAGCTGTGTACTTCCGGTATTTATATAATTAATTCAAAAACTAGCAGACTATAGTGTAATTCTCACATTGAATTGACGATTGATATAAACTTTGTGAGCTGAAAATTTGCATATACAAACAGTATGCAAGGATTTTGATAGATGTAATCTTAGAATCATAAGTTGATTAACTTGTTCACAATAGTGACATTTGGTTCACTATTGTCAATAAGCATCAAACTATGACGCTTAGAAATTGATTTACTAATGTAATTTATTTTCTTTGAAAGCATGTTAAATTATCGCCCATAGATTTTGTATTGTTTCACTAATTACAACCAAGGGAAACAATTGAAATTAGTGGTAATGTGTAACACATATAGAAACCATCTTTATGTTGCCAGATTGGCGTCACATCAAGATGACATCAACTATGCATGGTAGTAATTACCGAAGTTGTAGACCTACATGAGACTTTCCGACCAGATGAGGTTGGGGTCAATTGTTGGAGTCATCTCATAGGGAGGGACTCGCGGCCTGACATGCCGTGTTTGTTATTTTTGTTTATTTGTCGAGAGGTAGTTGCGTTGCTCGCTGATAGCTACCGGACTGGCTGTGTCATATTGCAACTAACGTAAGAATCCATCTAGTGGATTGTACTTGAGGAGTGTTGCTTCATAGCATCATTAAGAGTGTGTGTATATAACTTACAATTATCTACATATTTCAATATAAACCAAAGTGTCACGTCAGATGACAAACAATGGGTCGATTCTGACAGGTAATTAATAAACCCAATTGTATATAGAGTACATGAAAGGAAGTCTCCTTTCATGAAAAGGAGGGCGGGAGAATGTCATAATCTCCCCACCTGTTCTAACGCGTCGTCGTCAACGGTGCCTGGCAATTACGGCCAGGTCCACCTGTGAGCGACGCTAACCACGCTGTGGTAGGAATGGTCAGTCAGGTGCATGCGTGGGACATGGAGTCCACGCAGGGGCACAACTCCGACTAGCGACCACTCACAGTGGTTAGCAGACAGACGGCCCGGTGACGTTGTACAGGACAGACGGAATGAATGGTGCTCGTATACTTGTGTAGATGAACGATAATAGATAGAAAGCCTGTGTAAGTATAGGAGACTGTGCGCTTGTGAGTTGTATACATTACATTGATATGTCTATTGTCTATTGATTGTATTATGGCATCGATATTGTAATTGCGCGATGCATGTAATGGTTGCGATGAGTGAGACGCGTGAATAAAGTGTTTGAATTGTATTTGTAGTGTGTCACGTCAAGTCATTCTGTGACAGTGTTTGTATCACACTTCTTGGTGATTACGAGCCTGTGTTATTGCTGAATGCAAGAATCTGACAACTGGGTGGTGGTTTTATTTTCTGTACGGGATGCACACTTGGTTACAAATATGGAAGTCACCGGTGAATGCTGAAGGATCTCACCTTTCTACAGCAGCAAAGCGTGAAAATCTTATATCATCCAATGACTACTCAGAGCTCAACAGTTCCACCAAGATCTGCCATATCACAAGCTGAGTATAACCATACTAGCCGTAGGTACCTCAGCGAAATGCCAACTGCCAATAGCCGTAAACCTAAGGGAGGTTTGCATGAGAGCAGAAGTATTCACAAATATTGTTCAAACTAACAGTCAACCAAACTATCAGATTGTATTAGGCCAGAAGCTGAGTGTGTGTGTTACAACGGAGTACTACAGATGCTGACAATACTTCAATGTGTTATTAGAAAGTGTGTTGTTTCGGGACATGACCATCTTTAATATCATTCCAATCATCTATTATAGTGCTTATTTTAACTTGTTAACGATGAGTCAAATTCATTCCTTGTGATATTTATGTGTGTGTAACTGGATTACCGGTTAGGTGATAGTGCTACAAGGCTATCTCGGGGGATACAGAGCAGGAGGGTTGTGTGGCAGGAGAAATACTAGTCTTCAGTTTTCACTTCTGTGAAAGGTCAGCATCTTCCTCTCTGACGGCAGTGTCTTTCCTGTGTTCTCTTAGCCTTCTACCTAAAAACTATACTTGACCCCTTGGTGTAGTCTTGCCAGATTTGTCTGATCCATTTCACTAGGGAGTCTTGCGAGCCATTTCTTGTTTTCCCTTTAGTAGTTGGCAACCACTATTTGGGGGTATCTATCTCCCCAACTCAACTTATCCCACCACAACTTAAAACAGAAATTTGTTGGGGCTTTTTAAACAATGTAGCCCACAAATAAAATACGGCAAGAAACCAAGTTAGTTGCATATCCTTTACATGGCGTCGCAGTCAACACCATCATTTTTGACTGTGATTTTTTGGCAAGTTTACGTTAGTAGTTTGCCATTGCTTTCTGAATGACCGATACACATACTATTTTATGAAAACCAATGCAAGAAATCTGCAGCCAAATCGCCCACAGCTGTGTTTCGAACGTGGTATGTGGGATTACGAATTCCTCCGGTAACTCCATGGCCACAGCAACAAACCAAGAGACCGTAAAAAAAAAGCTGCGGTTTGTTTCCAGAGTCCATAGTATATCGGCATGTTCTGATGAATACCGTTGATACACAAACAATAGTTTTTTCTTTCTTTCTTTTTTCTTTCTTTCTTTCTTTCTTTCTTTCTTTCTTTCTTTCTTTCTTTCTTTTCTCTTCTCTTCTCTTCTCTTCTCTTCTTTTCTATTTTAAGTCGTTTATTCCTGCGGTGTTTAATTACTATCATCGAATTTCTTCATTTAATAACTCTTTCTATCTCAATTATACTGTTACTAACAATGTGTTGAGTCAGAGAAGATATAACTGTAGTACACAGTGAGTAAAGTCATAAATTAGAAAACAAATAACAATAACTGACTGGGAGATAAATGTCCGTGTCTGTGGCTTAGGGGTACGTAGCGCAGTTTTTAAATTTCGACATTCCCGGATTCGAAGTTAGCTGCAGGCGATTTAGGAGATTCGGGCGTTCGGAAAGCAATCTTAAATTAATCAAAGCAACATTGCCTAGAAAATCACAAACAATCATTAAATGCAGGGGTCGATTTCGACGTCCTGTTAAGAACATACAGCTAATTTAACTGTTGCTTAAGGAGTGACAGTACTACTTGGAGTAACACATAAACGTTTGGTGAGTCACTTGGTATTAAATGAGTAGAGTGGCTTTACGAAAGGAACATCAGTAGTGCTGTTGTTGGCTGCATGAGGTTTATGTATGTAAAGTCGTGACAGCTACACGTGCTGTCAGATGGCCCATTACAAACGATATGTGAGAGATACATGAATTTTTGGGATAGAGAAACTGGCATTATGTGAGGAATACTAAACAAAAACAGTAAAGTAAAATGTATATGGATAACTTAATCAGGAAGACAAATAATAATATAATAATAATAATAATAATAATAATAATAATAATAAATAATAATATAAACAATGTCAATTTCTTTGAAATTACACTTGATAAACATAAGTAGCCATCTAATGTCAATGTCTGCTTCAGACCAGATATCTCTAAATGTTTATCGTGTCAAGTTGTTTTCCATTGTCGCGTCTGTTGCATAGCGACAGGAACAAGCGAAAGCCATTTACAATTGCCAGCTTTTTCAGATACACTTCTTTATTGTATTATATTACCCTTCTTGGGCGGTTTCTAGCTATAGCAGCTATATTTATCACAGAGGCGATTATGTGTAGCCTAATGAATATCGCTTAGTGAGGAGGGCAAATATTTTGACTAATATTAATAAGGACATTAATACTGGGCCATTTCACACACACTATAGAAAAACAACCGGCTTCGTGGCTTAGAGGTTATGACTTTTCTCCGTAATCTCGTATAATCTCGTAGGTAACGTGATGACGGTGAGAATCAGCAGAGATTCAAAACGCATCGGTAACCTACGGGGTATGTGAGCCGGCCGCTCAGAAAGCAATGGCAAACTACTGAGCGTAATCTTGCCAAGAAATCAACATACATTTGAAAGATGCTGGTGTTGACAGCGATGTCCTGTAAAAGGATATGCAAAAAAAAAAAAAAAATAGAAAAACAAGGCTTTTGAACTTAAATGTATCAGAAACATTTTTAGAATGCCATTGATCAAGATGTAGAAAACTGCTTACATGTTACAAGATCTGAATATCGAATACAACTAGGCCATACACAGAAACCACGTCTCGGAAACTGAAATTCATTTATTCAGTAGCATGTCCTTCGCAGAACCTCGCTCCCATAACAACCCTCCGGAAAACTTCTCGATCACAAGCAAGATGTCCCGCATCAGACACACCCATCTGGAGATCATCCGTCACATCCTGCACCAATCCCAGGCATATACCCCTCCATTATTGTTCTCTCCAAACTTTCATGACGTTTCAAGTGACCAAAATATTTAAATTTTCTTTGTTTCTTTAATAGCCAACCCTCTTAAATATTCAGCTCTTGAAATATGGATGCATTTCTTCTTTTCTTTACCCAAGATTTCTTAGAACCCGTCTGCAACATTTATATTCAAAGGCATTTATGCGCTGTTCAGCTTCTTTAATAAGTGTCCAGGTCTCACTGGCGTATGTTGCAATGGGGAAGATGCCTGCTCTTAAATATCTAATTTTTGTAGTTCTATCTATCTATTCAGTTGTTTTAGTCTTTGAAAAGCAATTGATAGTCGTCGGTTATTTTTGTTTTTCATTATGTCACCATTGTTGGTAATCAATGATCAAAGATATTAGAAATTTTCCACCACCTCCAATCTTTCCTCATAAACGTATATGTTTGTCTCCATATTAGTTTTATCTGTATGCATTATCTTTGTGTTTGCTATGTTAAGATATAAGTTGTGATATATTAAACACCGCAGTTATTTAGACATTCGGTGAGTACATCAACATAAAGTGAAAGTGACAAATAAAAAACAGTGACATGGTCGCATGCTTGCCACAGACAGTGTTGAAGATCCACTGCAGACAACCTTCAATTCTGAGACGACACCTGCTTGATTTATTCGCGGTAGAGTGTAGAGAAGGTAAAGAGCTGAAACATTGAGGAAGGCGACCGCTTCTGACTACAGGAACCCTCTTGTCCTGCTTGCTCCGAGAAGGAGTTTTTAACACTGGGAATGTAAAATCACAAGTAAAGGAGCAAGAAACAAGATCAACATTTTAAAATGGTGGTACAAAAACAGTATTCATTCCTGCTGGATGGACACATCCTATAGTGGTAATTAAATCACCCTCCATTCTCATTCTAACCTAACTATCCGAATAATATGGTTTTATTACACTGACCATTTTAAAATTAAGATAATTAAAATGACTGGAAACAGGTTTTGTTGAGTGTTGTATGTTATCCCTCAGATGTTCCCTGAATCGGGTTGCTAGGCGTCTCCCAGTTACATCTTATTATGCTCAGTAATATGCAAGAGATGTGACATTAAGTATATTGAACAGGCTGAAAGAGAGTCCGTATTTGGCTCTATCTTTCTCGATCTGACAGTGTCCTTATTAAGTTCTAGTTTTCTCGATTTGGCATAATTACAATGAAACTACTGCGGAAGTCGCGCATCCGTTTCTTCACGAGTTCCTGCTTAAATATCTGGTTTTGTTTAAAATGTTTATTTATTGTGTGTTATAATTTATAATCATAAACTTATTAGCCATGTTTATATGGCTCATGAGAAAAGACCGTTAGAATCGAAATGTTGGACAGATGAGGTGTGTCTTAACATTAAATACTTTTCTTAGTTATCATTCAATCATTTTACTTATATTTTCCTCACGGTGATTTCTGTTCACCCGGACTTTGTCATTGCACATGTGTGCTTGTTTGTACCTGTTGTTTCTTAGAGGGACCTAAACATAACCTTTTAGTTAATCTTACTACTACTACTACTACTACTACTACTACTACTACTACTACTACTACTACTACTACTACTACTACTACTACTACTACTACTACTACTACTACTACTACTAGTACAACAACAACAACAACAATTACTACTACTACTACTACTACTACTACTACTACTACTACTACTACTACTACTACTACTACTACTACTACTACTAGTAGTAGTACAACAACAACAACAACAATTACTACTACTACTACTACTACTACTACTACTACTACTACTACTACTACTACTACTACTACAACTGGTACGTTGGACATATGGTACTAGACCCATATTTTATAGACCATTCGTCACCATACCATACCGTCTTTGTTAGTGCGTCAGTTAAGTTATGATAGTTATTTCACCGCTCTGCTCGGCCGTCATTTGGCACCCATGTTTTATCTTCAGCTTTGAAAAGAACATACCTGGGCTTTACTCAGAACAAGTGAAACGTATATCCGGGTGTATGAACGTGAGTACATCTAGTGCATCGCAAAATAATACGCATGCTTTCATTAAATATGAGTTATAACGTGTGCCACTAGGACTGAGATACAACATGTTGCATGTCCTTTGGTGGACGTTGTGATGAACCCCAGGTTGATTTTGTAGGCAATTTTACGTTCAGCAGATTGCAAGTCTTTCCTGAACAAGGAATCAACGTTTAAGTAAATCTGATAAACGTGCGGAATTAACACACTACTTTATGAGCGTACAGGAAGTTTACACGCGAGCAATAACCGCTCGGCCACTTGACTGAGATGGCGTAAGTATATACACGCTCTAATCAATCACCGATAGGATCACAAGAGTGTGCAAGCGAATGCAGCCTCAGCTCCATTGTCCATTGCCCCAATCGTTTTAGTGTAGTTATGGCAATGTACGTCACAAACCTTTAGTATCTTGGCACCAGAATCAACAGCAGTGGTGTCTTTTCAAGAGAAGCCCAACTCAGGTTGGCTATAGCAATATCGATGTAAAACATGATAAAGATTAGCATTGCAGAGCATCAGCAAACGAGTTAATGTAACATTTTTGAGACCTTCGATCTTGTCAATATAGGGATGTGAGACACGAAACCTATCGCAACCACCATATCTTAGAACATCGAGAACCAAGAACAAGCACAGTATTGAATTTCTACATGACTAAATGCCAAAGAAAACATATAAACAGTATTATATATATATATATATATATATATATATATATATATATATATATATATATATATATATATATATATATATATATATATGCACAAAATCATTCACACTCACACACATACACACACACTCCCTCTCTATCTATCTCTCTCTCTCTCTCTCTCTCTCTCTCTCTCTCTCTCTCTCTCTCGACTTCCGTCGCCAGCATGGTGGTTAGGTGTTGAGCCGTTAAGGCCTGTGACGTGTTTATGCTTGTGGCTACGGTTTTCAATCGCATTTTCCTCATGTTGGACTGGTATTACATGGTTCCGTCGCTCTGCTACTGAGTGAGTGCGTGGGAGACACCGTGAGCTGTGAAATCCGCGTGGAATGCTTTTACATCTGTCCTTACAGTGAACTGCATGTTCGGAACAATGGCTACCGGCTGTTGCTGAATTGACTGTTTTGCTCCTTCGGTTCACGAGTGCAAGCGGAGTTCGTGCTTTGTGCGACACTTTCGTCGGGTCGCCCTGCGGCAAGAGACCGAGCCATGTGAGAAAACCCGGGTCAATGAGGTCTTTCTGGTGACTGCCGAGTCCATCGACGATGAACTGTGGTATTCGTGGATGAATTTTGTATTGACATTCTGACGGCGGCATTATGCACTGTGTACCTGTGCGGGCTGTTGGATTGCCGAGACTCCCGTCTATTCCACTTTTCACATTGGATAGTGGGGAGCATTTTGTGTTACATTCGCTGGCACGGGAATGGAGCATTATAGGGATGACCCGCTGCCGTGAAGTTGGAACCTTGACTAACTAACTAACTAACATCTCTCTCTCTCTCTCTCTCTGTCTCTCTCTGTCTCTCTCTCTGTCTCTGTCTCTGTCTGTCTGTCTGTCTGTCTGTCTGTCTGTCT
The DNA here is from genome assembly GCA_014155875.1 of Cepaea nemoralis. Taxonomy (NCBI): domain Eukaryota; kingdom Metazoa; phylum Mollusca; class Gastropoda; order Stylommatophora; family Helicidae; genus Cepaea; species Cepaea nemoralis. The sequence continues at coordinate 245,389 of JACEFZ010013290.1, forward strand.
GTCTGTCTGTCTCTCTCTCTCTCTCTCTCTCTCTCTCTCTCTCTCTCTCTCTCTCTCTCTCTCTCTCTCTCTCTCGTCTGCGAGCGAACGTATTAAAATACCAGGAACTTTATTATAAAATTATAATATGGACCTTATTTCTGAACACAAACTGGCTCTTAAGCAAGCCTCATATAGGTGTGAGAGGTTCGAGTAATTTGCTTATGCTCAGTAGCGATTACAAACTAGCTGCCTGCTATCCACACGCACTTTGGAAAGACAACAAAGCGGTATTTATTGTGTGTGTGTGTGTATTTGTGTGTGTGTGTGTGTGTGTGTGTGCGCGCGCGCTCGCGTGTGTTTGGTGAGAGGGTGTAAAATGTACAAAAGGTTTCGTCAGTCTCTCCAAGCTAGGATACAGATTCAGTTAAGTACCCTTAATATTGTCATGTAGTGTGTTTCATGTAGTTTTGTGTCGGTTTGTGTGTGTTTGTTATGTGCTGACGAAGGCTTTGGTCGCAATGTCCAATTTGTTTCTTGTAATCGTGATTTAGTAAAGCTCACAATCTACTTCACGTGTTTTGGTGATTCATTAATTGCCTAAAATGTACAAAAGAATGACAGTCCAGTTTTTTGAGTTCGAAGAAATACCTATTGTCTCCGGGTAAGAAAGAAATTCAAGACGCAGAAATTCGCTAGGAAAGTCATGATAACCATATTTTAGAACATCAAGGGGCCATATATTGGTGTATTTCCAGAAATGAGATGAAACTGTGACTATTGTTCGATACAGTGGCATGAAGCCCGTGATACGATCCAAACGTTGGTGACTTCTCTCAAAAGGAGTGTTGTTGCTGCAAAACATCGCCGGCCTTTATACGCTGTGCATCCAGCGTGGCGAAGGGGTTAAGTATGCAGTTTGTAATCCACCTTATCCGCGTTCAAAACACAGCTGTGTTGGTTTTTTATGAAATGGTATGGGTAGCGGTCGTTCAGAAAGCATTGGCAAACTACTGAACGTAAACGTGCCCAGGAATCACGAACAGCCAAAAAAATGCTGGAGTTGACTCCTACGTCCTGTAAAGGACATGAAATTAACTTTCCCCCCCCCCCCCCCAATTACACAGCAGTGGATACACTACGTCCTCTGAAATGTTAGATGTTCAAACATCCAGCATACAGTCCAGACTCGACGCCATCGAACTTTAACTTTTCTGGACCATTGAAAGAGCATGTTCCGGGTCACAGGTCTGAAGCTGTGAGCTGGAAAACTGGTTTAAAGCAACACATAACTTTTTTACATAGAAGGCATCAACAGGCCAGCAGACTGGTGGACCAAATGTGTTGCCAGGCAGTGGTACTATGCTGAGAAATAACACATACATAATTTCTGGTTCGCACTATTGTTTTTTTATAAAAACGTTTTTCGTAAAATTCCTGTTACTTAATGACTTCCACTAGTGTGTGTTTATATAAAACTAATACCTGGACTGCTTACCCGCGACACGCTAGGAAATTAAACCACTTCAACACAGTCTGCCGTATGAAGCTATTGAAGATTAAATGGCAAAACAAGATCCCAGACACTGAAGTTCTAGAAAGAGAATCGCATCGATGCCCAGTATCCACACTATATTAATTAAGAATCAGATTCGCTGGGCTGGTCACTTGACTCGCATGCCAGATCACAGGCTCCTTAACACAGGCTCCCTAAACGAATATTTTACGGCAAGCTGCATTGTGGTAAATGCTCCCAAGGCGGCCAGAAAAAACGTTTTAAAGACACTCCGAAGATCTCACCAAAAGCTTTTGGAATTCATCATGACTCTTAGGAGAACGCTGCCAAAGACTGAAATTCCTGACGTACATCATTACGCAAGGGTGATGTCACTTGTGAAGAAACCAGGACTGCAAGAGCTGTGGAAAAAAAAAAAGCTGGACAGAAAAACCACTGCTGGAAATCCTCCTCCTGGAACGTCAAGCATTCTTTGCTACATTATCAAAGAACATTTCGAGCCAAAATAGGCCTTATCCGCCATCTTAGAACTCACGGCTCCATACTTTCAACCCCACTGGATGAAATAAGTGGTCATCATCATTCTTTATGGACAAACAGCAAACATATAAAATTAATACAAGTGAGAACCACGTAATGTCTTGGGAAGTAAATGCGGCCTGCCAGATGCTGACCACATGACTCACCGAGTACCCATTGATCTAATTTGTAACAATATGTGTCCAACACCAGGTACCAAGTGTGCCTAAAGAGTGTAAAAGAGTCCCTTGCTTCATTTGCATATAACTTACACGAATATAGCTGGCATATCCAACCGTCTCTTCTCCGAACCATCCGAAAGAGTTGCTATGCGATAGTGTTGTCCAGTGCAAACCCCCTCCAACACTTCTCCTCTAATAAGACATCACAAGTAGTCCTCTATAGCCCCGGATGACCACACATTCAACGATTTTGGTGACGTCAGACGCAGATTTGTGGTAGAGAGAAACCCGTGGAACCTTCTAATACTAAATTAACTGTACTCCTCTAGCACCGACATTCTCTGTCTCTCGCTCTCAGATTACGCCAGGGACTAATTCTCTACCCGCTTGAACTGGCTTATTAGATTCTGGAAAAGTAAACCTGAATTAGATGTGCCAAAGAGGCAAACACAGAAAAGCCATAAATAAATAATATATTAACCCTGCTGTCTTATTTTATTTGTGTGTGTTACTATGCTTTCACATTTTCTTCGCAATACTGAAATCGAGATTTGACGTTTGTAACGTAAAAATAAGTTAGTTGTATACCCTTTACATGACGTAGTTGTCAACACCAGTATTTGTTAGCTGTTTGTGATTTCTTGGCAAGTTTATTTTTACAAGTTTGTCATTGATTTCTGAATGATCGGCACTCATACCATTGTATGAAAGCCAACGCTACGCGGTCTGCTACCAAATGGCTCGCAGCTGTGTTTTGAAGGCGGTATGCGGAATTGCGAATTGCTTACGTAACTCCTTCGCTACAGAGCCGGTTTGTAATATAAAAAATAAACAATGTTTTAATCCTGTCAACTTTAACTGTGTATTCTTTTTTGTTTACCTTTTATCCTCAATTGAGGTTTGGTCCTCAATTAACTAACTTCAAGCCGCCCTACCCTTAGCTATCCCATACACCTCTTTCCGTGTCCTTCCCATGTTATACATTTCTGTTTCAACTTCTCTTCTCTGTGTGGTTTAAGTCGTCCTCTATTTCCTTAGCCATATGGGTTCCAGACAAAGCCCTTTCTAGTTGTACTATTCTCATGATTTCTCATGTATGTCCTATACAGTACCATTTTCTACCGATTGGTTCACTGGTATTTGTCTAGTTCACTTTATTTTTCTTGTCTTCAAATGGTCTTCTTCATTCTCTATTCGATATATGACTTGTGTAATATAAACATAACAGCAATAAATACACTATATCTTAACTTTTTAAAGTATCTGTCTGTGTTTTATTCGCCTTCAAACTGCCTTTTGACCTTTTCAGTTATGCATCGCTGCATAATTTATTAAAATGTATGTCTTATCTGGCGACAGCGACTTTTCTTCATCTCTTGTTTCAATGGTGTAGCGAAAAGCCTTAACAACGCGACTTATATACATAAACTAACAACTCAATTAAATAGTCCACAAGAAAAGGGAAAAAAAATGCAAGAGAAAGGAAATGATTAAAAAATGCAGTTTCACTGCGCTGCTCTGAGCTATCAAACCTCCGACGCTATTTGGTGCCAATAGAGACGTCACACAAAGGTACCGGTCGACTTTTTATCAAAGGGGGGAAATCTCAATTCGGGACTATCACAACTACACCAAAGGAAAAAGGGAACGGAGAGATAATACTTTCTTGCTTCTGTTTAGGCCGAAAACTACAGGTTAACACCTACCTAAAGTCCAGACTTAGAGGAGACGGGAAATCTTGTGAAGTTGCCGCAGCCGGCGATCGTAGGGGCCACATGCTTATGTGGAACACTAAGATAAAGAAATGCCAACAGAGAGCCACGAGTGTAACCGCAGATTGTAATGTATCAGGGTGACCAGATTGGCTTTTTTGAAGCCAAATTTGACAAATTTGGCTTTTTTAAAACAGGTTTGGCGTCAGAAAATCAGTTTGGCTTTTTGGCATTTTCTTGGCTTTTTAAAAAATTTAATGGTATATATGTCTATTTTTGAATTTTTCAAGTTAATTGTTGTCTTGTGTTACTATTTTTAAGCAAAAACAAATGCAAAACGATAAGCTTATCTGGCCATGTTCTATGCGCACTGACGCACTGCGCAGCTTACTGTTTAGTAGTTAAGTTTTCAAATTAATTATACCTTCATCGCAATCGCAAGTCGCAAGTATTTCTTATTAAATATTATTGACTGAGCCTATTATCATGCCAAAGTGGAAACTATCTTATGATACTAATCGGACATATAATGATCAATGGGAAAAGACATTTGTGTGGCTCAAGAAATCCACTGACGGTTCTGAACAGGCATATTGCAAATTGTGCCATTGTAATATTGCTCCAAGATTTTCAAATCTCGCAAATCATGCAACAACAGAAAAACACAAGCGGAGCGCGCCATCTTCTTCACACAAAACACTTTCAGTGGTGACAATAAGCAAGAACATTGATGACAAAGTTAAATTAGCTGAAAATTAGGATGAAATTGAAAAATGTAATCAATCATTAAAAAATTGCATTGGTTTTGCATCCGATGGTGCTTCCAGTATGGTTGGATGCAACAATTCAGTTTGGTCCAGAATGACAGATGTATCTCCTTCATGTGTTCAGTATAAGTGTGTTTGCCATTCATTAGCATTGTGCATCAAATATACAGTGTCAAAACTACCTTAAAACATTGGACTTTTGCTGACAGAAATACCAAATTGGTTTAGACATAGCAATCTAAGACGAGAAGCATTTAAAGATTTATTCAAAATTATGAACTCATCGACAGAATTTCAGCAAGCTAGAACTGCATCACTTCCTTTGAGATAATTTCTTCTATTCGCTGGATTGTCCGGGGAAAAGTAATGTTCAACATTCTAATAAATTGGGAAGAACTCAAGGCTTATTTTATTTCTGCTGAATTAGCAAATTATTACACTAAATTTAAGTCACGACTTATAAAGGAAATGCTTCTAGATCAAAGACACTACCTTTATTTTCATTTCGCAACCCCTATTATGCAGGAATTCGAAAGGTTAAATAGCCTTTTTTCAGAAAAGTAAGGCAGATCCTCACGAATTACATGAAGAACTATTTTTGCATTATAAGCGTCGTAATATTAGGACTTATGATACCAATAATAAGAAAAAAGATGTTTCTAATGTTGATTTTGGCATCAAATTCCTGTCAGAGTGTGATAACTACATTCAGAAAAATTCTGATACAAAAATTAATTTCCAACAAGAGGTCTTAGATCTCAAAGAAAGATGCTTATCAGTGCGAGAAGAAGCACTTTATCTAGTTAGAAAGCGGCTTCCTTCAGCAAGAAATATATTTAAAGATCTAACCAATTTTAACCCTGGAATAAACTTAAACCAGGCTTCTAGACCTCTATTTTCGAAATTGCCCTTTTTGAATTTGGCTGAAGAAAACCACACTATTATTGAAGAACAATACAGAAAATTTTATAGATTGGAAGGAAGAAGAACAATTTAAAGAAAATGGACTGCCTAAAAATGCAGAGCAGTTCTGGCAAGGAGTCATGAAACATCCCCAATTTAAAGAGCTTGCTTCTTTTGTTCTTACTTGCTTAATAACACTTATTAGCAATACCGCAGTGGAGAGGATGTTCTCTCTTTTAACATGCATAAAAACCAAAGCAAGGAATAGACTTCAGCTGTCTCTCTTAGAAGCAATTATTAGAATTAGAGCAGAACCATTATCTTCAAACAAGTGCTGTGATGAATTTGTACCTTCATCCAAAATGTTGAATGATTTCAAAGCTGGAATAGTAATAGTATATTCTAATGAATCCTGTACTGAATTTCAACAATGAAGAGGAATACTTATTTGAAGAAGAGGTCTTCATGTGATATAAGTATATTTTTAATATATCTTTTTACTAGGCAATGTTTGGCTTTATTTTGGCTTTTTTATTTCGTGACTTGGCTTCTTTTGATCACGGCGATCTGGTCACCCTGTAATGTATGTGTGCGGTAATGTCCATTGCATATCCGGGAAAGCGCGGGTAAAACGAATGGCGGAGCGGCAGTTAAATGGATTGACATGAGTGAAAGCGCAGTCTATAATTAAAACAGAGGATCAGTTAATGAATACTTGGCATGGGTAATTATCCCACGTGGAAAGTGAAGCAGTGAAGATGGAAATCACGTCATGAACGAAGACAATACTTCAAGCTTGTGGCTTCACTGTGTTACTCATTGTTCCAGCTCTAGCCTTTACTATTTCAATGTGAACTTTGCTCTCTTCTTATTCGTTAGTTCGCTACTTTGATTTCTGATATAATGTACGTGATAATTTGGAAGAATCCAACATTATCAAAGCCACGTGAGTGTCAGGCCTATTCATGTAAGGAGATGCATTTAGATTAATCATGTAATAGGTCAATACATTGGAGATTAAAATCTCAGAAGGAATTTATCAAGGTAAACAGTCTATTTATAGTGTCAAAAATAACATTGAGTATTTGGATCAACACTTCGAATGCTTACGAATATTGGTGTGAAACCACTTGTAGGGAGAAATGTAACCAGATCACCATGTCTGCCCGAGTATGTCTGCATGTGGATAGACAGTGGACTTAGGACTTAGGAATGCATACAGATAGAGAAGTGAAGGTCTTTGACGTTCGACCGAGTGTAGGACTAAAGCCCTTCAGACAGACAGTGAGAGAGAGAGAGAGAGAGAGGAGAGAGAGAGAGAGAGAGAGAGAGAGGTAAATTTATATGAGAAACACCTGTGAATACATATTTATGCTCTGAACTAGATATGGTTTACATGTTTGAACTATATATATATTATATAGATTATGAGATGGTGGAGGATAAAGCGATGAATGTATGTTTATTTGAATATATGTTAATGTAACATGCATGTATATTATGAGATGTGTAAACATTGATACTACCCATCTCCGTTCGTGTCACTTCAGCTCTCTTAGCAGCCACGGAGTGTCAGCGAATTATCCTTGGGAAAGGACCAATTTGGACTCCTCCAATTGATAGTGCAACGTGCCTCACTTGGGAGCATGGCCCATGTGTCCTCTTTCAATTGAGTTATGTACACACAAATAAGAATCATCATTATATTAACATTATCAAAATAAAGACAGTGGTAGTTTGTTAAATTTCATAATTATTACATATTCATTTCTAACTGTATGTAAATGTTTGTATAGCTTAAGTGAGTGCACACATTATTCACATATCTGTTGATGGGGGTTCGCGTATATATTACAGGAGGGGAACACGTCAGGGAATTACCTGTGTAACGTGCGTAATTACTTCCAAAGTTCGGCGGATCAGTTATCAGTTATCAGTTGGGGTATCTTCATTGCACTCTGGACATGTCCATAGGTGCTCAGATCCTCCCCCAGCACATGCATCAGCGTTCAGTGGCTAATAGTGCCAGGTCTGTGCTGGTTGACGAGACACCTCGTTTTCCCCTCCAAAGTACGGCGGATGTGGGGGTTAAAAATCTGAAAGTAACAATGCAAGGTTCAGGTTTGAGGTGAGAGTAAGGCAAAGGATGGGTTCAGGGATATTAATTAGAATTTCCAGGGAATGGTGAAGCCCCAATAACAAGTGGTTAGAATAGCACGTACTTGTCTAGATTAAATCACTCGTGGGTAGATGAAAATGGGCTAGAAAGCGGATAGGTAAAGGTAAAACGCAGAAATTTAAGATTCGGTGGAATATAACTGGATCAAAGGGCGAGATGGATATTCTTGGGGGAGGGGTGGGGAGGGGGGGGGGGTCCCGAGGAAGCGGATAAAAAGAGAAGTAATTGATGGGTCTTGGACATTTGGAGTTTTGGGGAAGTTAGGGGAAACTGTGCCCGGAGGCATTCAGTGTTGGCAAGTTAGAGGAAACTTGGACCAAAGATATAGACTCAGTGGAGTCTTACGATCGGACACTGGAGAGAGTCGAGCGTCACATTTTATTTTACAAGGCCGGTAGAAGGCAGTATTGTGTTCGCATGGAACTAATGTATCTACCTGTGTTATAATTGTTCCTGGCATGGTGCATGTTAATCATGTATATTCATCTGTAATAAAGCTTCTATGTGTGTGTGCAAAACCAGAGTTCTCAAGTGCCTAATAGTTGTTGATAAGAAGTCCGCACACTATTCAAACTGACGTACCTTAGACACAACCACAGCCATTTCTATCTGTCAGCAGCATTGTGTCAGAGGGGTAAACTGGAGGTACGTCCGATTTACAGTGGACCCGTTACAGTCAGATAAGTTTCTAGGGACTCGTCATCAATACACCGAGTGCATCAGCAAATTGAAGCAACGTTACGACGAATCATTTTCATAAACGTGAATATCAATCTGTCCACTGAAATAGCTAGCAGTCTACACACAGGAGCAGTCCAGCGCAAGTAAAAAAGAGACGTATGCAAATCACTCAGGGACGGGACATCAACAGTAGAGTTTTGTATGCGACATAGCGACAAGGATTACTTCGCTGAGTATACCGGTGGAGAATTGAAGAAAGTCAGAGGACAGAGGAAATTTAAGTTTAAAAACAAAACACTCCAGAGTCAAGAGTTATACGCCTCAAGTCAGCTGGTTTTGTCGATGCCATAATTACATTGAACGATTTAAAAAACAGCAGACTTGTAAAGTTGAGACTTACTAAATTTGTGAAAAATGCCAAATCAAGTGGTGCGATGAACACAGTTTGTTGAAGATGTTGATAACCAGTAGCGAAGCACTAAAACTGGCACACGACTCACCATTGCGGGTCATATGGGTATTACCACAACTACTAACAGATTGCTGACACAATTTTATTGGCCTGGGTATATCAAAGATATTACCACCCATGTTCATGTACAGTGTGCCAGATGACCACACAAAAAGGCAAACATCCCAAAGCACGCGTTCAGAAAACCGGCCATTTCAGAAGATTGCTGTGGATATTGTGGGTCCACTGAACACAATTACCGATCGGGGTAATAGATTTATCTTGACCATGATCGATCTTTGTAATCGTTGGCAAGAAGCTATTCCACTAAAGTACATCACAAGTAGATCCATCCTAGATTCATTATTACTAATCTTTAGTAGGATAGGATTCCCAAGTTGCATACTGTCTGATAGAGGTAGTCAATTTATATCTACAGCTACCCAAGTGGCAATGAAAATTATCGGTATTCCACAAGTTTTTAGTTCACCTTGGCACCCGATGACAAATGGTGTCAATGAAAATTACAACGGAGTCCTTAAATGAACTCTAGCAAAAGTGACAGCTGAGAGACCCAAAGATTGGGATATTTTATTGCCAGCAGTACTATTTGCGTACCGTGAGGTTTCACAATCCAGTACAGGGTTTAATCCATTTGAGCTGGTATACGGTGCAAATCCTCGTGGTCCATTGTTGTTATACAATGATATGCTTACAAATAAGACATACGACCACCAAAAAAGAGAAGCCTATGAAATGGTTACTCAATTGAGAGACAAAATCGTCACGGCTTGTCAAATTGCAAAATCAGCACTTGAGAAAGCTGGAGAAAAGTACAGACAGTACGACAATAGAAACGCCAAGACAATAGTCTTGAAAAAGAAGAAGAGGTCTGGTTGTTACTACCTGATCCTCGTAACTGCTTAATTACCTCATGGCAAGGTCCATTTAAAGTGATTAAGAAAATCAGTGATGTAGATTATCGTATTGATGTAAAAGGGAAACATAAAATTTTTCACATACATATGTTGAAACCATATATCCCACGCGACAGTAACACATCACAGGTGACACAACAGATACCACATAGAATAGCAGCAGCTTGTTGGGTCATTAACGAACAGCAAGAAGACGCTATTAAACAACAAATGTCTACACCAACAGTCAATAGTGACAATGGTTGGCAGTCAATACAAATAAGTCAAAATCTGTCATCAGAAGACAAAGAAAAACGTATTACAGCAATAAAAGAGTTTAGCACAATTTTTTCCGATAAGCCTGGACAGACATCACTTATCAAACATACGATCACTTTACTCTCAGATATTCCAGTCAAAATGAAACCATATCCTATTCCGATACATTATTTAGAGAAAGTGACAGCAGACATATCGGAACAAGATCAAAGTGGAATTATCAGAAAATCCATTTCAAACTACTGTTCTCCGGTAATTATTGTAAAGAAAAAAGATGGTTCATTGCGTCTATGTGTTGATTATAGAAAAGTACATGCATTAACACTACTGGATGCAGAACCAATGCCAAATTTTGATGAGTTGATCGAAAGCATGGCAAACTCAAAACTATTTTCAAAGATTGATCTCAGCAAGGGATATTGGCAAATCCCAATGGATGAAGATTCTATGCATATTACAGCTTTCAGTACTCCATTAGGTCTGTATGAATGGGCATATCTTCCATTTGGTTTACAGAATGCGCCAAGCACATTTATGTGCATGATGAGAAGATTACTCCAGGGGATTTCTAACGTTGCAACGTATATGGATGACATCTGTATTCATACTACAGACATTGACACACATGTCAAGACCCTCAAACAAGTATTTCAGAGGATACAACAACACGGTCTGAAAGCTAAACCAAGCAAAAGTGAGATCGGGTTTACTGAAATATAATTCCTTGGTCATAGAATTTCTAATGGATTTAGAAAGACAGATCCACTGGTGGTTACAAAAATTCTTAATATCAAACCTCCAACGACAAAAAAGGAATTAAGAAGTATGTTAGGTCTGATTAATTACTATCAGAAGTTTATTCCTAACATTGCTGACATGACGGCAACATTTTCTGAACTGCTAAAGAAAGGTCAGCCTACAACAATAGTTTGGACAGATGACCATGACAATCTATTACAACAGATAAAAACTCTGTTTAGTACTTATCCTATTCTGAAATTACCTGATATTTCAAAGGATCTCGTGTTACAAACAGATGCGAGTTTTCATGCAATTTCAGCTGTGTTGCTTCAATTACATGAAGGAAAATTACATCCTATTCTCTACTTCAGTAAAAAGCTATCAGATACACAGAGAAACTATGCTATCACTGAGCTTGAAGCTTTGGCATTAATTGAGAGTATTGAGAAATTCTCGAGATATTTCCTGGGTAGAAAATTTGATTCTTTCGGATAACAAACCTCTACAGATATTTAAATCTGGTCATCCTAAGAATTCCAGAATGCAGGATTATGAATTCGATATCTGTCATATTCCTGGAAAGGATAACAATCTTGCGGATCTTCTTAGTCGATTATAAATAGATAGGTCTGCTTCACAGATGTTAACTTTTGTTCTTATTATTTTGTTGTGTTGTTCATAGATTGTTAGAAAAGTTTACAGATAGCACCTAATTAAACTAGCAATGTATATAGCAACCAACAGATTGAAATACATTAATGTAATATGTAATATAGGCAGATAGATACATATGTGGATATTTTGTATTTTTACCAAAGACATCATGAAATGATGAAGTAACTGGTGTTGTGGCACATTGCAATTTTCCCCGCATATTTCAAGTGCTAGAATAACGAAACTGTGTTGGAATGACGGAACTGTTCGTTTATTCGTATACATTCAATTATTTGGAGACGGAACTTTGAACTTTGTACGTTATGGAGATGATGATCTGATCGATTACGATATTCCGCATCATTCAGATTGATGGACTAAGTATTTTACTCAGAAACAATGTCTGTGATTTAATTAATTGGAATGACATTAAGTAAATAGTGTAATAACATTAGTATATTATGTATAAATTGATATATATGAATTCGTAATTAGGTTAATAGTTAACTCAGTTATATTAGTAGTTATATTATTAGAATAATTAAATGCTTAATTAATGGTTCAGTATTAATAACTGTTACAATTTGAATTTGATAATTCTCAATGGGTTATAAGAGATCCACACAGGATGAGCCACTACAACGAAGGTCACGTGATAGTAATAGAATATCTCTAAAGTTAGTACAGTGAACAGCAATGACATCCACCTCACTTATTGGATACAAGAAACATCAAATGCATACAGGAAGCAGCGACATAATTGAGCATCAACTGATACTGACTGCTTGGTATTTAATTACTAACCCTCGTCCACAACTCCGGGTTTTAACCTAGAGTGAGGACACTTGTTCATTTGGACAAGTTAGGGACTAATGTAATATTAGTTGGACCGGCCCTCCCACAGGCCGGCCACTCGACGTTCAACGGGGGTTTGAACAGGTAGGCGTGCCCGTCATATAATGTTTTGTTTTGTTTGGGGGGGGGGGGGGGGGGTTGTTAATAAGGGCCATAATGTCGTACTCAGCACTACATATGTATCATGATGTCAGCAATGCTATTGTGCATGGGTTATATCACAAGGTGTATGTATATGTAGAAATGATTGTATCATTTAATGTGAGGGGGCGGGGGGCAGGGGCATAATGACACATAGCGACTGCAGGTACACATCATGCAGAAAGGATAAAAGAAAAATCCTAGGGATAGGAAAGTGGACAGTGCAATAGAAAGAGACGGGAAGCGTCACGAAAAACGTAAACCTAACGACCAAGGGCATACGCTGTGGAGCCATGTTTGTGACTGGTTGTGTTTTCATTTCTGGAACCAAGAATTCGGATGGCAATCGGATATCTGGATGCAACGATGCAATGATCTTTGGGTGGATAACTGGGGGAAACATTCGTTGAAAAGAATCCGTAGATTTCAGAACAGGGACGCAAGACTAGACGAATCGCTGATGAAAGTAACGGCAAGGACCTGAAAGAATGTAAATAGGCAGAGCATCGGGATAAATCGGGCAGATGTAGATATACTATGGGTGGACACCGTAAGTATATGTTGTCCCTGCGGTAAGGGAGCTTCTATATGGCCATTTGAACTGTATATCGGAATTCTGTACACTACATTAAAAAGGTGTTTAACTGTTTTACCGAGCTACGTGCTGTATTTCATATTCACCAGTTGTTTAGGTAAGAATTTCCAGTGTTACGTATTACAATGCTTCGTTGTTGATTCGATTTTTTAAATTATGGAGCAGAGGCGAGCCTGATCAACGACGTGACGCGCGCGCGCGCGCGCGCGTGTGTGTGTGTAACACTATTTCCAGGAACTTTCTACTTGACTGTAAAGCTTGGACAATGATCAGTCTCACATGTCACCACAAAGAATTTTCGTATTCAACTATCGTGTTTATTGTCTTTGTTGATCCTTGCCTTTGGTGGTTTCTGGAGAAAAATTCTGCCTTTGTGTTTCATCCCCACGAATAGGCATCAAAACAAATGAGCACTCCATCGATGAACACTTGACTTTTTAAAAATTGCTGCCGCATGTATGAAAGTGAGTGGTCTGTGCTCTGTTTGCACAACAAATTGTTCTTTCATTAGAAAACTGGACAGTTCATGTACCGACTACACAATAGCCACCACCTCACGTTGTCACTTTGAACATTTTGTCTCTGGTGGCGAGAGGTTCCCCCTGACTTGTAGCACTGGATGTATGACAGGCTCCGTCTTTTGAATAGAACATCCTCCAGTTCTCGTCGACGAAGCGTCTCCCCTAAGAGTACATTGTAAGTCAAGATTAGGGAGAATTAAAACGCGATGACTAGAATACAGTTTTGTCATATTTTTGAGTGCAAGCTCGTACTGCTGAGACCATACCACTCTATTAGGTCTGCCCTTCTGTGTCAACGCAGACACAACTGATGTGATGGCTGACCAAAATTATTTTTTGACTATATTGTTGAAATGCGTGATGTGTAACAGATTGTTCACATCTATCATCATCTGGAACGTAAATTGTCGCCCATTGTCAGGCAAAATATCATTAGGGAAAACCCAATCCAGAGAGGACAGCAAATAGTGATTCGGCCACAGCTTCTATTGTACTGTGTTTAAAAGGTACGGATTCTGGCCATCTAGTGTAACGATCAGTCATGGTGAAGATATACTTAAAACCCCCGTTGGACATCACTGACATGGGTCACTGATGTCAATAACACGCTTTTGAACTGGCCTGACTTTCATGTCTGTAGCTTGCACCTGTGCACATGATCTGCTATACAGCTTGCTATCTTTACCAAACCCTCGCCAATTACACTGGGATACGACTCCCTGCTGTGTAGTACATCAACATTTGTTTTTCTCGTTTCTATTGACATCATTTTATTGGTCGCTATGAGGAAATCTAACGTATTATTTTCTGTACGATATGAAGTATTGGTTCACAATTTAGATGTTTTTATGTCTGGGTAATTTGTTAGGTTACTTGCTGTTACCTGCTCTATTATTTAGTGTAAGAACTGAAATAAACAACTAGTATAGGAGAGAGTATGAGGGATTTATACTAGGTGTTACTCATACAACGTTACTTAGCGCGTTCTCGAATTTACAGATGCATTGCTCACCCATCAGTTGAAAGCTAAGTTTTCTTTTGAGGAGGGGGTTATATAACGTGCGTGGTGTGGGCAAGTTAGAGGCAACTTGGCCCAAAGATATAGGCTCAGTGGATTTGAGTTGATTACGAGGGGACACTGGGGAGAGGCCAACGTAACAGGTTATTTTACATGGCCGGTAGAAGGCAGTATTGTGTTCGCATGGAGCTAATGTATCTACCTGTGTCCACAATAAATCAAAGACACCACCAATAATTATACATAAATTCGCAACCTGTATGAATACTACCTCAGTACAGACTACGTGCCTCCCTAAAAATAATAACAAGCCAATAAACATTCCAATATTTATGGCACGTTACACCTTCCTTAGGTATTTATAATGCCCATGTTAAACATTGCTTCAGTGAGTCGTGTATTATTGATTATTTTTCATACGTATTAATGCTAATTGTTCTTGTGTTGTCTAAGATTAGCTGTATAAGTGATGTTGAATGAAATAATGTATGAGAGAATTTAGAGAAGAAGGGCAGTATGTCAGACGGGCCTGTGTGCCCAATTCTTAAACCTTTGAAAATAAAGATTGTTCGTCTGAGATGGTGCATGTTCAATACGTATATACATCGGTAATAAAGCTTCTGTGTGTGTGTGTGCGAAACCGGATTTCTCAAGTGCCTAATTGTTGTTGATAAATAGTCCGGCACAATATTCACACTTACATACCCTAGACACCACCACTACCACTTCTATCTGTCAGCAGCATTGTGACATCCTTGTCTATGCAGATTTATTGCACCAAGCTTATCCTGCATATCTTAATTCTCTTTCCTCACTCCTGGGGGTACCAAGAGCAGCTACATCTATCTTTTAAATGAGCCACTTCTTGGCTGTTTTCTTGAGTATCTATGGACTGTGTCTTCAATCAGCATAACATACATTTGTTCCGAGTTTTCTCTCTGGGTTCTTGAGTAGTAATTAGTCGTTTCTAACAAAGTTAAGGGATCACAAACTGCATCCAGAACAAAACACCAGTTGGAAAATTATGAATTTTGACAATTGATAGTCATCTGTTTTTGCCCATGAGCTCCATATTGATGATTCTGTGATATAATTTTATTTCTTCTAAATTGCACAGACATAAATTAATGAATATTTATAGATTATTTGTAATTGTTTTTGTTATCCTCCATGTTTATGATCCTTGCAGTAGTACCGAATTAAAGTTATAACTGAATACTCGAAGTTTGTTGCTAAGTTTAATTTCTTTTGACTTCTACAAATATCCTAATGTTACAAAGCCTCCCTTAGCCGTTTATATTTATACAATAATATTTTAATGAGTTCCACTTTTCTATATTGCAACATAAATAGGTATGTCATTCCGCGCCGTAAATTGAGGTTTTACCAAGCGGGATTGTTTTATCATTTTCTTGATTTATTCTCATTATATTTGTTTTTTTCCCCCTGTGCATTTTTAAACCTTATTGTTGCGACCTTCCATCCAAAATTGTTGGTTCTGCATATCAGTTTGTGGATGAGACGGGAGGGGGAGGAGGAGGGGCATTTTCCTCTGTATGGCCTGAATTCACCTGTGCTTGGAATTTGAGTGCCTGCTCCAGCCCCCCTTGTTTCAAATAATTCCAAAATGCTAATGTCGCAGTGTTTCATCTCGTCTTTAACTTATTATTCTTTGTTTCTCTCAGCGTTCGAATAACACACGGGGGTAGTAAATCACAAACAGGTAATAAATGTGTGGGTCTGCTTACAATGTCCTGTAAAGGAAAATCACGTGACTTAGTCTGAAAAGCTTATTGAATTTTCAAAAATGAATACTACATGCACACATCAGCGGCTGTGCCTTAGATGTTCTTAAAGTAGTTTTATAATCCCAACATATCGCGTTCGAACTCAGAAGCAGCCGATTTGAGAGCAGGTCGCTTTGCGTAGGTTTTCACAAGAGTATGTGCGTCGACTAGTTATAAAGCAATAAACACCTACTGAAGGTAAACTTGTCTAGAAAATCACACTTAGCGGGAAAAGTGCAGGAGTAGACTGCGACGTCCAGCGAAGGACATGCAAATAACTACAGCACACATCTGGAATAAACATCATCACGTAATTGATTAACTGAACAATAGAAGATAGAAACCAGCGTCACCTCGCCACCCACCTCTCACTATTCCTTGTATAATACAAGGAATCCGTGCAGCTAGCCCGTGTTTCCGAGTCCGCAACCCGCTTCCTGCACATGTATATAAACTGAAAATCTGAGAACAGCCTTCGTTCTTTCAGCAGAATGAACTATTATATCGTTTAATCATGATTTCGGATCTGTGAGAGGTTCTATGTGAATGAATGCTGGTTATTGCCGTTCTTGAAATCTAGTTATCTATTTGGCACAAAGGAGTTTCTTAATTCTCGTAAAGTGAACGATGTTCTTTTAAGTGATGGCTGTTCATGCAACTAGAATGGAGTATTTAGACATAACATTTGTACTTCGACACGGTAATACAGCGCCGCTGTAGGCTAATGGAGTGTACCCAGGATCAAAGCGCATTAATACCCACGGAGTCAATGTTTGCGGAAACATGATGCAGTTCTGATTTGGTATGTGTAAAAGGTTTAGCTGTTTGCCAATGTTTTTCACCAACTTTTTTTTTGTTTGGCAGGAAACAGTTAAACAGCTATATGCGAAATTAAATTGTGTGTTTTCTCTCTCTCTCTCTCTCTCTCTCTCTCTCTCTCTCTCTCTCTCTCTCTCTCTCTCTCTCTCTCTCTCTCTCTCTCTCTTTCTGTCTTTCTGCTGTCTCTATCTTTATGGGCCTCTTTCTCAGTGTCTCGCTATATGTTTCTCTGAATCTCTCTGTATCACTGTCTTTTGTCTTTCTGACTTACTCTGTCTCTCCTTGTGGGTCTCTCTCTTAATGTCTGTCTCTCTGTCTCTCTGTCTCATTGTCTCTCTGTCTCTGTCTCTGTCTCTGTCTCTGTCTCTGTCTCTGTCTCTCTCTCTCTCTTCTCTCTCTCTCTCTCTCTCTCTCTCTCTCTCTCTCTCTCTCTCCGTATCACTTATACTCACGGATACATTTATATTAGTAATTGTATTTTTCATTCATTGTTTTGCAATTATTTACATTACCTAAATGTATTGTCTTCCGTTTGTCAGAAAATTGATTGCTGAATAACTTATATGTGTTTAAAAGGAAAATACGATTCCATTTTCACGTATTGAAATGTATTAGGCATATGATGATAGCCCCTACTTTGTGTTTAAGCCATTGGGCACTCGATGGGTGATAGTGTCAATATCAGGTCGCCTTTACTTCCCAGAACAGTTACTGGTACTCATGTTTAGGCTGGTGCTAACCACATAGGTCGATTCAACCTAAAATGGGCATCAGGAAATACAGTGCATACCTGATAAGGCGAACTCAGATGGGACCCAAGAAGAAGTTATTCTTATCAGATACTCCCATTAATAAGAGTTCAAGCATAAAATAATGCATTTACAACGTGCAATACAATATTGTTCTTCACAACAGAAATTCGCCACATCCGAGATCGCCTTAAAAGGGGTTTGTACTGTATTCTGCTAACTCGGCAAGCGTGGTGTTGACCACACACCTCCTTTTGATTGCTGAATTTTTTGTTTTCGTTCACTCGCTTTGAACTCAAGCGTACTCCATGCGCGTGCTACTGCTGTACTTCTACTGCACAGGATTGACTTATACGTGTGGATTAGCTTTCCCTATTATCTGTGCCACTTGCCATCAGGCGTTTGCTTCTTTTTACTTCAGCCTAAAGTATTAACCGACTGCGACTTCTGATGTTCTTGTAATTTACATCCCCAAGTCAAGAACGAGAAGTCGACAATTTAGTCCAGCTGACTGGTGTAAGGGCTGAACCCGCTACCTAGGTATCATCGCATCGGATGTTTAAGAGCAAGCGCTCAATTCTATTCGGCTATGCTGACCTATTAGAGTGCTGATTGGTTTATAAAATCGTGGGCTAACGCTATATACCCAATAATAATGTGGACTGACACTATATACCCAATAACAATGTGGGCTAACACTCTATACCCAATAACAATGTGTGCTAACACTCTATACCCAATAATAATGTGGGATATAACTCTATTCCTAATTATAATGTGGGCTAACACTCTATAACCAATAATAATGTAGGCTAACACTCTATACCCAATAACAATATGTGCTAACACTCTGTACCAAATACGCATCTAGGAGTAGGAAAGGGTCCTTTACTTAACAACTATCAAGCATATGCTTCTGTCAGTTGTTTATGGAAGAAGAAAAAAAACAGGAATTAACGCAGCTTTACCGCACACAATTATGAAAAACATACGACGTTGCGGCGACTAGCCTTCATCAATTATAACGACATAGGCTAGTTGCTGTAACGCCACATGTTTTCCGTATTTGTGTTCTGTAAAGGTGCATTACTTCTTGTTATTTTATATTGTTCACATTTCCACAACTTTACCGCAGTTCCACTAATTGTATGTCATGTGTTTGGTTTACAAAAACTTCTTAAATAATCGTTATCACATTGTAATACAATAACTGTACGTAGTTCCATGCCTTTTACTTACCTAAAGGTTATTCTTGTCAAAACCGTATAGTACTTTATCAGCAGCTGCTGCAGTGAAACTCACAAACGTAAGCCGACAATATCAATCTGGTATATATTTTAAAGCCTCCAAAAGATATCCAGGGATGTTTCAAAGGTAACAAATAATTAAAAAACAGCAATAAAAAATGTATTGCTTAAATTACACGTGTATGCCTGTCTGCTCTCTTCTCGAAGGGTACAACATTATAAACACTAGTTTATACCTGTTCTTATCCAGTTTATGTGCTTTTATTTTCAACACCCAGTTCTTCAGGATATAGATCTATCGTGCATATTCGGCTCATGGCTGTCAGTGCTTTCGACGTGTGCATCATAAATACTTTATTCTCGACACCCTCCCCCCAACCACCTCCCACTCGTCCCCCAATTACGTGCAGGCATCCTTATGATCAAATATAAGGAACCCCTTTCGATGCCGTGATGCGTGTGGAGTTAGTTTAGTCGCAGTTCCAACTTCACAGCAACGGGTCGTCCCCATTATGCTCCGTTCCTGTGCCAGTGAATATCACACAAAACACTCCCCACTGCCCAATGTGAAAAGTGGAAAAGACAGGAGTCTCGACAAACAACAGCCCGCACAGATACACTGTGCATAATGCCGCCGCCAGAATGTCAACACACCAGTCCCCCACGAAACACCCAATTCATCTCTGATGGAATCGGCAGTCATTTTCCCATCTGGATGTTTCCTAGATGTTCACCTACACAGTCCACGAACATACAGTTCATCACCGACGGCAGTGGCAATCAACCAGAATCCCAGCAGCCACGCATTTCTGCGTAAGGCAAAAACTGGTCAACTCTGGGACATAGCCACTTGCCATCGCTCCGAATATGCAGTCACGTTCCAAAATTAAAAACTTGGGCAGATTCAAAAGCACTTCACACGAAACTCACAGCGCACAGTGTCGCGCCACGCACTCACTCAGTAGCAGGGCGACGGAATGCGTGTGGAGTAAATGGTACTAATCCCTTATTTTATAGACCAGTCCGCACTAAATAGATGATGCGGTCAATATTATACTGGACGCCTTTATTTCCCAGTGTGTTTCCTGGCAACTATTTCATGCCGGATCGATCTTGGAGCCCAAGTCTAGTTTGAAAACAAAAAAAAACTATAAAAAAAAAAACGTGCGTGCTTAATTTGCTTCTTGATATGAATAGAGATCACCAATGAATGCATGTTGTTTAAACCACATTGCCATGTAGACAAACATACAGAGTCATAGACACATCTATAGAAGGAATGACAGACAAATAGACACAATTATAGCAAATAGAAAGTAGACAGACAGAAAAACATATGGATTGGCAGCCAGATATATAAGCAAATAAAAAGATAGACATGCATTCCTATGAATAGACATATAGATACATACAGATAAGTAAGAATACAGATATACGTTCCTACATACATGTATGTAGAACGACATAAATACAGAAAGTCAAACAGACTGACAAACAGAGAAACAGACAGAGGAATAGACAGAAGGATAGATGCATGGATGGGTGGATGAATGGATAGATATACAGATAGATAGACAGATAAATAGAAATATGTATATGTAGATGAATAGACTGTTTCCAGACACTAACTCGCATCATAATCTCTCAGTTCTATATATAGAAATACAGACGGACAGACAAACATAGATAGATGCATATATAGATGGATATACTGTGCATTAAACACCATTTCACAACATCGTCTCTGCTGTCTCCCTGCGATATTGTATTACTCGCACTTTTATTATTTTCCGCAGATCAGCATTTCCATGTCAGGCAAATCCATCTCTCTCTCTCTCTCTTCTCTCTCTCTCTCTCTCTCTCTCTCTCTCTCTCCTCTCTCCTCTTCCTCTCTCTCTCTCTCTCTCTCTCTCTCTCCTCTCTCTCTCTCTCTCTCATTTGTCTCGTTTCCCTCTGAATGACAACAACCCATAACACGATTCGCCGCTTGAGCGACGTGTTTTCTCGGCAAATCAATGGAGAAAATCATCGGGTTTAGAGTAATCAGGGTTTTCCCAGTGCTTTTCCCTCATTCTTGTACACAAGGCCAGGGGCTAATACAGAAATCAACACACGGTTAGATGTTTCAGACCCGTTGACGACGACTACTGATGACTGACTAAAAAACTGCTAGTCACGATGTTATAGAGAGGGCCGAGAAGGCAAAGAGAAAGCAAAAATATGTTTGCCCGAAAATGGGATGCATTGCTGTTAATATTTGTGAATTATGTGATAGATGAATGTGACTGAAAGAGAGATTTCTATACTGTGTGAAGTTGGATTATATGATAGAGGAATGTGACGTGAAGATGGATTTTTATGGTGAATGAAGTTGAATTATTTGATTTAGAAACATGAAGAGGAGGTAGATTCTGAGCTGAATGACGTTGGGTTATGTGACATTGGATCTTTACGGAAACAGATTTCTGAGCTGGATGAAGCTGGAGTATGTGATAGAGAAATGTGACGGAAAGATTGATTACTAACGTAAATGAAGTTTTATTATGTGATAGATGAACCAGACAGGAAGATTGATTGCAATGTTGTATGAAGTTGAATGATATTAAAGGGACGTGACGGGAAGCTAAGTATGAGCTTGTCACAGTCTAAATTGCATGACAATAACTTAAAATGTGTGAATGCTAATCAGTTTTGACATGTGTATAGTAAAGATATCTAAACAAAAGGTAAGGTATTAGATCCAGACCACAAACTAAGAGGAGAAAGCGTGAAATAGATTAAGCCTGCTAGCAGTTAAGAAAGCGATTTTAATGTTTTGTAGGCAAAAGTGAAGATGTATTCATCTAATGGCATGTTTCGTGATGCGTAACATGGATTTGATTTGTTTGCAGTCGACAACAGATATTTTGGACATTAGAGAAAATGATTGTGTGTTATTTTTATGTAGAAAGAATGATATGTTATAAAGTAGTCAATAAATAACTATAGTATTGTCTGTATGAGCCGGACTCCCTGGCCTAGGCGTTTTACGCATTTCTCCTTAATCTCCGTATATCCACGTGAGAATCGATAGCGGTTCTCGCCACGTTGGTGATTTACGGGGTCACTCAGAAAGCAATGGCAAACTACTGACGTAATCTTGCCAAGAAATCAACAATCAGCTGAGGGATGCTGATGTTGACAGCGATGTCCTGTAAAGGTTATGAGAAATCAAAAATGCCTGTATTCGTTCTTAGTCGTAATTGCCAGAGTAGGACAGTATTGTACGAACCTGGATAGCACGATTTTCAACTTGTTTAAGCTGGACTACGCTTAGAACACGATGTATGAAATATTCTCGTTTGTCAAGGACTGGTAACAGATGACTAGTGCTGCAACAGATGACCACTTGCAGTCTGTAAATGCTGCACACTGCTGACGAAATTTTGACCGATGACAATCGCAACGATCACGGATTAGGAGCCTGACTGTGTCACATTGTAGTAGACGACATTTTGTTTTCCGCGTTTCCATCCTGTTTCAGGATATTGCGGTCAATATCAGCATCCTTCAGCTGTATGTTGATTCCTAGGCTAGATTACACTCATCAGCACGCCACGACTTTCTGAGCGACCGGCTCCATACTCTCATAAGTCACTGGCCCGACTCGAACCACTTCTAATTCTCGTGCGCTCACGTCAACCACGAGAGTATTCGGGATTAACGGAGAAAGCTGCTAACCCCTCGGCCAGGGAGCCGGCTAGTAGACGACATAGCTAAGATTATTTAATCTGGTGTACAATATGAGCTATCAAGCGATACCCATAGATGTAGACTGTGCGGGCAAACTGAATAAAGAAATGATCACAGCTAACTGAACTAGAGTGACCCATCTATGTTGCAATGCAATCCCCTCGTGATCCGCTGCTATAACAACTAGCCAGTAACCAGGTATAACTAGTATAGTACCACAAGGCTTGGCTAGAGGATCGAGACAGAGCTGAATGAAGTTGAACTGTGTGATAAAGCAACGTAAAGAGAACATATACTAAACTAATAGATATCTAGGTCAATGAATTTGAATTGCGTAGGGAAAGATAGACTTATGGTTGACTTGAAACATTTTTAATTATGCGATAATTCTGAACTCACAGAAGATATCTACAGAAAATACTGTATGTCAATCGAAAATTGTGAAGAAATATCAAATATCAGGAATTTTGAATGCATTGGGTACCAAAGGGTCGTTTTTTTTAGAAGTCAAATTAAACATCAAATTACCCCAAAGCAAATACTGAGTCCAAGGGTTGCAATGCTGAAAGCGTCATTGCATGGTCTAAGATAACAATTTTCTGCCATCCACGAGATATCTCCACGGCTGTGTCCAACCTCTCCACGCATACTTTCAATATTCTATTGTGGGTAGATCTCGTATATATATATATATATATATATATATATATATATATATATATATATATATATATATATATATATATATATATATATATATATATATATATATATATATATATATTACATTTAGTCTGGACAGCGGCCTCCCCTGTCACAGAATTATGTGCCCTACAAACTGGCGTGGGCGCTAATGCCTCTCGTGAGATCTCAATCCTTGGTTTTCGGGATCAACTCTGTTGATGGTATTCATCAATGCCACCGTGTCGATCCATCCAGCATAATTTCTGTCTGCCTCTCGCTGCCTCTCGTCCCACGGATCTTCCAGTCCCCATGTTTATAGAGCCTCTCTTCTCGTTATATGAGCAAAGAACATCTACTCCTTAGGATATCTATCTGCCTGTAGATGTGTAATGTACTTGCACATGAACATAGGCGCTCTTTTTCATCCTTATCTGAAGACGCTGGGAATCCTATCCACTACCAGGGATCAGTGGCAGGATTGAAACATATCACTGGAAGTGCCCATCCTTATTACGTCAATGAATAGAATTATTATTTGAAGATTTTCCTATGCAGCCTCTTCACAGTAACATATGTACATTCATAGGCGTTGATTGGCACTCACAGAAGCAGAGGAAATGAGTAGAGATTAGAGGACACGCTAGTCAATGCACTAAGGCTATTAAAAAGCATATAAATACATTTGCATGTATTGATAGGCAGGTTCGAATCCCGATAAGGTGACTGTAGCTTTTAATTTGTATAATGTTGGCTGTTACCTCTAAAATCTACTACTGTTCTCCGCTTCTATGAAAGGCAATCAATACATGATAAATTATTTATATGAGGTTTCAATGGGTCAGGTATTCCCCAGTAGTTGTTATTTCTGTGTATTTCTCTTTAAAACCATCATATTATAAAGAATGCGATTTCTGTTTTTAAAAACGCTGAAATTCGCATTCATTTCGTTTCAGCACATGTGTGTTTTAATCTTTTGAAAAAAACCTAGCTATTAATATTTTATTTTTCTGATTTTATTTCTTCTATAATATTTGGCGATTAAACATAGGAACAGGGGAAGCTTCCTGCTGTTTTGTATCATCATTATTTCTCTTCTAGAAGATTCACTTGGCTGTAGGAATGGGTGGGCTGACCTGCTAGAGATCAATTATATATATATATATATATATATATATATATATATATATATATATATATATATATATATATATATATATATATATATATATATATATATAGTCTCACTACACTTTATATAGATCACATTTTTTTTTTGAAAATGAAGTACATGATGTCATTAAAAACGTACTCGACAGTCCATTGTTAAGCAATATGCAGCCAATTGCTGTCGTCTGCTGGATTAATTCTTTGCACTAAAAACGTAATGGTGTTATCAACGGAAGAAAGAATTATGTTGGCTGAACAAGTGTTTCGAAATGGCTGTCGATACACACCGATAGTTGTTCAAAGGTTTATAGCAAGATGTCCTTGTAAACAACCTCTTCATCGCATTACGGTTAGACATTTATTTAAATACATTTCTTGCTACGGAAAATATGGAAGATGCTCTGCGATCTGGTAGGCCTGCCGTGTCACAGGCTTGATAGACAAGGACGTTTGTTTTGGCAGTAAGCTTCCTGTTCTCAGACTCTTTTTGTTAACCTGTTCATTGTTGTTGCTGCCTTACCAATCCTGATGCTGATTTCCTGATAATTTGCTATTTTCGTCGGATCCTAGATATATAAAATGGTCTACAATTTCCAGTTAGGCGTCGTCAATAAAGACTGGTGGTACCATATGTGCACATGTAACATAATCTGTGTCTTCTGTTTGTTAATTGTTAAACCAAATTCAAAAGAAGCATTGGAGACTGCAGATAATACAAGTTGTAATTCTTCTTCAGGGTGGGTCGTAATTGCAGCATCATCTGCAAAAAGCAACTCTCTGATCAGTATCCTCCTAAATTTGGTCTTGGCATTCAATCTCTGAGCATTGCAGAGGCCGCCAACTGAGCGTGAGTGAATATACTACCATCCTGATCCCGAATGTCATACTTCAGTAAAAGTGAATAGAATATTCCAAAGAGGGTGGAAGCTAGTACACAACCTTTCTTAACAATTTCGCTTGATTTCAAACTCTTCTGAAGATGTAACATTAAACTTGATTATACCCTTCATGCCAGTGTGGGTTCATGTGATCTTATACCGCTATTTTGTTTTAAAACAGGTGTTTGTAGTTACATTGGTCGTTTCTGGTGCAATTCTCCGACAGCCTTTGCCCATTTTCATTCATGCTGCCGATGTTGTATTTTCCAAGGCACACGGCCATGAACTCGAGTCCTTACCCACACGAGCATTGAAATCACCGAGCGTTTACATGCAGTTAGATTTTGGACTGCCTTGACCACAGAATCTAACTCCTCAGGAGGAATCCTTCACATCGTCAGAAGAAGTGAGTGTTGGTGCATTTGCAGAGATAATAGAGGAAAAACCACAATAGATTGCCAAGCGCAGATATAATAGTCTTTCGTTACCTCCATTTGGAATTTTAATCATTCCCAGTAATGAATTCTTCACAACAAAGCCCACTTCCTGTTGTCATTTTACTTCCTACCCCTACCCTTCCTTAGAAAGACGAGTCTCCTGCAGGCCAGCAATATCAATTTTATGATGGTTGAATTCGGCATCAATCACAACTGTTTTTCTCACATCGTCAAACACCCATTGCAGCAGGCAGGCTGGGGGAGGGGAGGGGGGTGGGGAATCGGCACCCAATTGGCTGGGTGGTGCCCAACCTAAGGCGGGCGGTAGCTGATCAGTGACACCTGTAGATGTCTCTCACTGTCAAGATCTCCAATAAGACCTTACAGAGGTAAGGAGAGTAAACACAAGTCTAGTAGGGAGACACCAGACAGGAGAGACACCAAGCACTATAAATAGCCTCACAAGGAGACACATTTGTGTCAGACCAGGGGCCAATGCGTACAGCTGAGCGAGGGCTTTCCCCAAGCCATTGGGAAGCTAGTCCTTGCGAGTAACCGTGAAGTGCCCGGTTACTCGAGCTCACAAGCCAGCGTGCTTGCGAGACCAGGCACGCAATAATAGCTACTGCACGGAGAGGACAGTGTCCGTGCTTGTCCACGCAATGTGTAGCGTGAAAACAGACCCGACTGGAGACGGTAGAGAGCAGACGTATCCCTAACAAATGCTATAGTTTCTAGGCAATAGGCAAACATTAGTCTGTTCATTTAGATTGTGATTTCGAGCATCATTTCTCACCATTTCATTGCACTCATGTTGTATAACGATGATGAAGTATTACGCTCGCAGAGCCATTCAAATGTCGGCTCTAAATAAATTGCATTCCTTTCGCAAATGTCACGAGTTGTTATTTCGTGCGGTGCGAAAGTAGGGGAGTCCTGAGAATCTGCAGCGAACAAGTCGCTGACAGGCAGGACCCCAATTGGTGTCAGAATACAGTGAACCAACGCTAGCAAAGCAATTGGTGTCAGAACACAGTGAACCAACGCCAGCAGAGCAGTCATAGCAGGCATTTGTTGTAATATTCAACGAACAGTTAACGCCAGCAGGCAAGTGGTGTTATAAACCACTAAACCAACGCCAGCTATCGATTGGTATTAGAAAGTTCTGAACCAGCATCAGTTCATTGCACGATTCAACATCATTGATGTGTGATATATTTCAAAGTAATGTAAATTTGTTTCCATACATGGTATAAAGAATTTGCTTTGGTAAATTATACGATCATACCATTTGTGGAGTGTGAACCACAATTGAGCCAATTTAAATCGCTAAAGTGTGAAATTCTACAAATATTAATTTGAAAGTGTGTTGTTATACAAAAACCAATAGAAATGTATACAATGATCAGTGAACATTACCATCGTAACCACCGTGTACATTTCATTGCGTGTGATACAGCCATCAATGTCACCATTCTACGAAGTCAATAGATAGATTAGCGACGAACTGAAGCCTAGATCGAAGATACGCCATAGTCAGAAAGTGAAGACAAGACGACATCGACTGTCATATGACGAATCATCTCACATATTATCTAACAATCATTCAGACGATCATATCAATCATCCATTAACACCATTTATCACTATCTATCACATTTTCTCATTCATCATTCGCTTGAAATATAAGCTTGCATTGACAACATAAGCGTGTGTCTAATTTTTGCTGCTCTACTAAACAGAAGCAGCCATTGTGTTATCAAGTCAAATCATTTTGTAAGTGTGAAAGACAGCGGTGGAACATCCCAAGTACCGTACTTTCCAAAGAATTAGATGAGTATATTTTCAGAATATTTTGGTATGCTCTAAATTAATCATGCATCTTCTTTTCCAGTAAAGATGTATATTTACTAACACATTTTTACAAACTATTGTGTGAATATTATTGTGATACCATATTGAACTAACATTACGCCACAAAATGGCGTCACTAAATGATTGTATCCAGGCAGGCAAGGAAATGGGCCATACTGGTGAAAAATTAGAGAAATGGGTAGATCAGAAATACAGAGAAGAAACAGAAAGAAAAGCTGCTCTTGACAGAGATGAAAGAGCATTAGAAAGGCAACATCAAAAAGAAATGAAAGAGATCGAAGAAGCTACCAAACAGAAACAATTAGAGTTAGATCAAGTTATCAAACAGAAACAATTAGACTTAGATCATGCCAACAAACAAGCAGAAGAAGTTACCAAACAGAAACAGTTAGACTTAGATCATGCCACCAAAGAAAAGCAAATACAAGTAGAGTCAGAGACTAAACTAAAGATGAAGGAAATGGAGGTAGATTCTAACATACAAATAGCCTCTAGCAAACAAAAGAGCCAAGAAGAACAGAACAAATTTAGTAAGTATAAGGGCCTTATCAAACCATACAGTGTAGGTGATTCAATTAGCGCATGGACTGAGAACATAGAATTCCAACTAAAGACAAAGAAAACACCTTTAGATGATTGGGCAATGATTTACATGAGGAACCTCAGTGGGGAGCCGTTAAAAGTAATAGAATCCATACCTACAGAGCTAAGGAACAATTATCAGTACATACACGATAGGATAATGCAACATTTTCTTTTAGACGCTACTGGGTACCAAATTCAATTCTCACAGATTAAGCCAAAAGCAACTGAAACCTTCTTAGACTACATCTCTAACGTGCAGAGCACATTTAAAAAGTGGACTAGAGCTGCTAAAGTAGGCAACAACTATGAAAAACTAGAAGAGCTGATGGTAATGGACAAAGTGATTTCTACCGTTCCTACCCCTTTTGCGAAGTTTTTACAACAGTCAGACATTGAATCCATTCAGCAATTAGAGAAACGGGGGTCAGCTTATTTTTCATCTAATCGGGACATATTTAAAACTACATCACATGACACAGAAATTACAGCTTTTGCAAACAAAGTTCCTGATAGATCTTACAACCAGAAAGATTACCGTAAGAATGACAAAACACATCAGATACCACCTCGATGTAACTATTGCAATCTTTTTCATCCGACTTACTCGATGTGTGATAAGAACCCCGCATATCCGTCACACTTAGAAGCAGTGTTAAAGAAGCAAGAAAGCAGAAGATCATCCTTTAAACGTGCTGTTAAATGTTATTTTTGTTCAAGTTATGGCCATTATAGCAATAAATGTATGGGGAGACAGAGAATGAAGGCAAATAATGCAGCACTCATCGATACATCATCAGACGATGAGAGTGACATTGATCCGGAACTTGTGAATGTGTTACCAACGAGTGAATGTCAGAGTGTAGCATCAGTAACAGATATTTTAGACTTTAAGAAGTGTAAAGTATGCCATCAATTTCATGCGGAGGGTAAATTGGAATGTGGGCACATAATACATTGTTCAAATGAAGATGCTAACGCAGCGTGTGCCTCCAGAGGTAAACTTAAGTTCTACGATGCACTGGTCAATGGGCAACCATGCCAATGTTTAGTTGATAGCGGAAGCACTCTACTGGGTTTAAGGAGAGAACTTGCTAGACCAGAAGATTATACGGGTGAATTTGTCAAATGCCGTACTTTCTCTGGAACCATCGAGAAATATCCACTGGCAAAAGCGCATATCAATACCCCGTTCCTTACCGGCACATTTACGTGCGTTATCCTCCAAGATCCATGCACGTATATTATTTTAATATGCCTAGATGCATTGAAAGAATGTACAGAAAACGACATAAGAGCCTGGAAACATACACATATGGCCAACGCTGTAACAAAGTCAGATACAGAAACAAACTATACTGACTTACAAAACGAAACGGCTACAGCTATTAACACCAAGTGGTGCAGATACCAACACTACTCGACAAAAATTGATCGAGGCACAGAGCACCGACCAAACAATCACACCTTATTTTAACTTGTTGTGTGAGCGAAAGAAAGTGTCTAAAAATGCTTCCTGGTATTTTAGAAAATTTAACGGAATTCTCATGCGTTATTACACACATAATAACTATGAAATTCAGCAGACGGTGTTACCTGTAACATACCGACAAAATGTGCTAAAAATCGCACATGAGTCACCGTTTGCTGGACATTTGGCCTATTATAAAACACGAGCCAGATTTCTGTCACAATTTTACTGGCCTAAATTCTGTTCCGACATAAAATCTTTCTGTCGTTCTTGTACTGTCTGTCAACATCTTGTACGAAAGGGAAAGCATGTGAAGGCCGAAGTTCAAGGGTCAGTATTAGCATCTAGACCACATGAGAGTATAGCCGTCGATATTGCTGGACCCCTAATGATGGTGTCGAGTAATGGAAGCCACAATTATGCAAATAAGGGTGCTGAAACTATTCACCTCGAACCAAACCAGAAGGGTTTGCTTCTACTACCCGACAAACGTAATTTGTTACTAACATCTTGGCAAGGACCTTTCACCGTTGAACGTAACATATCAGACGTGGATTATGAAATATCGATAAAAGGACACTTAAAGATATTTCATATCAACATGCTGAAACCATATTTTTCACGACATGAACACCAGACAGATGAACAAATTGCACCAACACCAAGCAATGAGACGACAGACGTACACAACACAACTTCACTAGGTAGGGCGACACACGACAGCGACAACGCAAACACACTTAGCCAGGTAACAGCACACACAGCTAGCACCACGACAGTATTGAACGAGACAGACGAAGACGAGATGGAATTACCAGTTCCTACGGTAGACACGACTGCGACCATTGACAGCATAAAGATAGAAACGAAACTGACAGATGACCAATATTTCAACTTATATAGATGACACATGCATCCATACGGAAGACTGGACAACACATCTACTGAACCTTCCACAAATCTTCCACAGGTTGCGATTATTTGGGCTCACAGCGAAGCCGACCAATGTAGAGTTGGGCATGGAACAAATTGACTTCCTGGGTCATACCATCTGCAGGGGCCAATTAAAAACTGATGACAGAATCGTCACCAAGATTCTGAATTTGACAATGCCAACGACCAAGAAACAGGTCCGAAGTTTACTGGGTCTGGTAAACTACTATAGTAAATTCATTCCAAATCTGGCGGAAATCACCAGTGTTTTTTCTAACATCTTAAAAGCTTCGGCTAAGTTATCTGTACAAGATGCAAGATTAATTAGTGCGTTATCAAAATTGAAACATCTTTTCAGCGTTCCACCTATCCTTCGTATGCCTAACCCAAAACTCACTTATTTCTTACGCACAGATGCGAGTGCCATATCCATATCTGGGACACTAGGACAGTTCTACGACGGGACGTTCCACCCCGTAATGTACGTAAGTCGCAAGATTACCCTTGCTGAATCAAAATACTCAGCATCAGAATTGGAGGGCCTCAGTTTGATCTATTGCGTCAAGAAAATTCATAGATATTTGGCAGGAGCACAGTTTGTAATCGAATCCGATAACTCTCCGTTGTCTGTGATGCAGTCTGGACTTCCTAGCAATAACAGAATTTACAGGTGGGCTTTGATTCTCCAAAATTACACGTTTACCATCCAGCACTTAAAAGGAAGATTGAACACTGTTGCGGACATTTTGAGTCGACCATCATCCATTGAAATACCTGATTTACAGGAAGGGATCGACCACAGACCACCAGAAACAGTGACACGGTAATGTTAGATAACTCAGTGCCGTATGTGGTCATTATGATACATTGTAAGTGCGTTATCATCGCCAAATATGTAACCTGTGTGAAAGTAACAGTGCTATGAGAAGTGTAACGAACAGACGCAGAAGTAACATGCGCTGACACACACGTAAGCTAGAGTAACATTAAAGTGTTAGCTATGAACCTACATAACTTAGTAGGAAACTATATTTATACACTATCCACGAAGGAGAACATAGAAGACTTTGCCGAAATGAACTATGTTATAATAGTCTACAAAGAGTATTGCTCCATCTTCACAACGCAAAGGAGGACGTCGATTTAGTGTAATTAGATATAGAAATGTAACTGTGATATATGTATATTATTATTTTATTAACAGTCCCTATAACTTCATTTTTCTATTAATAATTGAATTGCAAATTGTTCAAATGCATATATAACTTTATTTTCTTATTTGGTAGTTAGAAATCACCATTATTTAGTTAATAACCCATTTCATAAAACACCAATTATAGAAATACGATTGTTAGAGATTATATTAGTTTATTACCATATAATCATAATCATTTATAAATTCATTTATCTAAAATATCATTTCCAAACTAACCCAACCATTTAGGAATTAATATCATCTTTTTCACAAATAACACGTTAAGGTAATTAACCCAATTCACTTAAATGAAAGTATTTATTAGATTATTTCCCTTGAGGGTAATTTAGGTCAGCACACCAAAATTATGTGAGTTACTACTACAGGATCGGTAACAAACCATCCTCATAAGTTTCTTTATTATGTATAGACATGACACAGTCATTTGGCGTGATTACTGTTATAATTCAGACAATCGTTAATTGTATATATATATGTAATATTCATGTATTTGATGCTATGAAACATATTTTAATAACGAGAGAATGTTTGAGTGAAAGAAAGGTATGAAAGTGAATGAAAGATGTATGCAAGAAGAATAAATACGAGGAGAGAATGCGAAAATTAGTAAACATTGAAAGAAAGAGAGCGAGAGAGAAAGACAGCGGACAATTTTTCCACCGCTGTAAATGTCTTATTTTGACTTGTCTGTGTCATCTGTATAGCAATGTGTTGTCGAGTTTTTATGTGTGTTACTGCCATACTTTAATAGAGTATATAGAGAACGTACTTTGAGCTTCAGAAAGCGGAGTTGTGGTCACAAATAAGAATAATGAACGTTTGTAACCACAATAAACCGATTTGCGGCGCTCGAAGCAACACACACATTTAGTACACTAACGCATACACATGTTAGAGAGTTAAGTACACTGTAGTTTATTAGGAAACACGCAAACAAACAGGAAACAAACATATACACGATGCACACACTATTCAGTTCAAAGAACAATAACTTTAAATTCAGGGGACATAATAACTTCTTAGAAACCTTAATGTAACAGTGAATATAGCTTTTCACAAGCGGAAGCGAGAAGGTGAAAAGTAGAACTGTGTGTATAAGAGTTGGAGGGGATATTAATGGGAACATGAACACTTTGTGCTCATGTGTTGTACTCAGAATAGAGTCAACTTGTATGTGTTTTGTCATTTCGGGCAATTTGAGGACAGGTCAAGACAGAAGTCAATAGGTGAAAGTCAAAAGACATAGGGTCAAACGACGGAAGCCAGGACATAAGTCATAAGACAATGGTTCCGGTCCAAAACAATTCCCAAAGATATCTATAGAGCCAACTATACTGATACATGGGCTACTTAATTAGCCAAGTGAAAAGGTAAAGCAGTGTGAGTAAAGGAAAGAAGAGAGTTGTTCTATCCCCAAACTAGAGAGTTTAACTTATTGGATATCTGACAAAATTGGAGCAACCAATTTTTCTTTGTGACCAGAAGTGTTACAAACATGAGTTAAAGGGAAGTAACACTTCACAGCGAGGAGGGGAGCCTGTCAAGATCTCCAATAAGACCTTACAGAGGTAAGGAGAGTAAACACAAGTCTAGTAGGGAGACACCAGACAGGAGAGACACCAAGCACTATAAATAGCCTCACAAGGAGACACATTTGTGTCAGACCAGGGGCCAATGCGTACAGCTGAGCGAGGGCTTTCCCCAAGCCATTGGGAAGCTTGTCCTTGCGAGTAACCGTGAAGTGCCCGGTTACTCGAGCTCACAAGCCAGCGTGCTTGCGAGACCATGCACGCAATAATAGCTACTGCACGGAGAGGACAGTGTCCGTGCTTGTCCACGCAATGTGTAGCGTGTGAACAGACCCGACTGGAGACGGTAGAGAGCAGACGTATCCTTAACAAATGCTATAGTTTCTAGGCAATAGGCAAACATTAGGCTGTTCATTTAGATTGTGATTTCGAGCATCATTTCTCACCACTTCATTACATTCATGTTGTATAACGATGATGAAGTATAACGCTCGCAGAGCCATTCAAATGTCGGCTCTAAATAAATTGCATTCCTTTCGCAAATGTCACGAGTTGTTATTTCGTGCGGTGCGAAAGTAGGGGAGTCCTGAGAATCTGCAGCGAACAAGTCGCTGACAGGCAGGACCCCAATTGGTGTCAGAATACAGTGAACCAACGCCAGCAGCCCAATTGGTGTCAGAATACAGTGAACCAACGCTAGCAAAGCAATTGGTGTCAGAACACAGTGAACCAACGCCAGCAGAGCAGTCATAGCAGGCATTTGTTGTAATATTCAACGAACAGTTAACGCCAGCAGGCAAGTGGTGTTATAAACCACTAAACCAACGCCAGCTATCGATTGGTATTAGAAAGTTCTGAACCAGCATCAGTTCATTGCACGATTCAACATCATTACTGTGTGATATATTTCAAAGTAATGTAAATTTGTTTCCATACATGGCATAAAGAATTTTCTTTGGTAAATTATACGATCAGACCATTTGTGGAGTGTGAACCACAATTGAGCCAAATTAAATCGCTAAAGTGTGAAATTCTACAAATATTAATTTGAAAGTGTGTTATTATACAAAAATCAATAGAAATGTATACAATGATCAGTGAACATTACCATCGTAACCACCGTGTACATTTCATTGCGTGTGATACAGCCATCAATGTCACCATTCTACGAAGTCAATAAATAGATTAGCGACGAACTGAAGCCTAGAACGAAGATTACGCCATAGTCAGAAAGCGAAGACAAGACGACATCGACTGTCATACGACGAATCATCTCACATATCATCTAACAATCATTCAAACGATCATATCAATCATCCATTAACACCATTTATCACTATCTATCACATTTTTTCATTCATCATTCGCATGAAATATAAGCTTGTATTGACAACATAAGCGTGTGTCTAATTTTTGCTGCTCTACTAAACAGAAGCAGCCATTGTGTTATCAAGTCAAATCATTTTGTAAGTGTGAAAGACAGCGGTGGAACATCCCAAGTACCGTACTTTCCAAAGAATTAGATGAGTATATTTTCAGAATATTTTGGTATGCTCTAAATTAATCATGCATCTTCTTTTCCAGTAAAGATGTATATTTACTAACACATTTTTACAAACTATTGTGTGAATATTATTGTGATACCATATTGAACTAACATTACGCCACAAAATGGCGTCACTAAATGATTGTAATCCAGGCAGGCAAGGAAATGGGCCATACTGGTGAAAAATTAGAGAAATGGGTAGATCAGAAATACAGAGAAGAAACAGAAAGAAAAGCTGCTCTTGACAGAGATGAAAGAGCATTAGAAAGGCAACATCAAAAAGAAATGAAAGAGATCGAGGAAGCTACCAAACAGAAACAATTAGAGTTAGATCAAGTTATCAAACAGAAACAATTAGACTTAGATCATGCCAACAAACAAGCAGAAGAAGTTACCAAACAGAAACAGTTAGACTTAGATCATGCCACCAAAGAAAAGCAAATACAAGTAGAGTCAGAGACTAAACTAAAGATGAAGGAAATGGAGGTAGATTCTAACATACAAA
Source organism: Cepaea nemoralis (assembly GCA_014155875.1). Taxonomy (NCBI): domain Eukaryota; kingdom Metazoa; phylum Mollusca; class Gastropoda; order Stylommatophora; family Helicidae; genus Cepaea; species Cepaea nemoralis. The sequence continues at coordinate 281,156 of JACEFZ010013290.1, forward strand.
TAGCCTCTAGCAAACAAAAGAGCCAAGAAGAACAGAACAAATTTAGTAAGTATAAGGGCCTTATCAAACCATACAGTGTAGGTGATTCAATTAGCGCATGGACTGAGAACATAGAATTCCAACTAAAGACACAGAAAATACCTTTAGATGATTGGGCAATGATTTACATGAGGAACCTCAGTGGGGAGCCGTTAAAAGTAATAGAATCCATACCTACAGAGCTAAGGAACAATTATCAGTACATACACGATAGGATAATGCAACATTTTCTTTTAGACGCTACTGGGTACCAAATTCAATTCTCACAGATTAAGCCAAAAGCAACTGAAACCTTCTTAGACTACATCTCTAACGTGCAGAGCACATTTAAAAAGTGGACTAGAGCAGCTAAAGTAGATAACAACTATGAAAAACTAGAAGAGCTGATGGTAATGGACAAAGTGATTTCTACCGTTCCTACCCCTTTTGCGAAGTTTTTACAACAGTCAGATATTGAGTCCATTCAGCAATTAGAGAAACGGGGGTCAGCTTATTTTTCATCTAATCGGGACATATTTAAAACTACATCACATGACACAGAAATTGCTGCTTTTGCAAACAAAGTTCCTGATAGATCTTACAACCAGAAAGATTACCGTAAGAATGACAAAACATATCAGAAACCACCTCGATGTAACTATTGCAATCTTTTTCATCCGGCTTACTCGATGTGTGATAAGAACCCCGCATATCCGTCACACTTAGAAGCAGTGTTAAAGAAGCAAGAAAGCAGAAGATCATCCTTTAAACGTGCTGTTAAATGTTATTTTTGTTCAAGTTATGGCCATTATAGCAATAAATGTATGGGGAGACAGAGAATGAAGGCAAATAATGCAGCACTCATCGATACATCATCAGACGATGAGAGTGACATTGATCCGGAACTTGTGAATGTGTTACCAACGAGTGAATGTCAGAGTGTAGCATCAGTAACAGATATTTTAGACTTTAAGAATTGTAAAGTATGCCATCAGTTTCATGCGGAGGGTAAATTGGAATGTGGGCACATAATACATTGTTCAAATGAAGATGCTAACGCAGCGTGTGCCTCCAGAGGTAAACTTAAGTTCTACGATGCACTGGTCAATGGGCAACCATGCCAATGTTTAGTTGATAGCGGGAGCACTCTACTGGGTTTAAGGAGAGAACTTGCTAGACCAGAAGATTATACGGGTGAATTTGTCAAATGCCGTACTTTCTCTGGAACCATCGAGAAATATCCACTGGCAAAAGCGCATATCAATACCCCGTTCCTTACCGGCACATTTACGTGCGCTATCCTGCAAGATCCATGCACGGATCTTATTTTAGGATGCCTAGATGCATTGAAAGAATGTACAGAAAACGACATAAGAGCCTGGAAAGATACACATATGGCCAACGCTGTAACTAAGTCAGATACAGAAACAAACTATACTGACTTACAAAACGAAACTGCTACAGCTATTGACAGCAAGTGGTGCAGATACCAACACTACTCGACAAAATTGATCGAGGCACAAAGCACCGACCAAACAATCACACCTTATTTTAACTTGTTGTGTGAGCGAAAGAAAGTGTCTAAAAATGCTTCCTGGTACTTTTAGAAAATTTAACGGAATTCTCATGCGTTATTACACATATAATAACTATGAAAGTCAGCAGACGGTGTTACCTGTAACATACCGACAAAATAGTGCTAAAAATCGCACATGACTCACCGTGTGCTGGACATTTGGCCTATTATAAACACGCAAGCCAGAGTTCTATCACAATTTTACTGGCCTAAATTCTGTTCCGACATAAAATCTTTCTGTCGTTCTTGTACTGTCTGTCAACATCTTGTACGAAAGGGAAAGCATGTGAAGGCCGAAGTTCAACGGTCAGTATTAGCATCTAGACCACATGAGAGTATAGCGGTCGATATTGCTGGACCCCTAATACATGTTGTCGAGTAATGGAAGCCACAACTTATGCAAATAAGGGTGCTGAAACTATTCACCTCGAACCAAACCAGAAGGTTTTGCTTCTACTACCCGACAAACGTAATTTGTTACTAACATCTTGGCAAGGACCTTTCACCGTTGAACGTAACATATCAGACTGTGGATTATGAAATATCGATAAAAGGACACTTAAAGATATTTCATATCAACATGCTGAAACCATATTTTTCACGACATGAACACCAGACAGACGAACAAATTGCACCAACACCAAGCAATGAGACGACAGACGTACACAACACAACTTCACTAGGTAGAGGCGACACACGACAGCTGACAACGCAAACACACTTAGCCAGGTAACAGCACACACAGCTAGCACCACGACAGTATTGAACGAGACAGACGAAGACGAGATGGAATTACCAGTTCCTACGGTAGACACGACTGCGACCATTGACAGCATAAAGATAGAAACGAAACTGACAGATGACCAATATTTCAACTTATATAGATGACATATGCATCCATACGGAAGACTCGACAACACATCTACTGAACCTTCCACAAATCTTCCACAGGTTGCGATTATTTGGGCTCACAGCGAAGCCGACCAATGTAGAGTTGGGCATGGAACAAATTGACTTCCTGGGTCATACCATCTGCAGGGGCCAATTAAAAACTGATGACAGAATCGTCACCAAGATTCTGAATTTGACAATGCCAACGACCAAGAAACAGGTCCGAAGTTTACTGGGTCTGGTAAACTACTATAGTAAATTCATTCCAAATCTGGCGGAAATTCACCAGTGTTTTTTCTAACATCTTAAAAGCTTCGGCTAAGTTATCTGTACAAGATGCAAGATTAATTAGTGCGTTATCAAAATTGAAACATCTTTTCAGCGTTCCACCTATCCTTCGTATGCCTAACCCAAAACTCACTTATTTCTTACGCACAGATGCGAGTGCCATATCCATATCTGGGACACTAGGACAGTTCTACGACGGGACGTTCCACCCCGTAATGTACGTAAGTCGCAAGATTACCCCTGCTGAATCAAAATACTCAGCATCAGAATTGGAGGGCCTCAGTTTGATCTATTGCGTCAAGAAATTTCATAGATATTTGGCAGGAGCACAGTTTGTAATCGAATCCGATAACTCTCCGTTGTCTGTGATGCAGTCTGGACTTCCTAGCAATAACAGAATTTACAGGTGGGCTTTGATTCTCCAAAATTACACGTTTACCATCCAGCACTTAAAAGGAAGATTGAACACTGTTGCGGACATTTTGAGTCGACCATCATCCATTGAAATACCTGATTTACAGGAAGGGATCGACCACAGACCACCAGAAACAGTGACACGGTAATGTTAGATAACTCAGTGCCGTATGTGGTCATTATGATACATTGTAAGTGCGTTATCATCGCCAAATATGTAACCTGTGTGAAAGTAACAGTGCTATGAGAAGTGTAACGAACAGACACAGAAGTAACATGCGCTGACACACACGTAAGCTAGAGGAACATTAAAGTGTTAGCTATGAACCTACATAACTTAGTAGGAAACTATATTTATACACTATCCACGAAGGAGAGCATAGAAGACTTTGCCGAAATGAACTATGTTATAATAGTCTACAAAGAGTATTGCTCCATCTTCACAACGCAAAGGAGGACGTCGATTTAGTGTAATTAGATATAGAAATGTAACTGTGATATATGTATATTATTATTTTATTAACAGTCCCTATAACTTCATTTTTCTATTAATAATTGAATTGCAAATTGTTCAAATGCATATATAACTTTATCTTCTTATTTGGTAGTTAGAAATCACCATTATTTAGTTAATAACCCATTTCATAAAACACCAATTATAGAAATACGATTGTTAGAGATTATATTAGTTTATTACCATATAATCATAATCATTTATAAATTCATTTATCTAAAATATCATTTCCAAACTAACCCAACCATTTAGGAATTAATATCATCTTTTTCACAAATAACACGTTAAGGTAATTAACCCAATTCACTTAAATGAAAGTATTTATTAGATTATTTCCCTTGAGGGTAATTTAGGTCAGCACATCAAAATTATGTGAGTTACTACTACAGGATCGGTAACAAACCATCCTCATAAGTTTGTATATTATGTATAGACATGACACAGTCATTTGGCGTGATTACTGTTATAATTCAGACAATCGTTAATTGTATATATATGTAATATTCATGTATTTGATGCTATGAAACATATTTTAATAACGAGAGAATGTTTGAGTGAAAGAAAGGTATGAAAGTGAATGAAAGATGTATGCAAGAAGAATAAATACGAGGAGAGAATGCGAAAATTAGTAAACATTGAAAGAAAGAGAGCGAGAGAGAAAGACAGCGGACAATTTTTCCACCGCTGTAAATGTCTTATTTTGACTTGTCTGTGTCATCTGTGTAGCAATGTGTTGTCGAGTTTTTATGTGTGTTACTGCCATACTTTAATAGAGTATATAGAGAACGTGCTTTGAGCTTCAGAAAGCGGAGTTGTGGTCACAAATAAGAATAATGAACGCTTGTAACCACAATAAACCGATTTGCGGCGCTCGAAGCAACACACACATTTAGTACACTAACGCATACACATGTTAGAGAGTTAAGTACACTGTAGTTTATTAGGAAACACGCAAACAAACAGGAAACAAACATATACACGATGCACACACTATTCAGTTCAAAGAACAATAACTTTAAATTCAGGGGACATAATAACTTCTTAGAAACCTTAATGTAACAGTGAATATAGCTTTTCACAAGCGAAAGCGAGAAGGTGAAAAGTAGAACTGTGTGTATAAGAGTTGGAGGGGATATTAATGGGAACATGAACACTTTGTGCCCATGTGTTGTACTCAGAATAGAGTCAACTTGTATGTGTGTTGTCATTTCGGGCAATTTGAGGACAGGTCAAGACAGAAGTCAATAGGTGAAAGTCAAAAGACATAGGGTCAAACGACGGAAGCCAGGACATAAGTCATAAGACAATGGTTCCGGTCCAAAACAATTCCCAAAGATATCTATAGAGCCAACTATACTAATACATGGGCTACTTAATTAGCCAAGTGAAAAGGTAAAGCAGTGTGAGTAAAGGAAGAAGAGAGTTGTTCTATCCCCAAACTAGAGAGTTTAACTTATTGGATATCTGACACAATTGGAGCAACCAATTTTTCTTTGTGACCAGAAGTGTTACAAACAGGAGTAAAAGGGAAGTTACACTTCACAGCGTGGAGGGGAGCCTGTCAAGATCTCCAATAAGACCTTACAGAGGTAAGGAGAGTAAACACAAGTCTAGTAGGGAGACACCAGACAGAAGAGACACCAAGCACTATAAATAGCCTCACAAGGAGACACATTTGTGTCAGACCAGGGGCCAATGCGTACAGCTGAGCGAGGGCTTTCCCCAAGCCATTGGGAAGCTTGTCCTTGCGAGTAACCGTGAAGTGCCCGGTTACTCGAGCTCACAAGCCAGCGTGCTTGCGAGACCAGGCACGCAATAATAGCTACTGCACGGAGAGGACAGTGTCCGTGCTTGTCCACGCAATGTGTAGCGTGAAAACAGACCCGACTGGAGACGGTAGAGAGCAGACGTATCCTTAACAAATGCTATAGTTTCTAGGCGTTAGGCAAACATTAGGCTGTTGATTTAGATTGTGATTTCGAGCATCATTTCTCACCATTTCATTGCACTCATGTTGTATAACGATGATGAAGTATTACGCTCGCAGAGCCATTCAAATGTTGGCTCTAAATAAATTGCATTCCTTTCGCAAATGTCACGAATTGTTATTTTGTGCGGTGCGAAAGTAGGGGAGTCCTGAGAATCTGCAGCGAATAAGTCGCTGACACTCACCGTCAGAGGAAACCTGTGGTGCCCCTATCTACACCAACTGGCAAGGACTTATAACCCGTAACTGCTACCCCTCGCTTTGATTCCATGACCCGTTAAGACCAGGGATGGTGTTATAACTCTCCATAGAACAAAGCCAGGGCTGAGTTGTAGAGACCATTTGTTGCCCACGCAGTATGATTCCTCTGTCGGCCTGTCTAGTTTTCAGCAGAGAAAAGGTACACCAATACATCTGGAACAAGACAAGCTGCAGAACCTGCCTAATCAGCAAAGCAATGCTCTAACTGTTCGCCTGTAGGAGCTTCGATCAGTTGCCAAACAAGGCTTAGGGACTGGTCTGCCCTGCTACGACAATTAATCTTTATGTTGCAGTTCCTCGCACAAGGATAAGGATTGTACCGTCCCAACTGCGCTCCTCCACCCGAAGCTGCTGGTACCATTGTGGGGCGACGGGCAAACAATCAGAAAGCAGATAGTACCGTTTACTGTTTTTCGGTAGCTCAATCATATCTAACTAAGACCTGACACATACTAGTCAATACACTGAGGGCATTGAAACAGCATCGAAATAAATTTGCAAGTATATATATATATATATATATATATATATATTATATATATATATATATATATATATATATATATATATATATATATATATATATATATATATATATTGCCAAGGTAGTGCAATGGTTAGTAAGTACGCTTGCGTGCCTGTCATGTGATCGAATACTCATCAGGTCGTATACAAATAAGGTAACCTAGACTTCCAGGTCGAGCCCGCCTTGAATGGTACCAGGAAATTTCCTTCGACCTTAAGCTAGCTGGTGTGATATAGACCGCATAGACCGCGTCACCCGTTGAGTGCCAATTTAATGGGTCAATGTACATCAAAGCGTGTAAAAGTTATATATATATATATATATATATATATATATATATATATATATATATATATATATATATATATATATATATATATATATATATATATATATATATACATACTAGGTGACCCGGCCCGGCTTCGCCCAGTCCTTGATGGGGAGCATCTCATTTAATTCATATAAGTTCCCGTTCCCGTTACCGACTATCTGTCTGTCTGTATGTCTGTATGTCTGTATGTCTGTATGTCTGTCTGTCTGTCTGTCTGTCTGTCTGTCTGACCCAGCCTGGCATCGCCCAGCTCCTGGTGTGGAGCATCTCATTTAATTCATATAAGTAGTCATATAAGCTCACGTTCCCGTTCCCGACTATCTATCTGTCAGTCTGTCTGTCTATCTGTCTGTCTGTCTGTCTGATCCGGCCCGGCTTCGCCCAGCCCCTGATGGGGAGCATCTAAATTAATTCATATAAGTAGTCGTATAAGTTAGCGTTCCCGTCTGTCTGTCTGTCTGTCTGTCTGGCTGTCTGTCTGTCTGTCTGTCTGTCTGTCTGTCTGTCTGTCTGTCTGTCTGTCTAATCATTTATTGGTTGCAGTTAGAACAACCTTAGATAAACGAAGACCAACTTACAAAAAGCATTAGAAAGAGCACTTGAAAGATCTTTACATCTTCCCCAACAATTAACTTGGGTAAATGGAGCAGCGGCAGCAGCAGCAGAAGAAGAAGAAAAAGGAGGAGTAGGAGCTGGGAGGAGGAAGAGGGAGGTGGAGGAGGGAGGAGGAGGGAGGAGTAGGAGGGAGGAAGAGATAGGCGGAGAGAGGAGGAGGAGGGAAGAGGAGGGAGGAGGAAGGAGGAGGAGTAGTAGGGAGGAGGAGGGATTAGGAGGAGGAGAGAGGAGGAGGGAGGAGGAGGGAGGAGGAGGGAGGAGGAGGAAGGAGGAAGGAGGAGGAAGGAGGAGGAGGAGGCAGGAGGAGGAGGCAGGAGGAGGAAGGAGGAGGTGGGAGGAGGAGGGGAGGAGGAGGGGGAGGAGGAAGAGGGAGGAGGAGGGAGGAGGGGGGAGGAGGGGGAGGAGGAAGAGGGAGGAGGAAGGAGAAGGAGGAGGAGGGAGAAGGAGGGAGGAGGCGGAGGGATGAGGAAGAGGGAGAAGGAGGAGGGAGAAGGAGGAGGGAGGAGAAGGAGGGGGAGGAGGAGGAGGGAGGAGGAGGAAGAGGAGGAGGAAGGAGGTAGAGGGAGGAGGAGGGAGGAGGAGAGAGGATGAGGAGGGAGGAGGAGAAGGGAGGAGGAGGGATGAGGAGGAGGGAGGAGGAGAGGGAGGAAGAGGGAGGAGGAGGGGGAGGAGGAGGAGAACGAGGAGGAGGGAGGAAGAGGGAGGAGAAGGAGGAGGAGGGAGGACGTAGGAGGAGGGAGGAGGAGGGAGGAGGAGTAGGGAGGAGGAGGGAGTAGGAGGAGAGAGGAGGAAAAGGGAGGAGGAAGGAAGAGTAGTGATTAGGAGGAGGGAGGAGGGCGAAGAGGCAGGAGGAGGAAGAGGGAGGAAGAGGGAGGAGGAGGAAAGAGGAGGAGGAAGGAGGAGGAAGAGGGAGGAGGAGGGAGGAGGAAAAAGAGGGAAGAGGAGGAGGGAGAGGGAGGAGGGGGAGGGGAAGAGGGTAGGAGTTGGAGGAGGGGAGAGGAGGAGGAGGAATATAAGTTCCCGTTTCCGACTGTCTGTCTGTCTGTCTGTCTGTCTGTCTGTCTGTCTGTCTGTCTGTCTGTCTGTCTGTCTGTCTGTCTGTCTGTCTGTCTGTCTAATCATTTATTGGTTGCAGTTAGAACAACCTTAGATAAACGAAGACCAACTTACAAAAAGCATTAGAAAGAGCACTTGAAAGATCTTTACATCTTCCCCAACAATTAACTTGGGTAAATGGAGCAACGGCAGCAGCAGCAGAAGAAGAAGAAAAAGGAGGAGTAGGAGCTGGGAGGAGGAAGAGGGAGGAGGAGGGAGGAGGAGGAGAAAGAGAGAAGAGGAGGATGGAGGAGGGAGAGGGAGGAGGGGGAGGAGAAGAGGAAGAGGGTTGGAGGTGGAGGAGGGGATAGGAGGAGGAGGAATATAACGCATATGCCTGTAGATTTAATAATGGATGAAGTTGTTCCATGTCTTCTTAGAGTTGGCGAAAGTGTAAAGAAATATAAAATCTTCAAACTTGATAGAGATAAGGTAACTATTATTTATTCATTCTTTAAGCAAAAAAAGATGAGTTACAATGTTAAGCATTATGCATTATTTTTATGAAAACTTTGAAAGTGCCTTAAAGATTGTATCATTATTTATTATAACTCATATGCCGGTACATAACTATGGAGAAAGAGTTTATAAATCTTTGAAAACGATGCCACAATATGACTATAAGTTATACAGAAAAGTTATGCCCCTTGAAATAACTTTTACAGAGTTAAGTCCCCTGAGATATATGAAATTATAATGAAAAATTAAAAATGAAATAATATTGGGTAAGCAGCCGATTTCACACTAATAAAATATGACAGTGGGCTGCGCTGGAATAAAAGGAGGACGTGTAGAAAATTTCATCTCAATCGGATGGGCCGTTCGCGAGCGCATAAAGGACATATGGACATACAGACGGACAGACGGAGATCGCCTTTTATATATAAGATATATATATATATATATATATATATATATATATATATATATATATATATATATATATATATATATAATATATATATATATATATATATATATATATATATATATATATATATATATATATATACACATATATATATATATATATATATATATATATATATATATATATATATATATATATATATATATATATATATATATATAGTAGAGACAGAGCGAGAGAGAGAGAGAGAGAGAGAGAGAGAGCGAGAGAGAGAGAGAGAGAGAGGAGAGAGAGAGAGAGAGAGAGAGAGAGAGAGAGAGAGAGAGAGAGAGAGAGAGAGAGAGAAAGAGTCTCCTTCAGTCATATCTGACAATGAGTCGTAGAGTCCTATGGAAAAAATATGCTCTGGTTTTTACCAAACTTCAAAATTCCTTATAGTTCATCCATACCTGCTACAGTTTCATGCCATTTCCTCTTAGGGTGAGTTGTCTCTCCCTAACATTTTCCTGTTTGGGTTGCAAGTTTCTTTGAACCTTAGCTGTGAATGTAGTATTTTTCTTACACTGTTTGTCTGCTTCCTATAGGGAATGTCCTGTGGAATGTGTTCTTCGGAAAGGGGTATTCCAGAGTAAGCCATCACATTCTGTACTGTCTAATAAGCGTGCGCATGAATAATATGTGTGAAGTATTCAGCACTGGTGATCAATCCTTCCAAGATCTTATTCTTCGTATAGTACATGAAGTATGGAGTTGGTGCTCATGTTTGTCCTTAGCCTCGTCTTTTGTGCAGCCAATAATTTCTGATATCGACGTTCGTCCATGTCACGAAGTGAAACTATCCAGCACCATCTCTCTTTGTCTCTCCCTGCCTCTGCTCCCCCCCCCCCCCCCCCCCCCCAACCTTCCTACTTTGACGACATTCTCCAGCTTCTCTCTTCTGAAGACATGCCTAAAGAATGCGGTCTGTCCTCTTCTGATGTGAGTAACGAGTTCTCTTTGTGAGTTCACCTTTTTCAAGATAGGCGACGATAACATAGAGACAGCGTTCTCATGCATGTTCAAAGTCTCGTTACTGTACAGAGGGAGAGAGTGAGGAGGGGGGGGGGGGGGAGAGGGGGGAGGATAACACAAGGTATATGCATCTTAGTTCTGGCTGTTAGGTTCAACTTTTTCCATACACGTTTTCAATAGACGCGAGGAAATGGGGTATGCACATACATGAATACATAAAGCCATGGCATATGTACGTTCACACCAAAGTATATGCAAACGTATGTACATAGATACAAACATACCAGCGTACATACATACATGCATTCAAACGTTCATATATACATACAGACAGACAATCGAACACACACACACACACACACACACACACACACACACACACACATATATATATATATATATATATATATATATATATATATATATATATATATATATATATATATATATATATATATATATATAAAAGGCCAATGTGTATCCGGATGTATTTGATGCGTTCGCGAACGGTCCATCCGATTGAGATGAAATTTTCTACATGCTTTCTTTTCATTCCCGTGCAGCCAACTGTCATAGTTTGTTAGTGTACAAACAGCTATTTACTTACCTAAAATTTAATATTTTAATTTACATTATCATTTATATATAGCGAGGGGATTTAACTCAAGAAACGTTATATCAAGGGGCATAACTTTTAATAGCATTGCTATATATTTTATATATAGATTGTTGCATTGTTATCAAAGGTTTATAAATCTCTTTTTCTACAGTTATTTACAGGCATGTGCGTTATAATAAATAATAATAAAATCTTTAAGGCATTTTCAAAGTTTTCATAAAAATAATGCATCTATTTAAATAGTGAAAATTTTCTAACCCATCTTTTATATTCAATGAAGTTATCTACAGTCATGTAGGTGATTCTTCTTCTGCGTTCATCCGGAGGTTTTTTTTTCGGACGTGACTGCGTTGTGCCTGTTTACAGCAGAGCTGCGTTCTTGCGCCGTTAGGCCGACACATCCGACTTCTGCGGGCATTTGTTGACCGGGTTAACCTTCCCGGATGTAGGTGATTAAAAACAGTTTTCATTAAAAATAATGGATGGTGTGTGGAAGGACATTCTTAAGTTAATTTTGTTTTTGTTCATACTTTATGCATAATATGTAAGTATATTTTGTAATTTGTTGAAACGCATTGCACACCGATTCGACACACAAACGCCGTGTTAAACAGCCCTACACAAATACCATACACCCAGCACGCCTGTTAAAATACTAAAAGGACATTGTTTTTGTATACAATTAACGTTTTTAGTTGGCCGCTGTGTGCGGTGTGAAAGAGAGCATATGGTGTGTGGAAGGACAATCTTAAGTTAATTTTATTTTGTTATATGAATTTAATGAGACGCTCCCCGCCAGGGGCTGGGCGAAGCCGCGCCTGGTCAGATAGATAGACAGACAGACAGACATTCGGAAACGGGAGCTTATATGACAACTTATATGAATTAAATGAAATGCACCCCACCAGAGGCTGTGCGAAGCCGGGCCGGGTCAGACAGACAGACAGACAGACAGACAGACAGACAGACAGACAGACTGTCGGGAACGGGAGCTTATATGACTACTTGTATGAATTAAATGAGATGCTCCCCACTAGGAGCTGGGCGAAGTCGGGCCGGGTCAGACAGACAGACAGACAGACAGACAGACAGACAGACAGACAGACAGACAGGTAGATAGATCCTCGCCAGGGCCTGTGCGAAGCCGGGCCGGGTCAGCTAGTATATATATATATATATATATATATATATATATATATATATATATATATATATATATATATATATATATATATATATATACTAGCTGACCCGGCCCGACTTCGCCCAGTCCTTGGTGGGGAGCATCTCATTTAATTCATATAAGTAGTCATATAAGTTCCCGTTCCCGTTACCGACTATCTGTCTGTCTGTCTGTCTGTCTGTCTATCTGACCCGGCCCGGCATCGCCCAGCTCCTGGTGTGGAACATCTCATTTAATTCATATAAGTAGTCATATAAGCTCACGTTCCCGTTCCCGACTATCTATCTGTCTGTCTGTCTGTCTATCTGTCTATCTGTCTGTCTGATCCGACCCGGCTTCGCCCAGCCCCTGATGGGGAGCAACTCATTTAATTCATATAAGTAGTCATATAAGTCCCCGTTCCCGTCTCTGTCTGTCTGTCTGTCTGTCTGTCTGTCTGTCTGTCTGTCTGTCTGTCTGTCTGTCTGTCTGTCTGTCTGCCTGTCTGTCTGTCTAATCATTTATTGGTTGCAGTTAGAACAACCTTAGATAAACGAAGACCAACTTACAAAAAGCATTAGAAAGAGCACTTGAAAGATCTTTACATCTTCCCCAACAATTAACTTGGGTAAATGGAGCAGCGGCAGCAGCAGCAGAAGAAGAAGAAAAAGGAGGAGTAGGAGCTGGGAGGAGGAAGAGGGAGGTGGAGGAGGGAGGAGGAGGGAGGAGTAGGAGGGAGGAAGAGATAGGCGGAGAGAGGAGGAGGAGGGAAGAGGAGGGAGGAGGAAGGAGGAGGAGTAGTAGGGAGGAGGAGGGATTAGGAGGAGGAGAGAGGAGGAGGAGGAGGAGGAGGGAGGAGGAGGAAGGAGGAAGGAGGAGGAAGGAGGAGGATGAGGAGGAGGAGGAGGCAGGAGGAGGGAGGAGGAGGTGGGAGGAGGAGGGGAGGAGGAAGAGGGAGGAGGATGGAGGAGGGGGGAGGAGGAAGAGGGAGGAGGAAGGAGAAGGAGGAGGAGGAGGGAGAAGGAGGGAGGAGAAGAACGCAGGAGGAGGAGGGGGAGGAGGAGGGAGGAGGGAGGAGGAGGGAGATGGAGGAGGAGGAGGAGGAGGAGGGAGGAGGAGGGAGGAGGAGGAGAGAGGAGGAGGAGGGAGGAGGCGGAGGGAGGAGGAGGGAGAGGAAGAGGGAGAAGGAGGAGGGAGGAGAAGGAGGGGAGGAGGAGGAGGTAGGAGGAGAAGAGGGAGGAGGAGGAGGGATGTGGAGGGAGGAGGAGGAGGGAGGAGGAGAAGGAGGTAGAGGGAGGAGGAGGAGGGAGGAGGAGAGAGGATGAGGAGGGAGGAGGAGAAGGGAGGAGGGATGAGGAGGAGGGAGGAGGAGAGGGAGGAAGAGGGAGGGGGAGGAGTAGGGAGGAGGAGGGAGGAAGAGGGAGGAGAAGGAGGAGGAGGGAGGAAGAGGGAGGACAAGGATGAGGAGGGAGGAGGGGGAGGACGTAGGAGAGGAGGAGGAGGAGGAGGAGGGAGTAGGAGGAGAGAGGAGGAGAAGGGAGGAGGAAGGAAGAGGAGTGATTAGGAGGAGGGAGGAGGGCGAGGAGGCAGGAGAGGAAGAGGGAGGAGGAGGAAAGAGAGGAGGAAGGAGGAGGAAGAGGGAGGAGGAGGAGAAAGAGGGAAGAGGAGGATGGAGGAGGGAGAGGGAGGAGGGGGAGGGGAAGAGGAAGAGGGTAGGAGGTGGAGGAGGGGAGAGGAGGAGGAATATAACGCATATGCCTGTAGATTTAATAATGGCTGAAGTTGTTCCATGTCTTCTTAGAGTTGGCGACAGTGTAAAGAAATATAAAATCTTCAAACTTGATAGAGATAAGGTAACTATTATTTATTTATTCTTTAAGCATAAAAAGATGAGTTACAACGTTATGCATTATGCATTATTTTTATGAAAACTTTGAAGGTGCCTTAAAGATTGTATCATTATTTATTATAACTCATATGCCGGTACATAACTATGGACAAAGAGTTTATAAATCTTTGAAAACGATGCCACAATATGACTATAAGATATACTGAAAAGTTATTCCCCTTGAAATAACTTTTACAGAGTTAGGTCCCCTGAGATATATGAAATTATAATGAAAAATGGAAAATTAAATAATATTGGGTAAGCAGCCGATTTCACATAAAGAAATATGATAGTGGGCTGCGCTGGAATGAAAGGAAGACGTGTAGAAAATTTCATCTCAATCGGATGGGCCGTTCGCGAGCGCATAAAGGACATACGGACATACAGACAGACGGAGATCGCGTTTTATATATAAGATATGTTATATATATATATATATATATATATATATATATATTAATTATATATATATATATATATATATATATATATATATAATATATATATATATATAATACAACCTGAAAAAGGACAGGAACAATGCGGGTCTGTAGAAGGAAATGGTGCAGTAAATGCTGTGTAAATGCTGCGAACAGTTATTGAACGTGCTATAGAAGTAAACAAGGATATACATCTTTGCTTTATTGACTACACAAAAGCTTTTGATGGAGTTAGACATGTCAACATAGTGGATATGCGTGCAGATCTACAAATTGATGGTAAAGACATTAGACTTATAAAAAACATATATTGGATACAACAAGCTGCCATAAGGATTATAATGAAGTGGGACAATATCAGCCTATTAAGAGAGGTGTTAGGCGGGGATGTGTAATGTCTCCAGATCTTTTTTCCCTGTACAGTGAGAATATTTTCAGAAATGTAGAAGATATAAATGGAATCAGCGTTGGAGGATGAAACATCAGTAACATTAGATATGCAGATGATACAGTATTGATTGCAGACAATGCGCAGGATCTGCAACAATTTGTAGACGCGGTTGTTGTACACAGTGAGCAGCTGGGGTTAGAATTAAATTGTAAAAAGACACAGGTTATGGTCGTCACTAGGAAGAACGAAGTACAACAATGTAATATACAAGTAAATGGGAATATTCTTCAACAAGTGAATCGATACAATTATCTCGGAACAGTCATAACATCTGATGGGAGATGCCTTGAAGAGATTAGAACAAGAATCGCCATGGCGAAAGTAGCCTTTAGCAAGATGAAAACATTCTGACCAATAAAAAGATGTCAATTGAAACGAGAAAAAGAGTGTTGAGGGGATAAATAAGAGCTGTTCTTTTGTATGGATGTGAAACTTGGACAATGTGCAGTCAAGCTGAAAAACATCTGATGGCTGCAGAAATGTGGTTTCTGAGGAAAATGCAAAGAATACCATGGACAGATAGAAAAACTAATGACCAAGTACTACAGGAGACAAATAAAACTCGTCAATTGGTTAGTGAAATTAGACGTAGACAGTCAAAATTTATTGGACATGTTATGAGAAGAAATGGATTGGAGAACTTAGTGACAACTGGCAAGATGGAAGGGAACAGACCAAGAGGAAGACCGAGAGGAAAATACCTGGATGGTTTAGCCACATGGCATGGACGAGACAAGAACACTGAGCTGATCGACGACTCTGGTGATCGAGTGAAATGGCGAGACAATGACCACACACGCGGAACCCCGTTTATTACGAAGGGGCTTTAAATTAAAACCTTTAATGTTTTTGCATGTGGATATTGTCTGAAAAAGTAAAGAACAAATCTATCATTTTTCGATGTCGTCACCACTGCTTTCAATGGAATTCATCCAGTGCCGATAAAGCTCTTGAATTTCTGTAGAGAAAAATTCACTTGGTGGTGTGTGTCTCCACTCTGGGGTCACTACTCGGTGTGCCTGACCTTGTCGTGAACAGCCTATCACAAAAGTCACTTCAGTTTGAAACTTCATACTCCTCTCATAAAGTTGCTGGACCGACAGGCATGCATGACCACACTGGACCTTCATTTGCCGGTGAATTTCTAGTTTTCACCACTTCATTTATAAAAGACCGATAACAGAACGCTGCTCGTCTCTGGTGTATGTTAAAAAGTGGGGCTGCCATCTTTAAACTGCCCTTACAACGTCACCGTGTTCGTCTGCACAGTGATGTCAAGTGATTTCATTCCTTACATCCTTAAGGACAATATTGACAGGTTACAAGACTATTGCATCGTTATTGTAATTTCTATCACACTTTTAAGGTTTTCATTTCAAGCCCCCTCACATAATCTGCTTTCATTACCTCCTGTATCCGCATGTTCAGGGTGTAAGCAATGTCCTGTATCATCTTCGTACAGGTCGACCTCCACCTCTTTCCCAGTCACCATACCCACCTTAAATGTTCTTTTCAAACCACTTTGTCGTATAATATGGCCAGAATAATTCAGTTTCAGCAACATGATGCAGTTTGTGAGCCGCTTTTCTTCGATGTTCAGTTATTGTAAAATGTCAACATGTTTCTTTTTATTTTTTCTCCGAGACATTCTAAGAACTTTCTGTACCATTAAATTTCAATAGCCCAGATTTTCTTCTTTAGTGGTTGCGAAATGGTTTATGAATGAGTCTGCTGTCTGGGTCACGAAGTGACCTTGTCCCGCCCATCTGTGTTCTGTAATCCCCAGTATATCAATTTTATTTTGTGTAAATAGCTACTAATCATGCCGAGTACTCCCTGGCGTAGTCTTCTGACATTCCACGTCTCCTCTTTAATGTCTTCTTTAGCCCATTACAGAGTCTTCCATAATAGTACCACTAAGAATGCCTTCATATCTACTCGTTCTGAAATCCGTCTCTTCCCCATGTCCTCGTAAATGATTTACTTTGCTTGCAACCTCACTCTAAGGATGTTGTGATTCATGTTTTGTTGCTGTGGTGAGCTCTTGGGATGCATACTGTTGTAGTTTCCCCTTGCTGACTACGCTTATGCCTTTGTCAGCCATTTCCGACTGTTATGAAAAGTGTGTCCTGCTTTGTTCAACTGTAGAGTTGTCCATATATCTGTGATACTAGGTTAGCCATACCGGGGTATGTTTCCCATCCTCAGCCACAATGGAATGCAGTGAGGATTTTCCTTTTCTCGCATTATTTGATCATAATTGTATTTATTAAACTCTTCGGTACTTTTATAATAAGCAAGTTGATTTGAGTTGAGCTGAGTCAAGAACCAACATCATTGCACTCCGGACACTCCCATAAGGGTTCAGTCCTCAACTTCAACAGCCAGTAAAGAGTTTCAATAATAATGGTGTCCGTTGCAGTCCGACTATATGTCGGTCTTGCTTGAACTCTGAGTGACGATTGTCTACCAGCAAGAAGGATGGAAATATTTTTATAGAGTTTTAGGACACTGTATTTCTGAATGAGGTTTTCATCTATTTCTCTCTCTCTGTTTTTTTTTTTAAAGATTAATTAATTTCTTGTTCGTTGATTTTGAACGAAACATTCGCCTATATCAATGCATATGTTGAGTTTTTTTTTATTCATGGACTTTTTTAAAATTCGGCCCCAACCATGAACTCGGCAGCAACCAACCCCGTTTTGGTTGACATCGGGGACTTGTCAATTATGTTAACATTAATTGTTCATTATTTATATTGCCAGGGCAGTAAAACCACAAACTGTTTACTGTAGTCAGAATTACTCAGCTTAGTGATAATCGGCCAAACAATCTATCTGCCCCACAGCAAGGTTGTGTTCGTATTTTGCATTGTTGTAATTCACCTACTTTGTTTACATCGACAGCAGAGTCAACTTTGTGCTCAACCTCCATTGTAAAGTGTACTTTCGCCTACTTCCTTACTACCCCCTACTTCCCTAAACATTCTACAGTAGAACAGTAGAACCCGCCGGGATTAAACAGATACACAGACATAGCTCCCGTGGTGTTGGCATGCTGTCGCCCCATCACAAAATAACCACTAATGATGGCAGAATAACTAATTGTAGCTGCATCTACACAGGAGAAGGTCTATGTTACTCAAGGCTGCAGGTTCAAGAAGTGTATACAATAGCTAATTGTTCACGATGTTCATTTCATCTAGCATCAGTCAATGGCATTTGGTTTGTGAAGCGTGACACAGAATGCACCTTTATTTCATATATTTATAGGTGTGAAAGTCTGATTATAGCAGAGAGGTGTTTTATTTTTTAGTGGCGTTCTTTCCACTGCTTGTTGGATTGAATTATTTTTAATACCCATAGTTGCATAAAATTATCTTACTCTTTGGATTCTATTAGTTATAAAATAACTATTATTATTATACTGATTCGATTCTGTTAGTTATACAATAACATAAAATTATATTACTCACTATATTCTTTTCAGTTATTAAATAACATACATTATATTACTCATGAGATACTGTTAGATATAAAATAGCATAACATTAAATTACTCGTTTGTTTCGGTTAGTAATAAAATAACATAACATTGTAGACCCTTTGGATTCAGGTAGTTACAGAATATTTATATTTTTATTACCCATTGGATTAAGTTAATTACCGAAAAAATATAATATTGCAATACTCATTAGATTCCAACAGTTACCATCATCATCAAGTGCCGTGCCGGCTGGCGTAGGCGTTCATGGCTCTCCACAGATCTCGGTCTTTGGTGTTCTGGATCAACTCTGCTGTTGATATTCCTCCATGCCACCGTCTCAATCCGTCCAGCATCATTTTTCTTGGTCTGCCTCTGCCTCTCTTCCTCTCGATCTTTCCAGTTGTCACGGTGTTCTCCAATGCCTCTCTTCTCATCACATGACCAAAGAAAGCTGTTTGTCTCTTTGTCATTGTTGTATATAGTGTTCTAGTTTCATTAGCCTCTTTCAGGCAATCGTTGTTAGTTACTCTGGCAGTCCAAGGAATTCGCAACATTCGTCTTAAAAACCACATCTCTGTTGCTTCTAACTTCTTCCTAATTTGTTCATTTACATTCCAAGATTCGCTGCCATACAGCAAAACTGGTTCTATATAGCATTTTAGCACTCTCTTTCTTACATTCATTGATAGCGACTTATTGCATAAGATACTCTTCATTTTCTGAAATGCGGCTTTTGCCTGCCCTATTCTGCTCTTAATCTCTGTTGTACATCTTCCATCCGATGTTATAAGTGCCCCTAGGTATTTAAAATTATCCACTTGGTTGAGAATTTCCCCTTCTATTTCTATGTCACATTTTGGTGTCACCATTTTCTTTGATATCACCATTGTTACTGTTTTCTTGATATTCAAGGAGAGTCCTTTCTGTGCACTCTCTGATACTACAATGTCCAATGATTGTTGTAGGTCTGTTGAATTATCCGCCACCAATACTGTGTCATCTGCATAGCGTATATTATTTATATTATAACCTCCAACTAGTATTCCAGGCATCTCTTTGATCTCTCTCATTATTACTGTGCTATATAGGGAGAAGAGATCGGATGACAAAACACACCCCTGTCGTTCTCCTAGCTTTATCTGTTCGTAACTACCCTCTTTATTTCCCATTTTAATTGCTGCTACTTGGTTCTAGTATATATTCTTTATTATTCTTAAATCTTTCCCATCAATGTTGATATCTTCCAACATTTTAATCAGCTCATCATGTTTTACTTTATCAAATGCCTTAGTATAATCTATGAAGCATAAATATATGTCCTTCTGTTTCTCTATTGACCTTTCTATTAGTGTTCGTAATATATATATTGCATTGTTTGTACCCTTTCCTTCCATAAAACCATACTGTTCTTCACTAATTTCCATTTGTATTTTCTTTCTTGTTCTTCTCATTATAATTCTGAGTAGAAGCTTAGTGACATGGTTTATGAGGTTAATTGTACGAAAATCTTCACATTCAATTGCTCCTGGTCTCTTTGGTATTGCTATAAATACAGATTTTACTATATCGCTCGGTAAATATCCACTGTTGTAAATATCATTTATCATTTTGGTTAATATATCTACCCCAAATTCTCCCAATACTTCTAATTCTTCTACTGTGATTTCATCTGGCCCAGCTGTTTTTCCTTTCTTCATATGTTTCATAGCGTCAGCGACTTCTTCTTTTAGAATAGGTGGGCCTTCTAAGTTACTTTCTTCTGTTAATTCTTCCCTTTCCCCATTATATAATTCTCTTATATACTCATTCCACCTCTTTATTATAGCACCTTCCTCCAATAATATCTTTCCTGTTTTTGATTTCAATCACCCTGTATTTATTCTTATTTTTTTCCTGTGTGCTCACTGATTTGTCTGTGCATACTTTTTTGATCTTTAATGGAATTTAATTCAATTTGTTTGCATTGCTCGTTTAACCAACTTTCTTTTGCCTTCACACATTTATCTCTTATTTCTTTATTTATCTTAGCATACTCTTGTTTGTCATTTTTATTCTGTTTCCTTTTGTCCATCAGCATTAAGATTTCTTCATTCATCCATTTTTTCTTAGTTTTTTAAACTTCTCTCCGGTAATATTTCTTTGCTAGTTTGATGAATGGAGTCCCTTAACATTTCCCATTGTTCATTTATACTCTGTAATTTAGCTATTGCATTGTACCTATTTTTCACAGTCACTCTGTATTGTTCTTGAATTTCTTTATCTTTCAGAACATCTTTATTAAGTCTCAGGTTCTTAACCATTTTTTCCCTCTCTTTAATCTTACTTTTATTTGTCCACATAGTGGTACATGATCACTATTACCGTCAGCACCAGGCATTGTCTTTACATTAATTAATGCATTTCTAACTCTTTTATTAATAAGTATGTAGTCAATTTGGTTGCGTATTTTCATATCAGGGCTTTTCCATGTGTATAATCGTCTTTTATGGTTTTAAACCATGTGTTTCCAATTATCATATCATTAACATTTGCCCACTCTATTAGTTTCTCTCCTCGTTCATTTCTTGTACCTAAACCATAATTCCCCACTATATCCTCTATTTTTCCCTTTCCTACTTTTGCATTAAAATCTCCCAGCATTATTTTTAATTCTTGTGATCCAATTTGAGCTATTGCCATTTCTATTTCACCGTAAAAGTGTTGTATTTCTTCTTCACTACTGCTTGTTGTTGGTGCATATACTTGTATAATATTTATATCAACTTTCAGTTACAGAATCACATAAAATTATACTACTGATTGGATTCCGTTAGTCACACTGATTCCATTGCTAGTCACATTATAACATAGCAGTGCATTACTCATTGTATTCTGTTAGTTAAAGAAGAAAATAAACAATTGTATTGCTCGTTGCTAGATTCATTTACTTATATAAGTGGATTAGTCTATAAAACTTTAGTGTCAGGTCTTAGTCAAATATGAACTGAGCTATCGTATGACAGTAGAAGGTAATACCTGTTGTCTGTCAGCGCTGAATGTTGTGCGTCGCTCACCAAACCCGACACCCAAAATTGTGCCAACGGCTCCGGTTGGAGGAGTGCATTTGGGAGGGTACAAGCCGTACCCTGGTGCGAGGAAATGCAACCTAAAGACTAAATGTTATGGCAGGGCAGACCAGACCCTAAGCCTCGGTTGGCAACTGGTCTAGGATGGAAGCTCCGACAGGCTGGATAGTTAGAGCATTACTTTGCTGATACAGCAGCGTGTCTTGTTCCAGATGTATAGGTTTTACCTTTCCTCAGGAGTAAACTAGGCAGACCGGGAGAGGGATCATGCTGCATGGATAACACATGGTCTCTAAACTCAGCCCAGGCTTTGTGTTATAGAGAGGTATAATTCCATTTTACAAAGTATCGTCTGCCAAGACGGCAAGGTGCCAGTCAGTCAGTCAGTCAGTCAGTCAGTCAGTCAGTCAGCCAATCTATAAAACTTTGGAGCTAGCAGTAACTACCCAATTAGCTTCAAAGCGTAGAAAAGAGTCCTGTAATATGTTTTCCCTTACATTTCAATTGCTTTAATTTCTATAACAGATATTACATTCGCCAACCCAGTCTCTGTAGTTATGTTCCACTCCTATCCTAAACAGTTATTACTTTACTTCACACTACATTGCGAGAGACGGTAGCGCAGTGGCTGAAAGCTCCTCTGGCAGGCCGGTGGTCAAAGATTTGTTCTGCATTGAGACGTATTTGATGTTTTAAAATTCACATGGGTTCTCATGTCGATCCAGCCTAAAATATGTATCAGAAAAGGTCATAATCTGTTTTAAGGAAGCAGATATACGTATCTCTATTTACAAAAGAACAAGTACGAGATGCAAATAAGGTCCTCGACTATACCCAAATCGATAAGTCGACAGTTCAACGGGGCCATTCTTCTCAAGAATTGGAATTGGAATTGAAATGTATGGGCAAATGAAGGCGACCGGCATGATACCGAAAACATCACACACCTAGTGTCGATTGGTCGATACAAATATGCATCTACCACCATATACCCAATGCGCTCTAAGGCGTGTAAAATGCCCTTTAATTACTTACTAATTAATTTACTTCCCACTACATTTTAAGAAGGTGATGTACAAGAAACTGTTGTGGGCACGTGAACTGATAAGACCATCACATGTTGTAGGATTTAGTGCAAGGAGGATAATGTGGCCAATCGTTTGCGTCCGTAGTTACCGTCGAGAGCCGACATAGAAGCTGCCTCCGACGACCTCCTACCATTGCTAGCGTCGCGCCTCAACAATTACACCTACTCCAAGCACCCACAACACAATCTGGCTACTGGACAATTTTGTTTCATTTTCATATCAGACTTCATTTGTTGTAGAGACTTTCCTCCGAAACGATAACCAAGTTTCCACGGGGGCTGTGCTACAACGTACTTCTTCTTCTCTCCAAGCTCAGAAACCAGCGGGGTGTGCAAAATTGGTAACACGAGTGGGAATATTAGAATGCAATCCGTTTAGGATTCAGTACCACACAAACAGACTGGCTGGGATTAAACGAAGACTTTTTCTTTTTTGGGGGGGGGGGGGGGAATATCCTTTACTAGGACATCTGCTGTTCAACACCAGCATCTTTCAGCTGTATGTTGATTTCTTGGCAAGATTACGCTCAGTAGTTTGCCATTGCTTTCTGAGCGGCCGGCTCACATACCCCGTAAGTTATCGATGCGATTCGAACCACTGCTGATTCTCACCGTCTTCACGTTACCGACGAGAGTATGCGAGATTACGGAGAAAAGTAATAAGCCTCTAAGCCACGAAGCCGGCACAAACGAAGACTGGCAATGGTTATTTCTTTCACAGGTTTCAGAAATTCCAATGTCAACGGACTCCATGTCCATGCAACGAGGGATGGTCAATGCCAGGTAGCAGGTGCTGCATAATGACGTAAGTAAAAGGGACCAAAGAATCCAGAACAGAAGCGCTAATGTATCGAGGCGTATTACGTCGGAATACAAAGACGTCATGAGAAAGTGTCAACAACGACCAAATCAGACAAACTTGGGACGTTCTCAAAGGCGGCAGCTTATGTGATTCGGTCGGCTTAATATTGGCTTGATATCGCATTGGTGATTGAAATATGCCTGGAAATGGACGAGATGATCAAGGAGGACAACGTTCATAGAAGCATTAGCAAACACACAGGCGAACGCAGAAAACGCTATGTCTGAAACGGCAGGAAGAACTTAGAAGATGGAAAGAAGGACGAGCAATGACAGTCAATATTCGAGCAGAGATGGCCAGTAACATATGAGCAATTTTATATATACTAAGGATACTGCCCCTCCTGGCCACAACAGGATCAGTATCAGTATGTAATTATTATTATTATTATTATTATTCTCATTATGATTACAGTAGGCCTGCGCTGCGATAATAAACGGCGTAATAACTGACAACGTTCTTCAGTGTGGACTCCGTCATTTCGTTCGTTGGCTTCTACACCTGCAGTTGGCGACTAATGTTGATGAGCCGAATTGTGTTATGAAGTTTGCAATGTTTACAATTATGTTAGACCCCTGGATGCCGGTTGTTGATGAGCCGTATTGTGTTATGAAGTTTGCAATGTTTAAAATTATGTTAGACCCCTGGATGTCGCTTGGCAGTCTATAAAAAAGGTGCACTAAGAATATCTAAAGGTACAGACAGCTTCAAACAGACGTGGTGCATCATGTAGAATTCTGTTCTACGTGTGTTAGTGGATCTGTGAGCATTCAACCCCAAAACGTGTACAGAAGTATTTAAAATATTCTACAGCTCTACCACAACAAGATGGAACTTACTATGAAAAAATAAACGATACTCAGTTGTTATACAGACTTACAACCAATAACATAGTCATATAATAACATTGATAACTCAAGTTCATAAGGAAATCTATAGGAAACACACTATACACATAAAAAGATAACAGAGCACACACTGCCAATATAACTCTTTGTGCAATTCAGTTTGTGGGTGGATTTTCTATTTTGGAGCCTTCAGTTCCGACAGACAGACAGACAGACAGACAGACAGAGAGACAGACAGACAGACAGACAGACAGACAGACAGACAGACAGACAGACAGACAGACAGACAGACAGACAGACAGGCAGGCAGGCAGGCAGGCAGGCAGGCAGGCAGGCAGGCAGGCAGAAATGGGTATACACATGGTAAGTGTAAAGAACGTTTATTTTAAGCTAATAAACGACAAACAAACACATCTCACCCTTGCCCTTTTCTTCTTGCTTTAAGCACCCGAAGAACGGAAACACTGTAATTGGTCTGGATAAGCTTGGTTGCGTCTTGTCGTTAATGCGAAATATAAAACACGGTTCCAAAATATATTTAGTCAGTGCAACTTAGCGCGAGAAATTGATAAAATAAGGACACATTTGATACATGTCAGGATTAAACACTTACGCGTTTTCTCAGTGGAAATTGTGTCTGTAATGTTCAGTCATCATAATTTTCATTTTGGAATACTAAAACAACAATGTTAATAATTTTCCCACATATATGTTAACATCATATGAAACGGTTGTCGTAAGTTAATCACAATATGAGCAATTGAAGTTTAGTCTCCTATTCTCAGCAACTCTCTTCAACTTAGCATAAGCTTGTGCCACGACGGCCTGTATGCTTGTGTGATGTAGTTTTTCCTAGGTCATCCACTTTTTCTCTGGCCCTGGGTTTTGCCTTCTAGTATTGTAAGTTGTCAGAGCCTAGCAGCAACATCGTTGCGGCGCCCGGCGGACAGGAATTGTCGCGCTGGCGAGATTCTTACCTGACACGCGACCAGCGCTGACGACAGACGACGCAAAGCCACGTGACCCCACCTGAGGCAGTGGGCAGTGTGTGTGATAATCTCAGACCTATCTGGGACTGGACATCTGAACGGACGTGTGTGTCGAGAGCAAGGCGTTGTGTGAATCTCCGTGGTTGTGAGCTGAACGACTGATATTGTGAGCGTCAGACCTATGAGCTGTATTGTGGTAGTGAGTTGTTATATGTTGTACATTGCTGTAACTATTGTTATGTATTTATTGTGGTAATAAATCCATAGAACTTGTGTTGCTGTGTCTTACGTCGAATAACGTTTGTACTTGTACTGTCTCACATGTGTTAGCCAACGAGCCTAATATAAGATCCTGACATGTGTGGACGTGGGTTGCTCGTCATTATTTAAGAACCTAATATATTTAGACGTATGTTGTTCGTCGTTGTGATTGAAAACTATAATTCTTGTACTTGTAAAATTTGTCAAGGTTATAGTGATGTACATGTGATCGGAAAAGTCTCAGTGTGATCCATTACTACATTGTCTAAATATGTTTAAGATCATTAGTAAATGTACAGTACATATTGTTTGAGCCTGTAAACGTGTTAAACATTTGTAATTCGTAAAACTTGTCACCGTTTGACCTTGTCAACCTTGTGATTTTGCCACCATTTTGACCTTGTCGCCATCTTGTAAACTTGATGTCCTTGTCCTTACTGAATGTCATCTTGATGTAAGTGATGTGTCATCAATGTTATTGAGTGTTCAAATACAGATAGATTGTTTTTGTGTATTGAGTTTCTGGAACGCAAAGAGTTTTGGAAAGAGTGTAACTTCTGTTGAAAGAAACACTGTCGACGACAAATTTACGACATACAATTATACTCGACGCCATCCAAACCAAATCAACACTTAGTGACTTACAGGCACACACCAACAAACACACGCTAACTTATTTCTCTCCAAAACAAAGCAGGTTTTTGCGTACCATCCATAACCCTGCCGTAGAGGTCATTAGTGATTCTGAAGTACGACCTTACAGTTTTTCTAGCCCGATTGCCCAACCATTCGTCATCATATCCAAGGGCACTTGAGTATATTTTTTCTTTACTTTAACTTTACGTATGCATTAGTGGGCACGCATCGTATAGTCAATTCAAGTGTAAGTTGTTTTTCTACTAACCAATTATAATATATTTTGTGTGGTTGATTGTCATCGACATATTTTCTCCATCATGTCGTCATTGTTTGATTTCATTGATATGGGTTTGAAATTAAAGTTACAAGGTGATGAATTGACAAAATGGAGTGAGAACAAATACGCTGAATATCTCCTGGTACAAGAGAAAAACAATGAACGCGATGAAAGAGCAGCAGAAAGAGCTCTAAAACAAGCAGAAATGGCTGCAAAACAAGCTGAGGCAGAAACAGCCTTGAAACAGGCAGAGATTGAAAAGGCTGCCAAACAAGCTGAGATAGACGGTGAACTTAAGAAAGCAGAAATAGCAGCTCAAAGTAAGAGAGAAGAACTTGAATTACAGTTAAAAATGAAACAACTGGACATTGAGACTGCAATGAATAAAGAGTCAAAGAAATCTGAAAGACTGGAAAAAGAAAACCAGTATAAAAAGTACCAAGGTATCGTTCGTAATTATACCTCGGGTGACTGCATAGCAGCCTTTACCCAAAATTTTGAGACTTTAATGGAACATTACCAAGTTCCACTTTCGGAATGGAATATTTTATATATGAGAAGTCTTTCTGGGGAACCTTTGAAAGTCATTGAAACCATCCCCAAAGAACTCAGGAAAGAGTACCATTACATTAAATCAAAAATAATGGCACATTTCATGCTAGATGAAGCAGGGTACAGAGAACAATTCAGTAAACTGAGTCCAAAATCAACTCAAACGTTCTCTGACTACCTCTGTTTAGTCCGAGACATTTTCAGCAAATGGACTTCATCAGCCAAAATTAACAAAAATTATGATAAATTAGAAGATCTCATTATTCGAGATAAAGTTATTTCTTCTATCCCAACATCTTTTTCTAAGTTCTTGCAAGAGAATGAATGCACATGTGTGGAAGAAATGGAAAGACGTGGGTCGGCCTATTATACGGCAAATAAACAATGTTTTGCCACTGAAGCTACTGACAGTAACTGGGTAGCCGCTGCCAACTATGAGAAAAACTATAGTAGGCAAAAACCAAACAGGCCTACCTCTGAAAAGTTCAGACATTGTGTCCATTGTAAAATGTCTCATTATTTGAACGATATGTGCGATAAAAACCCAGGGTACCAAACATACTTGCAAAATATGGTAAACAGACAAGACAGAGAACGTAAATCGTTCAAAAGCTTACGAAAATGTTTTCTCTGCAAGGCGTACGGTCACCATCGCATGGATTGTAAAGGCAGGCATATGACCAACAAAGCCAATGCCGCCTTGTTCGATAGTTCAGCGTCAGAAGACGAAAATACAGAAAAACATCCTGTACATGCAGCACAGGCTTGTGACGTATTTAGTTCCAACACATGCACTGTCTGTAATACCTTCTTTGAAAATGGTATCTTAACATGCGGGCACGCCATCCCTATTGCTAATGAGGAAGGTAACTTAGTAATAGACTCAAAAGGCAAATTAGATATCTATCACGGGTACGTTAATGGCAAGTCTGCTACAGTACTTCGCGACACCGGGAGTACACTTATTGGCCTGAAAACAACATTCATAACACCTACAGACTACACAGGTAGACACATCACATGTAGAACATTTTCAGGCAACATTGAAAAATATCCATTAGCTTGGGCATACATCGAAACACCATTCCTCACAGGTAAAGTAAAAGTCGCAGCACTTACAAACCCAGTGTGCGATATAATCATCGGGAATTTACCGGAAGTGAATGACAAACATCATAACCATGACATAACATCACTATGTATTAATGATAACACATCACCACCAAATGTCATTGAAAATGTCATATCACCAGTTGAATGTATGTTAGCTAATGCAGCACTAAGTTCTCATCACATCATTGACGATATCATTCCATCATCATCTGATGTCATTGAGTGTGTGAACGCAGTAACAAGAGCTACTGCTAGAGTGCAAGATGATAGTAACCAAACTGAGGCTATTCAAATGCTTAGCCCAGAAATACCACCTAGTGACTCGATGAAGGAAACATTCATAATAGCTCAAAAAGCTGATCCTTCACTGTCAAAGTATTTTGACCTGATCGGCAAAAAGCCAAGAGTAACGAAAAATGCTAAATGGCATTTTGCTTTATACAACGATATACTCACCAGGTACTACACCAAAGGTGACGTTACAACAAAGCAAACTGTGTTACCAATTACGTATCGCAAGCAAGCGTTACATCTTGCTCACGATATTCCTTTTGCAGGTCATATGGCATATGTTAAAACCAGGTCAAGACTATTGACACAGTTTCATTGGCCAAAATTCTGTAATGACATAAAAACATATTGCAGAAGTTGTGATACATGCCAGAAACTGGTAAAGAAAGGTAAACACCCACAGGCAAAGTTACAAGTCACTGACTTAGCCAGTCGACCTTTTGAGAAATTATCAGTTGACATTGTGGGCCCTCTCAGTCATACAACTACTAGAGGGAATAAATATATTCTAACAATTATTGATCAATGTAGTCGCTGGCCAGAAGCGATTCCGTTAAAGAACATCACTGCCAACGATATCATGGAAGTGTTCTTCCATATTTTTTCCCGAATTGGGTTTCCAGATACTATCCAGTCTGATAGAGGCACTCAGTTTATCGCTGCATCCACTCAAGCTTTCACTAAAATGTTAGGAGTGAAGCAAGTCTTCAATAGCCCCTATCATCCTCACTCGAGCGGGATTATAGAAAAGCTTAACGGGGATCTGAAGCACATGCTAGCCAAAGTAACTCAAGATCACCCCAATAACTGGGATCTATACTTACCAGCTGTCCTTTTTGCTTATCGCGAGGTACCACATTCTAGTACCGGTTTCTCTCCTTTTGAACTCATCTATGGTGCCAAACCACGCGGCCCATTAACAGTTTATCACCAAATGTTAACTGAGTCCACTCCAGTATTGAAACCCATATCATCATTTGTGTATGTAACATCATTGCGTGAAAGGATAATGAAATCATGTGAAATTGCTAAAAGTGCACTAAAACTATCTGGTGCTACTTACAGACAATACGCAGACAAAGGTAACAGGACTATAACATTGACAGCTGGACAGGACGTACTACTACTACTACCTAGTGACAGACAGCTACTGACAGATTCTTGGCAGGGACCTTTTAAAGTGACAAGACAAATCTCTCCTGTTGACTACGAAATCCTGATAAAAGACAAACACAAAATATTTCACATCAATATGCTAAGACCATACTTCAACAGAGACAACGAACAAGACGATACGACAGCTTGCACCGTGATAATAGATCACGAAGATGACGATTCTAGCGACGAGATTCCAACACCTACATTAGACACGACAAACTGCTTGAATGAGATCAAGATCAATCCAAACCTAAGTCAAGCAGAGACAAACAGTTGCAAACAGTTGATACAAGAGTACAACACCATCTTTTCAGACAACCCAGGACAAACAGAGTTAGTACAGCATCACATCACACTTACATCAAACACACCCATAAGATGCAGACCATACACCATACCATTACATTACAAGGAACAACTACATCAGGAAATCATTAACTTAGAAAAAAACAACATCATCAGACGATCCCTATCAGACTTCTCTTCACCCATGGTCATTGTACGGAAAAAGGACAACACAATACGACTTTGCATAGATTACAGAAAACTGAACAAAATAACTGTTTTAGATCTTGAACCAATGTCAAATACGGACGATCTTCTGACAGAACTGACTGACGCTAAGTTCTTCACGACCCTTGACATGGCTAAAGGTTACTGGCAGATTGCTGTACATGAAGACAGCAGACATCTAACAGCTTTCGCCACGCCTTGGGGACTGTACGAATGGTGCAAACTTCCATTTGGGCTAGTCAATGCCCCAGCCACATTTGTACGCATGACACGACTCCTCCTATCTGACAGTCCTAATATAGTTTCCTATATTGACGACATCTGTGTCCATACAGAGACAATGACGGAACATATAAAGATACTGGAACAGACACTAGAACGTATCAGACAGCACGGACTGACAGTGAAGCCTTCAAAGGTGAGCATGGCTTACCAAGAGATATCATTTTTGGGGTACAGAATATCCAATGGCTTTGTCATGACAGACAACAAAATTGTCTCGAAAATTCTAAAACTGTCACTTCCAACAAATAAGAAACAAGTCCGCAGTTTGCTGGGACTTATTAATTATTACAGAAACTTTATTCCTGATTTTTCAGAGCTAACTGAGGTTTTTTCTAATTACTAACCAAGAATAAACCCGAAAAAGTTGTAAACGATGAATGCCTACGAAATGCATTTGATAAAGTTTTGGCACATTTTTCTGATAAGAATACACCTAATCTCATCCTTAAATTGCCCAACATTCGTTTACCTTTCAGATTGAGAACAGATGCTAGCTCCATTGCGATCGGTGCAGTCCTTTTGCAGGAATACAACAACATCTTGCATCCCGTCTGTTTTCTATCAAGAAAACTAAGACCCCGAGAGCGGGCCTGGTCCATTTCGCAATTGGAGGCATTGGCCTTAGTAGAAAGTGTAACAAAGCTGTCCAAATATCTTCTAGGACGTCACTTTATCATCGAAACTGACAACAGTCCATTAAGGTATATCAATTCCACAGTACCATCAAATAACATGATTGCTCGCTGGTCCTTAAAGCTTCAGAATTTCAGTTTTGAAGTTCGCCATATTCCCGGCAGAATGAATACAATCGCCGACCTTTTGTCCCGTTGTCCGACAGACCCAGTAAGCAATGTCTGAGTGCACTGTGTAATATTACACTCAGCCCAACACAGCCACCAATGTGTGAATTTTTCCATTCACCTACTGTGTAAGGTCAATAATCAAAATTGTGATACGGTTTGCATACCGACATGTATAATATACTTATTTTAATCAAGTCATGTAATGAGTGTAGTATAATTGTGTAGTGTGTGTTAGAATGAGAACGATATTAAGTGTATATAGACACCAACAACAGTGTCACAAACGCTTAACCAATTATCAGAAGCGAACTTTACTATTGTGACATTTGTGGGTGATTTTTGTTCACCGTGATATTTTAACATGTGCAAATGTAGACCGAACATTGACTCCTACATCACCTCTACAGCAAATGTGATCCAAATTGTTCGACGTGTGAACACATCGGAAATAAGAACATTCCATCATAATCCGTTGTCATACTATAACATCAGACAAGAACTGTGAGAACATTCTACTATCAGTTCCGAAATAAAACCGGATCATTTGTGTTCAGAAAATGTAACATCAACCAAATTTTTCGTTTCGTGTGCATTTCCGGTGTAGTTTAAAAAGTATAACTTAATTAGCAGACTATGTACAAATTTCCAAAAATTTATGACACTTGTAAAATCTTTTTCAATCTATAAAATATAATATACAAATTGTGTACATATTTATTTTGATTAGTGTAATCTTAGAATCATATCTTGATTAATCTATTCATATTACCGACTTTTTCTCGTTAATATGAAGAAACGTCAAGCAATGACGCTAAGAAATTAAATTATTATTGTAATGTATGAAATTTCTTAAATGTCAAATTACTTCCCTTGCATTTGTGAATTACATCAAGGGCCATAATTTAAAATATATTCATTAATGTATATTGTATAAATAGACATTTTGTTGCTCAAATGATTGGCACAGCAGGTAGGCGTCCACCAAGCATGTCATAGAGCTGCCAACATTGCAAACCAACATAAGAGCTCCTGACCAAATAAGGGCAGAGTTTAAGTGTTTAATACGACTAACACAAAGCCGTATTTCAGTCTGGCCTAGATGGTTGTTGCAAAACAATCATATTATTACGTTTTTTTCAAAATGGCTGCGAGGTAGATGCGTGAAGCTGGAACTACTGATCTGACTGGGTATTATTGCAATGAAGGTAACCAGGCATCAGGGGGATGAAACCTGAATTGTGTTAAAAATTGTACTTCATTTGTCATTTCAATGCAACTTACATTTTTTTTGTATATATTTCTATGCCTTATATGTATTTTCATGCATAACACTGGGAAATAGTAGTCTCTGACATGAAATCAACACTACCCCAGTATATACATACATCATGAATGAAAGATGGCATCTTTCATTGAAGTACCCGGGGAGAATGTCAGAGCCTAGCAGCAACATCGTTGCGGCGCCCGGCGGACAGGAATTGTCGCGCTGGCGAGATTCTTACCTGACACGCGACCAGCGCTGACGACAGACGACGCAAAGCCACGTGACCCCACCTGAGGCAGTGGGCAGTGTGTGTGATAATCTCAGACCTATCTGGGACTGGACATCTGAACGGACGTGTGTGTCGAGAGCAAGGCGTTGTGTGAATCTCCGTGGTTGTGAGCTGAACGACTGATATTGTGAGCGTCAGACCTATGAGCTGTATTGTGGTAGTGAGTTGTTATATGTTGTACATTGCTGTAACTATTGTTATGTATTTATTGTGGTAATAAATCCATAGAACTTGTGTTGCTGTGTCTTACGTCGAATAACGTTTGTACTTGTACTGTCTCACATGTGTTAGCCAACGAGCCTAATATAAGATCCTGACATAAGTACTAAACCGCCATATCTCATATTGTGACCGAGGTCAGCATGGCCGAATGGATAAGAACGCGCGTTATTAAACACCGGGTGTGTTGATGTCGAGGTAAGGGTTTAAACCCCTACTTTGGACATTTGGACTAAAATGTTGACTTCTCGCCCTTGACTTGGGGACGTAAATTACAAATACCTCTGAAGTCGGAGTGGGTTCACCTGATGGCGAGGAGTACTGGTAATGTGTAAGCTAATACATACGCAAAAAAAAAAACAGTTCAGTGCTGCTAGAAGTAGTGTGTATGGACTACGCTTAAGTTCAAAACGAGCGAGCACAAAAAAACAATATTGTGACCTATATCGTGTGAAACATGATCAGACTACTTCAAAACCTGTCTTCGGATTGCTTGACCTAGTTGATTTGAGTCAACAACCGACACCACATCATTCAGGACACCCAACACACGCTTCGTCTTCAAACATTCAATAGCCAGAAAATAGTTACCAGTGCTAATAGTACCACTTGCTTTCTGATGACGTGGCCGTCAGATCTTTCCTCGGAATACTAAGTATCAGCTAGAACCTCTGGTCACTCCCGACAGGACCCCTCTCTCCCAGCAATGATAGCGTATGTGTTCTTCCACAAAACATACATGTTTCGAAAGGGCCTTTCCATGTATGTCTTATCTTGCGCCAGTACTCCACCCAGGCCCGGTCAATCTGTCCGATTGCTCGTTTCCCACCACTGCAGCATGTCCTATGATGAAATCCCAATAGATGCCTCCTTTTTTAATTAAAGTATGCCACTCGGCACGAAGCATACCTGTGTTTACCTTTAGCAGCATGTCTTGTGAACCCGATCCAATCACGACGTATGTGCGTGTGCTGTTTGTCCTATAGCCAGCGGGATGCCATAGTGACTGACCTGATTGACCTATAGAATAATGTTAAAAAACACAATGAAATTCTAAGGAAAGATTTATTCTTTCTTTGAGGCTTAATATTCCATTACAGATTAAGAATTGGTGTGGTATTTGCAATATTCTACATTATGTGACTTGTTTTATAAAGATAATATCCCATTTAACCCTTCTGGCTAAAAGCTGAGATATAGCGTATATTATTATTTCAGCACTAGCATTATTTCGGTACTACCAGAGAAGAACAATGTGAGTTTGTAGAAGGCAAGGGTAATGTAAATTGTGTGTATATACTGAGCACAGTAATTGAACTGTTCTATAGAAGTAAACAAAGACCTACACCTTTGTTTTATTGACTACACAAAGGCTTTCGATACAGTGAGACATGTCGACATGACAACGATTCTTGAAGATCCACAAATTGATGGAAAAGACCTTAATCTTAATATGTAAAAAAAAAACATATATTGGAAACAACAAGCTGCCATAAGAAGTTGATAATGAAGTAGGTTAATATCAGCTTTTTAAGAGAGGTGTGAGACAGGGATGTGTAATGTCTCTAGATCATTTTTCCCTGTACAGTGAAAATATTTCCAGAAATATTGAAGATATGGAAGTAATCATCATTGGGTGATGATACGTTAATAACATTAGATATGCAGATAATACAGTCTTGATTGCAGACAATGAACAGGACCTGCAAAATTTAGTAGATGAGGTTGTTGCACGCAGTGAACACCTAGGGTTAGAATTAAATTGTAAGAATACACAGATTATGGTCGTCACTGGGAAGAAGGAAATACCACAATGTAAAATACATGTAAATGGGCATATTCTTAAACAAGTGAATCGGTATAGTTATCTCGGAAAAGTCATAAGATCTGATGGAAGATGCTTTGAAGAGATTAGAACAAGAATTGCCTTTGCGAAGGTAGCCTTTCGTAAGATGAAAAACATACTGACCAATAAAAAGATATCAACTGAAACGAGAAAAGAGTGTTAAGGTGCTACAGAGAACCTATACTTTTGTATGGATGTGAAGCGTGGACAATGAGCAAACAAGCTGAAAAACATCTGATGGCTGTGGAAATATGGTGTAAAGAATACCATTGACTGACAGAAAAACCAATGAACAAGTTCTTCAAGAAACAAATGAAGATCGTAAACTGATTAGAGACATTCGACGTAGACAGTCAAACATTTTTGGGCATGTTATGAGAAGAAATGAATTGGAGAACTTGGTGACAACTAGGCAAGATCGAAGGGAAGAGACCAAGGGGAAGACCGAGAAGTAAATAACTGGATGGCTTGGCCACGTGGCATGGTGGAGTGAGAAACACGGAGCTGATCCACGACTCTTGTGATCGAGTGAGATGGCAAAACATGACCACCCACGCTTATCGGCATGGAACATGATGGATGGATAGACTACCAGCTTTCTTTAAGCTCCCAATGTTGGGCGGCGTTCACCACACCCAACACTCCACACTCTGGCAAAGGTTTGGGGCAAAGGAGCGCGATTGGGAGGGCACAAAAATTATCTTGGTGAGAGGAAATGCAACCTAAAGACTAAATGTCATAGTGAGACAGAGCAGGCCCTAATCCTTAGTCGGCAACTGGTCTAGGATGGAGCTCTGACAGGCGGAAAGTTAGAGCATTGCTTTGCTGATCCTGCAGCTTCTGCAGCTTGTCTTGTTTCAGACGTGTTGGTGTAAACTTTTCTCTAGAGTACATTAGGCAGGCCGAGAGATGGATCATGCAGCAGGGGCAAGGCGCTGTCTCTAAACTCAGCCCAGGCTTGGTACTATTGAGATATATAACTCCATTTTACAAACTACCGCCTATCAAGACGGTAAGGTGGCATTATTATTTCAGATAATGCATTTTCTGTTTGTTATTTGTATCTCTATCATGATATTCA
The DNA here is from genome assembly GCA_014155875.1 of Cepaea nemoralis. NCBI lineage: Eukaryota > Metazoa > Mollusca > Gastropoda > Stylommatophora > Helicidae > Cepaea > Cepaea nemoralis. The sequence goes on from JACEFZ010013290.1 coordinate 317,045, forward strand.
TATTGTCCCACCAGCGGTCAATATAAGGGCGTGCAGTTATTTGTGAAGCAAGTAAAGTAAAGAACCCCATCTTAATGCCATGAGGCACATTGGGTACATTCTAAATCGATGAGCACTCTATAAGTGGTATAGTTAATATAATACAACTGGTATTCCAGGGGAAACTGATCGACACTCATAACAAGCTGGGTAGACCTGTGGACCTGGTCAATAAAACAAATACCTGGACAAAAAGTCGTGAAAAGGGAAGTTTAAAGGCTATATCGACTTCCTTGCAACGGGTGGTATCCCAGTTGGCTCGGTCTTTTTTTTAACAGGACGGCCTACCACAATTGTTGCATCTATCACGCATTCCGTGGTTCAGCAACGACCCGCAGGAGTCTCCAAGAAATGTTGCAATCGTGGTCCGAATAAAGGAATCTGGAATCGAAACCACAACCAACGAAAGCGAGACAGGCGCCTTAACCACTTGGCCACAGAGACACTTCAAGCTGTGATTTTATACTTGATATATTAAACATATAGCAGGAGCGTTAGAAAAATGACGGGAAGTTGTGGTTTGATACTTGATACATTAAACATATAGCAGGAGCGTTAGAGAAATTGATGGGAAGATGCGCTATTAACGTGATGAACACGGTAGGACGATGGTTGGTCAGTTGAGCTCTTCACCTGATAAGTTAGGGAACGATTGTCTACTTGTCGCTCCAGGCATTCAGGCCTACAACAAATAATGGCACTATCACACCCCAGACCCATTGAAACAAAGGGGACGGAGTGCAAGAGATTAACGTACCCAGGTTAGTGATCCATGTAGTTAGCCAATTCAGCCGGGCAGTACTGTTAAGTCAGGTCGAAGCACTGATAACAAAACGTAAAATTGGGTAGGAGATTACAGGAGGTCAAATTGTTTACTACTATTGTCCAGTAGCAAGAATAATAATAAGAAGAAGAGGAAGAAGAAGAAGCAGAAACTGTAACAGAAGAAGAAAAACAATATAAACATAAATTACAATGGGTGACATATTAAATACAAATATTGTGCATTATGAGTTTATTCTCTGAAAGTTACTTTTACAACATACTTTAAAATTAGGTGTTCAGTTTATAAACACATTACCCTTTCAGAAATATTTGCATTTGCTTAATATATTTAAAACATTAGATTATTATGTGTATAACTAATCAATGTTTGACCTTTGTTCTTATTGACATGCCAAAGACCTTCTATAAACGTTTGTTAATTATCAATCAATCAATCAATCAATCAGGTGCCGTCTCCACAATGAAGGTTGGCTGTGATGGATCTCCAACACAGTATGTCTCTCGCTTTGACTGTACATTCTGTCAGGCTGATGTTCGTCCGTCTCTTGATGTTATCCTCTCTCTTGTATCGTTGTCTACCTCTTGCTCGCTTGTCCTCAACCTTGCCTTCCAGTATGGTTTTTATAACAGTGTCATGTCTTTTAACGTGGCTAAAATATTTCACTTGTCTCCTCTTTATTTATTTCATCAATTCTCTCTTCATCCCCAGTTTTTCTAGGACCTCTGCATTTGATTGTTTTTGTTTCCATGAAATACGACCTATTCGTCTGTATATCCACATCTCCAGGGCTTCTATGTGACTTTCTAGTTGCTTGTTCAATGTCCAGACTTCCGCGCCATACAGTAGCGTTGAATATACGTAGCATTTGACAATTCTCATTTTTAATGCGTTATTAATGTCTCTAGATGTTAATGCTGATTTCATGCCGTTTTGATTTCCATTTCACTTCTGCCATCATCTGATATTATATGTCCAAGATAAGAGGAACTTGTTACTTGTTCTAGTATGTGCCCATTTACTGTGATGTTCATTGATGACCTTTCCTTTTCACTACTAATTATCATAGTTTTTGTTTTTTGGATGTTAATATCTAAGCCACATTCTGCACTGTGCCTGTTTACTTCTTCCACTAGGTCTTGCAACTCTTGCTCACTTTCTGCTAGTAACACGGTATCGTCAGTATATCTAAGATTGTTTATGATTCTTCCATTGATGTTGAGTCCAGGCATTTCAACTTGCTTAAAAATTCTTTCTGTGTATAGGTAGAAGAGGCTTGGGGACAGTACACATTCCTGCCGTACTCCTCTTTTTATCTCTATAGGCGACGAATAGTTATTACCGCATCTAATAGATGCCACTTGTTCCCATTACAAGTTACCAATAAGTCTCACGTCCTTTCCGTTTACTCCTATATCTTGAAGGCACGTAATTAGTCGTTCATGTTGTACTCTATCAAAAGCTTTCTTGTAGTCTATAAAACAAACATATATACTTTATTGAACTTCTATATATTTTTCAATTAACATCCTCAAACAGATAATTGCTTCTCTGGTACCGCTGTTTTTCTAGTCTAGTCTTTCCTCTTGGGCCTAAGGCGGCGCATAAGGCAGAAGTCGTGGCTCTCCATGTTTGTGCGTAGCGCTAACATTTAGAGCCAGAAATCTGATTCTGTAACAACGGCGAGTTTTATGATGGCGGATTGTCAAGCCGCCGATCAACCGACTTAAGTCAAGCTAGAAGAAAACACGTCCAGCCATCCTGACCCAAGCCGGAAACTCTCTCAACAAACAAGCAGGCTAAAGCCCGTGGTCACCGCACCACATTACCCCACACGGGTCTCACAAATTACGGTAATCTGCAGATGGTATCTGCTCAGCATCACACCTCCAAGAACAGGGGGTGAGAGGCGACCAGGCCTTCACTACTGGGGGTTTTGACTTAGAGACATTCAGCCATATCCCTCAGCTGAGTGCCTTATGCCACGTGTCTGAAGCAAAATACGGTAGTCTGCAGGCGTTAGCTGCTCAGCATCACAACTCCAAGAACAGGAGGTGAGAGGCGGCCAGGCCCTCACAACTGGGGGATTTGACTTAGAGACATTCAGCCATATCCCTCAGCTGAGTGCCTTATGCCACGTGTGTGAAGCAAATACGGTAGTCTGCAGATGTTAGCTGCTCAGCATCACACTTCCAAGAACAGGAGGTGAGAGGCGGCCAGGCCCTCACAACTGGGGGATTTGACTTAGAGACATTCAGCCATATCGCTCAGCTGAGTCCTTATGCCACGTGTCTAAAGCAAAATACGGTAGTCTGCAGATGTTAGCAGCTCAGCATCACAACTCCAAAAACGGGAGGTGAGAGGCGGGTTCTTCAGCTACTTCCTCATCTATTTTATGTTGAATACTTTCTTGTATGACCTTGAGTAATATCTTAGTTATGTGGCTCATTAAGCTAATAGTTCTGTAATCCTCACACTCAACAGCTCTTGGCTGCTTCGGTAGTGTGATGAAAATGGATGTTTTCAAATCCTTGGGGATGTACCCAGTATTATATATATATATATATATATATATATATATATATATATATATATATATATATATATATATATATATATATATATATATATATATATATATATATATATATATATCATTACATAATTCTGTGATAGTTTCAATGCCAAAGCTAGATAAGGGTTTTATCATCTCTGTTGTTATCTTGTTAGGACCTGCAGCCTTTCCTTCTTTCATCTTTTTAATAGCCTTTTCTTACTTCAGCCGTTAATATTTTTGGTCCATCTTCAGTATTATACGATGTTGGTCTATTGACCCTGTTGTCCCAGAATAAATCTTCTGTGTACTCTGTCCATCTTTTTATTATGTCAGTGTTATTAATGATAATTTCTCCATTTTTTCCTCTAATACAACCGTTTCCTGTTATATTATTTTTCTTCTTTGTAAATCTTTTTATATGTTCATGTAATTCTTTCGAGTTGTGTTTTATTTCCAGATCCTCTATTTCTTTGCAATGTTTCTGCAGCCACTCCTCTTTGGCAACTCTGCACATCGTGACGTATTTCTCTATCTATTACTATATACTCTGGAGTGTTCTTTGCTTTCTTTCTTTGAGACATTTTACTCAAGATTTCATCGGTTATCCATAATTTTGTTTTTCTTATTAATTTTCACTGGCAAGGTGGTATTTGCAATCTGAATACTGGTTTTTACACTTTCCCATTTTGTATTAATTTTATCCTCGGGATTTTCACGTAGATATTGTTCCATACTTCCAACTATTAGCCCATCATATCTATTTTTGACTTCAACTAGGTATAGTTGACTTATTTCTGGTTGTTTCAATGCCGATATATCTACGTGAGGTGTCTTCGATTTCCTTATTCCTGGGTTTTAAGTTTTATTTGTAATTTTAAAACTACAGGATTATGGTGAGAGTTGATATCAGCACCAGGGTATGTTTTGCATTTTTAACATTGTTTTTAAATCTATCGCTAATCATAATGTAGTCAGTTTGGTTTCTTGTTCTATCTCCAGGGCTTTTCCATGTATACAGTTTCCTAGGGTTATGTTGGAAAAATGTGTTGCAAACAATAAGATTGTTTTCTTCACAGAACTGTATCAGCCGGTCTCCTGCGTCGTTTATGTTTCCCATACAATTTTGCCCTACTATCTGCTTATATTAATTTTTTTTTTCTAACGTTTGCGTTCATGTCTCCCATGAAAATTAGGACCTCTGATGATTTTACAACTTTCAGTGTTTGTTGTAGGTCTTTATATTATTCTTCTAGCTGTTCATCATTATAATTAGTTGTTAAAGCATATGTCTGAAGAATTACTATGTTGAACGGTCTTGCCTTAATTTTGAGAAGTGATGATCTCCTCCTGAATTAATGAATACGTAATTTTCTCTCCTTATATAACTTGTATCTGTCCATCTTGTTTCAGGTACGCTTAAGATATCTAAATTCATGTCTTTACCAATTCATGTTCACGTCCTTACCAAGAGAATAGCACAAAAAGTTTACCAACTTGCTAAAATTCAACACTTTTTGGATGAAAGCACACGAAAAATATTCTATGCATCCTATATCCAATCACCTCTCGATTATTGTTCCACAGTCTGGGATGGTTGCCCTAAATCTAATATGAAACGATTGTGTTCGCTTCAAAACCGCGCTATACGTCTGGTTTCTAGCATAAAGCACGTTGAAAGTAATAAATTATACAGCCATCTAAGACTTCTACCACTTCAAAAGCGCTTCCTTTTTAACAAAGCCAAATTAGTGAATAAAATTATATCTGAAAATACCCCAGAGTATCTTATACCGTTAATTCAATCTAACGCAATGAACAGTAAGCGCTTAAATTTATTACAGCTTCCTAAGCCTAGATTGGACTTATACAAAACTTGTTTCGCATATTCTGGTGCTCACTTGTGGAATAGCCTTCCACCAGAACTGAAAACACCAACGAGTCCCTACACATTCAACCGAAAACTCTTTCAATACTTACTTCATACCGACTATATGCCTCCATAAGTCACCTACTAGTATCATTTTTCATGAGTGAGAGTGAGTGAGTATACATGCGCGTGTGCCTGAGTGAGTGTAAAAGTGAGTGGGTGTGTGTGGAAATATGTGTGAGAGATTTAGTTAGAGAATGGGTGAATCTGAGAGAGTGGGTGTGTTGTGTGTCTGCCTGTCTGTGTGATAGAGTGTGAAAGTTAGTGAGTGAGTGTGAGTTAGATAGTCAGCGAGTAAATGAGTGAGTAAGGAAGCGTGAGTGAGTGAGAGAGAATTTGTGGGTATGCGTGTATGTGCTCGAATGAGTGAGTGTGAGAGCGAGTGAGTGTGTAAAAGAGAGAGCGTGGATGAATGAGAGAGTGCATGAGAAAGTATGATGTATGTGTGTGCATGTCTGGGTGGGTGTACATGTGTGTGTACATGTGTGTATCTGCGTGTGCCTCTGTGTGTATGTCTGTACGTGTGTTAAGGTGTGCGTTCATGTGTTTATATACGTTTATATGCATGTGCGTGTGCATATGTGTGCATGGATGAGTGTGTGTGTGTGTGTGTGTGCTCGTGTATGTATCGTATATCTTTGTATGTGTAAGTGTGCATGCATGCAGTGTATGCGAAGGAGTGTATATTCGAGTGTTATGTGAGTACGTGTGAGTACGTATATGGATGTGTGTGGGTGTGTGTATGTACATATGTGTGAGAGAAGAGAGAGAGAGAGAGAGAGAGAGAGAGAGAGAGAGAGAGAGAGAGAGAGAGAGAGAGAGAGAGTTGAGCGCATGCATTTCATGTAACATGCTATTCCATATTTTTTATGTATTCTTATCTTTCATATTACGAGGTATCGTTTAATGCCACTTGATTGTCCTGTAACATGCCATTCCATATATATATATATATATATATATATATATATATATATATATATATATATATATATATATATATATTGGTTTATTCTCATCTTATCATTTTGTATGCCATTTGATTTTATCATGTATAATATAACATTACTGTGATGTGAGTGAGAGAGAGAGAGAGAGAGAGAGAGAGAGAGAGAGAGAGAGAGAGAGAGAGAGCAAGAGAGAGAGAGAGCAAGAGAGAGAGAGAGAGAGAGAGAGAGAGAGCAAGAGAGAGAGAGAGAGATAAAGAGAATTGAATTGCATCACTAATTTTTACTCTTTTTTTTTTTGTTTGGGTGGGTAAATGGGTGTGTAGGAGATTGTGTGGGTTGGGGGATGAGTGTGTAATGGGTGTGGGGGATGAGTGTGGGGGTGTCTGTGAATGGGATATGTCTGCGTGGGTAGGAGTGTGTGAGTGAGGATGGGGTAAATGTGAGTGGGTGGGAAATGTATGTGTCGGTGGCGAGAATGTTTGTAGGTGGAGGATGTGTGAGTTGGTGGGGAGATACGTGGGCGGGGATGTGTATGGGGAAGGTATGTGGGGTGTGTGTGTGGGGGAATGTGTTTATGGGTGGAGATTTGTGTGGGAGGGGAGATGTGTGAGAGGTGGGGAGGTGTGAGATGTGCAGGTGATTGAAGGGTGAGAAAGAGAGAGAGTGGGTGAATGTGTGTGTGTCTGTGTACTTGTCTATGCTTGTAAGAGAGTGAGTTAGTGTGGTTTAGAGAGTAAATGAGTGAGTGAGAGGGTGAGATTATGTGAGGCAGCGTGTATGTGTGAGTAAGTGTCTGGGTGGATGGGTTAGTGTGTACGTGTGTCCATATGTGTGTATGCGTGTGTTTATGTGTGTGTATGTGTGTGCACGTCTGAATGTGGGTGTGTATGTGTAAGTGTGTGTAAATGTGTGTTTGTATGTGTGCTTGTGTGTGTAAGTATGTTTATATGTGTTTGTAAATGTATGCGTGTGTTTATATGTAAGTGCGGGTGTATATGTGTGTATGTGCGTGTATATATATATATATATATATATATATATATATATATATATATATATATATATATATGTTCGTGTATGTGAGTGCATGATTGTGTGTATGTGTGCATGCATGCAGTGTATGCGAGGGAGTGTGTATTTGTGTGTGTGTAAGTATGTGTATATGGGCGTGTATGTGTGCGTGGGGATATGTGTGTATTTGCGTGTGTATATTGTGTGTATGCTCGTGTGTGTATGTGTATATGCTTTCTTGCGCACGCGAGGGAGTGTGTATTTGATAGCGAGAGGGTGTGTGTCCTGTCTGTGTGTGAGTTAGAGTGAAAGAGAGTGTGATATTGAGTAAATGAAAGATGGAGAGAGTGACTTAACATGCTATTCCATATATGTTGTGTATTCTCATGTTCATATTACCATTTTCAATGCCAACTGATGTTATAATTTATAACATGAACACATGTACATCACTGTAGAGTGGGTGAGAGAATTAGAGAGTATGAGAGAGAGAGAGAGAGAGAGAGAGAGAGAGAGAGAGAGAGAGAGAGAGAGAGAGAGAGAGAGAGTTGAATTGCATCACTAATTTTTAAGTTACAAAATGTATATGTACAATTTTTCTCCATTTACTTTACAATTTTGCGACAATGCTCACGACAATTGTCACTGTATGTGTGTGTAAAGTGTGGGAGTTTGATCATAATAGTAGGTGGGAGGATGTGTGTGTGGGTGGGCGGGGTGGGATTGTGTGGGTGGGTGGGGGATTTGTGTGTGGGTACGTGCGGGATGTATGGGTTGGCGGGGAGATGTGTGTGTGGGTGGGGATGTGTGTTTGGCTAGGTGGTTGTGGGTGAGTGGGTGGAGGAGGATATGTTGGCGGATGATCGATGATGGGTTATGGGATTGGTGGGGATATATGTATGGGTGGGGATATGTGGTGGGTGGGAGATGTGTGCAGGTGGGGGTGGTTGTGGGTTTGGGGGTGTGGGTGAGGGATGTGTATGGGTGTGGGATGTTTGGGTGGCTGGGTGGGGAGTGTGTGTGGGTGAGATATGTGTGGCGATGTATGTGGGTTGGGGAGGGGTGCATGATGGGTGTGGGTGATGGATTTGGAGATGTGTGTGTGGGTGGGGGATATGTCTGGCTGGTTGGGGGTGTGTGGCTGGATGGAGGATGTATGTGTGGGTAGTGAGGGTTATTGTAGTTGGGGGATGTGTGGATGGGTAGGAGATGTGTGGGGAGATGTGTGTATGGGTGAGGGATGTGTCTTTGGGATGTGTGTGGGTGTGGTGTTGTGTGGGAGGGGAGCTGATTGTGGATAAATGATGTGTGTGGGTGGGTGAAGGTGTGGTTGGGTTTTCGGGTGGGTGAAGGATGTGTGTGAGGGTGGGGATGTGTGCTTAGATGGGTGGTTGGGGTGTGTGAGTGTGGGTGGGTAGATAGGAGATGTATGTGTTGATGAGTGGGTAAGGGATGTGTGGGTGTTAGTGGTTGAGGGATAAGTACGTGTGTCTGGGGATGAGTGTATAAGTTGGGGATGTGTGTGTGGGTTGTGTGCGCGTGGATGGGAGGTGTGTGTTTGTGAATGGGGGATGTGTTGGTGGGTGGGGATGTGTGGGAGGGATGTGTGTATGGGTGGGGAGATTGTACGTGGGTGGGGATGTGTGTATATGGGTAGGGGTGTGTGGTTAAGGGATGTGTGGCTGGGGGATGGGTGGTTGGAGGATGTGTGGTTGGGTAGAGGATGTGTGGGTGGGTGATTGTATATGAATAAGGGTGTGTGGTTAAGGGATGTTTGGTTGGGGGATGGGTGGGTAGAGGATAAGTGGGTGGGTGAGTGTGTGCAGGTTAGGAGATGGTGGGGGATGTTTGTAGGCGTGGGCTCGGGATCTGTGAGTGGGCTGGGGGAGATGGGAGATTATGTGGGTGGGTGCGGAATTTGTGTGTGGGTAGGTGCGGAATATGTGAGTTGACGGGGAGATGTGTGTGTGGCTGAGGAATGTGTGTTTGGCTGGGTGGGTGGAGGTGTGTGGGTGGAGGAGGATATGTGGGTGAGTGATTGTTGGTGGGTAATGGGACGGGTAGAGGATATGTGAGTAGGTGGGGAGATGTGTGTAGATGGGGGATGTGTGGGTTATTGAATGTATGTGTGCTTGGGGTGTGGGTGGATGGGATGTATGGTGGGTGAGAGGTGTGTGTGGGTGGGGAGATGTGTAGGTGTAGGGATGTGGTGGATGGGTGGGGGCATGTATGTGTGTGTGGGTTATGTGTGTGGTTGGGTGGGGGAGTTGGAGTGAATGGGGGATGTGTGGGTGGGTGGTGGATGTGTCTCATAACATAGTAATATGCATTGTTTATGTTTACAAAATTCATGTGACAATGTTTTTTTCCTATGCACTGTTGATGAAAGAAAGCTGAGTGAGTGGAAGGGCCGAATGTAAGACGGGCCTGCGTGCCCAATTTGTTACCCTTTGAAAATAAAGTCTGTTCGTTCGTTCGTTCGTTCGTTCGTTCGTTCGTTCGTTCGTTCTTTTTTGCCTCTGTAATAAGGTTATCATACTTCCCTGCTTGATATAAGGTGCGTACGTTCCATGTACCAATTCTCAGACTTCTCCTTCTACGTTTCAGGTAGGTATTGTCAGAATGCACCCTTTCAAAAGAATTTGGGATGCAGACGTCATTATGCACTTCATTGTTCACTATAGGAGTTGTCTCTTCCTTGTGAATATTTACAACAGACAGGGGGCCAAGAATTACCCGTATGACTTTTTTCTTGTTGTTGAATTACCATTGCTGTCTTTGGGATATTACATGGTGAGGTCCCAATCTCTTCCACGATGGCCAGCCATGTTCACTATCGTGTCCTGAACACGCCTCATTTGCCCCACACACTTTGCTGTTTCGCTTTCGAAGCCGTTGATCTATTTAGATTCATCCGCCTTCTCCACCGTCCCAGTCTTTGTGTACTAGGGATGGACATTCCCTTAGTCGGATATTACCCCTACTTCACTCATGTAGTTTAGCCAGTCAGCCAAGTCTGTTGCCCGTGGTGTGGCCACCGCCGTACACAAGCGGTATTCGTGGAGCCAATCATGAGCTAGGTAAAGAGATGGGAATCAAATAGGATCCTGGTCTATCCCTTGGAATATGGCTGCCACTCACCGTGAGGTACTATCCCTCTCTCTTTACCCTACACCACTTGTTAATTATGTCAGTTGTTAAAAATCACTACCTCCCTAAGGACAACAATTCCTTTCAAAATTAATTTCCAAAACATCGCTGACTTGGTTATAGAATTATAAATCTGAGGCTAGTATGAGTCCTAATTATAACTTCTCTTCTGAGATTGAATGGGATAGGGATGAAAAATAAATATCGACAGGGTCGTTACATTTCACTACAGGTTTCCACTTTCTCTGTCACAAGTTTTAATCGAGACAACTTCGCGACACCTTGTCGAAACAACCGTCGTAGCCACAATAGTCAAAGTCCTTAAAGCTGAGCTAAATGGATGTACTTTACTATAATCCCTGAAACATGACATGATTGACAATGCAGGTTGACTGAAGCAAAAGCAATATCAATTGTTTCCATTTGTCTCCCGCCGGAACAGTCTCATTATGTATGAGCCTTCACATTCAGTTACTCTAAGAGATTGCTACAGATCTATTCTGGGAACAACATTGGCTACCCGGATCGTAACTTCCATCGACTCAAGATACGTTTACTTCCAACCAGGTCTTTGCATATTTCACACTTCAGTACTGTATTTCTCTCTCTCTCTCTCTCTCTCTCTCTCTCTCTCTCTCTCTCTCTCTCTCTCTCTCTCTCTCTTTCTCTCTCTCTCTCTCTCTCATCTCCCAACTTCTCTCTCCCTCTCTCTTCATTTCTCCCTCTACCCCTCTATATCCCTTTCTCTATCCCTATCTCTATCGCCCTCTCTCTCCCTCTCATGCCCCCTCTCTCCCTCCTCTCTCATTCTCTCTCGACCCCTCTCTCTCTCCCTATCTCTGCATCTCCTTCTCTCTCTCTCCCTCTCTTCCTCTCTCTCTTTTCCTCCCTCTCCCCCTCTCTCTCCCTCTCTCCCTCTCCCTCTCTCTTCCTCTCCCTCTCTTCCTTTCCCTCTCTCTTCCTCTCCCTCTCTATCACAATCTCCCTCTCTCCCCATCTCCCCCTCTCTCCTCTCTCCTTCTCTCTCTCCTTCTATCTCTCTCTTTCTCTTTGCCCCTCTCTCCCCACGCTCTCCCTCTCTTCATCTTCCCCTCTCTCTATCACCATCTCTCCCTCTGTCTCTCCCTCTCCCCATCTCTTAACCTCTCTCCCCCCTCTCTCTCTCCGTGTGTGTGAGCGTATGCGTGTACACTGTTGTTATTACTGGTAAGCATTCATCATCGCGATTAATCAAGAGACAAGTATAGAACCCTTCTCCATATCGCCAGTCGTATTGTGCACACGGTGCTAGCCTGAGGCTTATAGGCCACTGTCAGTCGAAGGGTGATGTCATCAGTATTTTTACTTTACTTCCCATAACATTTCCCGTTGCCCATTGTAGGCCAGGGCGATCAGGCCACGTTCTAAAATAACATCCACGCTTCGGTAGAGATTTGAATACACGACAACTGGGCTGAGAGGTAGAGGTGCATCGTCCTCGTTATTTACTCAATCAATCATGTGCCATGCCGGAAAGCATGGGCGGTCATGACTCGCCATTTCACTCGATCACCAGTGTCGTGGATCAGCTCAGTGTTCCTGTCTCGTCCATGCCATGTGGCCAAGCCATCCAGGTATTTTCCTCTCGGTCTTCCTCTTGGTCTGTTCCCCTCGATCTTGCCAGTTGTCACTAAGTTCTCCAATCCATTTCTTCTCATAACATGTCCAAAAATGTTGACTGTCTACGTCTAATTTCTCTAATCAGTTTACGATGTTCATTTGTCTCCTGTAGTACTTGGTCATTGGTTTTTCTGTCTGTCCATGGTATTCTTTGCATTTTCCTCAGAAACCACATTTCTGCAGCCATCAGATGATTTTCAGCTTGACTGCTCATTGTCCAAGTTTCACATCCATACAAAAGAACAGGCTCTATGTATCCCCTCAACACTCTTTTTCTCGTTTCAATTGACATCTTTTATTGGTCAGAAGTTTTTCATCTTGCTAAAGGCTACTTTCGCCATGGCGATTCTTGTTCTAATCTCTTCAAGGCATCTCCCATCAGATGTTATAACTGTTCCAAGATAATTGTACCGATTCACTTGTTGAAGAATATTTCCATTTACTTGTATATTACATTGTGGCACTTCTTCCTTCCTACTGACGACCATAACCTGAGTCTTTTTACAATTTAATTCTAACCCTAGTTGCTCACTGTGTACAACAACCGCATCTACTAATTGTTATTTAATATTTCCTCTAAATTAGATTAGATTTTACGTGGTGTAATAATGAGCTTGAATTACTTGCATTTGTTAAGTGAAGTAACTTGAATTACCTTTATTGTTTATAAATTGAACAATAGTGAACTTGTATTCTTTGTTTTATTACTACGGTAGCGTAATAATAAACCTGAATTACTTTTATATTTATAAATGGAGTAATAATGAATTTATAATCTTTGGCTTAGCTATGAACTCTTATCTTTATTATAGATGTGATGTAATAATGAACACGTGTTGCCTTTTAGTAGTAAATGGGGTTATAATAATCATTGGAGACTAATTGATCTATAATATATGGCGATACAAGCATACACCTAATACACCCCAAAATGTGAACAGGGGTCTTTTTCCTTTGACTGTAATACCTGTGTGTGCTCTTGAAGGCTAGTTAATCATTAAGCCGGTTCTAGGGATTCCGTGGCGAAGTAGTTAAGTCGTCTGTCTTGCGTTTCGAAGATAGTGGAGTCTTTTCCAGTCACCTCATTCCGTTCAAGAGTGCAGTTTTTTTTCGAAGACTCCTGTAGGTCGTCACTGGAACTACGAAAACAGGCTCTGTGCGGCGTTTTCGGCAGGTAGCTCTGCGGAACGAGACTGAGATGTAACGTATATAACCCGGTGCAATGAAGTCTTTCCTTTCGCCTAAGTCATTTCAGTCATATTATACATTATTTTATTTTATCTGTTTGTCTGTGATGTTTGTCTAAATCGTCTCATTTTTTTTTTTTAATATTAAATTTAAGAAACGACTCACTGCACTCGGAACATTCCCACCCACGCGCCTTCCCGATCTTAAAAATCCAGCGATGGGTCAGGGTTGCCAGATCACTGTGATCAAATAAAGCCAAGTCATGAAATAAAAAATCCCCCCCCCCCCCCCCCACACAAAGCCAAACATTACCCCCAAAAATACCTATTAAAAATATTTTTACATCACATGAAAACCTCTTCATCACATAAATATTCTTCTTCATTGTTGAGAAATTCAGTACAGGATTCCATAGAGTATAAAATTTCATCTTTGCAATCATTCAACATTTTTGATGAAGGAGCAAATTCCTTACATCACTTGTTTGAAGATAATAGTTCTGCTCTGATTCTAATAATTGCGTCTATGAGAGACAGCTGAACTCTATTCCTTGCTTTGGGTATCTTGCATGTTAAAAGAGAGAACATCCTTTCCACTACAGCATTACTAATAGGTGTTATTAAGCAAGTAAGAGTAAAAGGAGCAAGCTCTTTAAATTGAGGACGTTTCATGACTCCTTGCCAGAACTGCTCTGTATCTTTGGGCAGTCCATTTTCTTTACTTTGTTCTTCTTCTTTCCAATCTATAAAAGGCAAATGTCTGTATAGCTCTTCAATAATAGTGTGATTTTCTTCAGCCAAATGCAATACAGGCAATTTCGAAAATAGCGGTCTAGTAGAATGGTTTAAGATTATTCAAGGGCTAAAATTGGTTAGATCTTTACATATATTCCTTGCTGAAGGAAGCCGCTTTCTAACTTGATCAAATGCTTCTTCTAGCAAGGATAAGCATCTTTCTTTGAGATCTAAGCCCTCTTGTTGGCAATTAATTTTCGTATCAGAACTTTTCTTAATGTAGTTATCACACTCTGACAGGAATTTGATGCCAAAATCAACATTAGAAATATCTTTTTTCTTATTATTGGTATCATAAATCCTACTCTTAAGACTCTTATAATGCAAAAATAGTTCTTCATGTAATTCGCGAGGATCTGCCTTACTTTTATGAACAAGGTTGTTTAACCTTTCGAATTCTTGCACAACAGGGGTTGCAAAATGAAAATAAAGGTAATTTCTTTGATCTAGAAGCATTTGAATAACGAAGACACAAACAATAGATTGCACGATTTATTGCCTGGCATATTTCGCTGCATCTCGTCAGGTACATACTGCAGAAATCACACAACTTACGTGAATTAATTAGATAAATCCTTCAAACTGAAATATACACATGTTCGCACGGTAATGTCGATTGTCTACCACGGTCCTGTTTGTGGTAGACACTGGTAGCACCTTTGGTAAGGATGACTCTCATGTCCTTTTCAAGACCCATCCCCCACTGGTCCAAGCCTGACACCCAGCTCACGCCTGTGGCTCCTAGTAGCCGTCAACATGTGACAGCGGCCACCCCCGGGCAACAGCTGTTACAAGCTGGCTAAACCAGGCGCGGCTAGCCGATTTGGTGTCAAACCAAGCGTTCAAGTAGGGTATGCCTACCCAGCATGTGAAGAAAGGATCCAGCAGACTGCGCGGAAGAAATCATTCCTGATTCAGCGGGCAAGACGGCGTTTACCTGCAAAGCGTTGTGAAACGTAATGAGCACAGCAAGGCACGTAGAGCGCCCTGGTCATCCACTGCACCTGTATTCGTCTCCAGTCGTCTTGACTTGTCCTGCCACTGGATTCAGATGGACTCAGGCGAGAGAGTGAGGTCGACGAATTGCGCAACTCTTCCTCACTTTAATCCAATTCATCGCGCAAGTCATTCTTCATCCAACGTCATATTTCACCTTCAAGCACTGTGGCGATGGGCGAGTGGCGAAGCGGCAGGCGTGGGTACGCTGGCAGCCGTAGTCGCAGACCTGCACACAGGCGGCTCAAGCCATATGGTCATCTTCTACTGACCGGAGCAGCAGTGGGATTCGGCAGCCCCCTGAGCGACTGAGCAGCCCTCTAAAGGAACACACTGCTCACCTCCATAGCATGAGGAAGGGGCTAGAAAAGGTGCCCTAAACATTGTCTGCTCCATCACTACCTAACCAGCTAGCCGCGGTTGGTGGGTACCCTAAATTGCGGTCGACATACAAACAAAGAAAAAACAGGTAAAGCTAAAAGAGCAAACCATATTCCCTTAACAATCGGAACTTGGAATGTACCGCGTCGGGTCCAGAGAGACGAACAGCACTGATTGGGAGAGAGCTGGGCAGGTACAACATCGACATTGCAATCTTGAGCGAGACACGACTTGCAGAAGAAGGCCAAATCTGTGAAATAGGTGCCGGCTACACATTTTTCTGGAGTGGAAGGAAAAGCGAGGAAAGACGCCAATCCGGTGTCGGCAAACTAACTGGATTTCCAAAGGCTATAAACGACAGTCTCATGACCATTAAATTGCCCCTGCTGAATGGAAGAAAGCATGCAACCATTGTGAGTGTCTACGCACCAACTATGACCAATGAAGATGATGTCAAGAACAAGTTCTATGAGGACCTGCACAATGTATTAACATCTGTTCCCAAAGGAGACACACTTATACTCCTTGGGGATTTCAATGCCAGAGTAGGCACGGACACCACCTCTTGGAGTGGCATTATTGGAAAGCACGGAGTCGGAAATTGTAACAGCAATGGACTCCTCCTTCTTCAGACATGTGCCGAACACGATCTCCTGATTACTAACACAATTTTCCGTTTCCCCATGAGAAACAGGACATCGTGGATGCACCCTCGATCGAAACACTGGCACCTCATTGACTATGTCATCGTCAGGAGGAGTGACAGACAAGACGTTCGGGTGACAAAATCCATGTGTGGTGCCAAATGTTGGACAGACCATCGTCTCATTATCTCGAAAATAAACATTCACATCAAACCACCACGGCGTCCTCAAGGGGTGAAAATGCATAAAAAATAAACAACTAAATGTCACCCGCCTAAACAGCAAGAAAATGCAGCTGTCGTTTGAAAATATACTGGAAGACCGCCTCAAGCCCAATGCTGCAGCTAAACAGGATACAGAAACAGAGTGGAGAGCCCTAAAGGACATAATTTACAACACTGCTATGGAAATCCTGGGTCCAACCCCCCGAAAGCATAAAGACTGGTTTGATGAAAATTCCGAAGACATCAACCAATTGCTGGCCGAGAAACATCTTCTCCTCAAGGCACATTTGAATGACCCGAAGTCAACATAAAAAAAGATGCCTTCAAGAACATTCAGAGAGTAGTGCAGCAGAAACTTCGGCACATGCGGGACTCCTGGCTGAGCAGCAAAGCTGATGAAATTCAAGGCTTTGCTGACAGACATGATATGAAAAACTTCTATGACTCACTGAAAGCGGTCTATGGTCCTACATCACCAGGCACAGCTCCCCTCCTCAGTGCAGAATGGGGAACATTGGTCACGATAAGAAAGACATCCTTCAACGCTGGGCAGAGCATTTCAGCAACATCTTAAATGCAATTTCCTTCTTCGATGATGAAACCATCAACTGCCTTCCTCAAGTTCCCATCAATGATACACTTAATGACCTGCCAACCATAGTGGAAGTAAACAAAGCCATCCAGCAACTCTCCAGCGGCAAGGCACCTGGTCCGGGCTCCATCCCGGCAGAGATATACAAGGCAGGTGGGCCGGTCCTAACAGAGCAGCTTCACCAAGTCTTTACAAACATATGGGTGAACGAGACCATGCCACAAGATTTCAAGGACGCGTCAATAGTCCACCTTTACAAACGAAAAGGAAACCGCCAATCCTGTGACAACCACCGAGGCATCTCCTTGCTTTCAATTGCAGGGAAGATACTCGCCAGAATTCTTCTCAATTGCCTCACGGCCCATCTCGATCAAGGTCTTCTTCCTGAGAGTCAGTGTGGCTTCAGAAAAGAACGTGGAACTGTTGACATGATTTTCACTGCAAGGCAGCTGCAAGAGAAATGTCAGGAACAGAACTGCGAAATGTTCTCCACTTTCATTGACCTTACCAAGGCTTTTGATACAGTCAGCAGAGAAGGACTGTGGAAGATTATGGCAAAATATGGCTGTCCACGAAAGTTTGTCCAAATAGTGCGGCTATTTCATGATGGCTATGCAGGCAAGAGTACAGGAAAATGGTGAACTGTCTGAGCCCTTTCCTGTCACCAATGGAGTGAAAGCAAGGATGTGTCCTGGCACCAACACTGTTCAGCCTCATGTTTTCAGCTATGTTGACGAATGCCTTCGAGAACAACGACATTGGAATAGACATCAACTACCGCATGGATGGAAAGTTATTCAATCTCAGAAGGCTGAAAGCTAAAACCAAAATTAACAGCGGCACCGTCAGAGAGCTCCTGTTTGCTGATGATTGCGCTCTATACGCCAACTCAGAGACGGACATGCAACATAATGTTTCAGCTTTCTCACATGCCTGTGCCAACTTTGGGCTCAATATCAACTTGGAGAAGACTGTAGTTATGTACCAGCCAGCTCCAGGGAATAATCACACTGTGCCGAATATCAAAGTGAATGGTCATAGTTTAAGTGTTGAGGACAAA